>CAMAPF010000051.1:2375000-2968148 GCA_945859915.1 Cuscuta epithymum | reverse complement strand
CCCCAACAATCTCCCCCTTGGTGTTCAATCTTGTTCAATCAGCATTGCAGCAAGGATATCTTTGTCTTTGTGTTGATTTAGCAATGTAGAGGAGAGTGTAGATAAGATTTGTCCAGTTGCTCCTCTTTGTCTTGAACTTCTGTGCAACTCAGCTTCCTTTGTATTTGACCTCGGCTTCTGGAGAAGGCTTTTTGAAGAAATCCTTTCAATCTCCCCTCTGATGTCTTCTTGGTAATTTGTTCTTTGATACTGGGGGTTGAGGGTTCTTCAAGATGTAGCTTGTGATCCTTGCCTTTCAGAAGGTGCTCTTGATCAGCATTAGTGAATTCCGATGGCGCCTCTGGAATGAGTGTTCAGCTGATGTACTGGCGCACATCGGATTCATCTTCAGAACTTGAATATTTGACCTTTGTCTCCTTCAAAGTGTTGTACGTGGCACAGCGGAAACATATTGCTTTTGAGGAGATCTCGTCGGTGGCACAACAGAAAAAGATGGTTGACTTGTGAGCATAGCTGACCATTTGACTTGAAGCTGGTTTGGCCATTAGGCAGAATAGAGATAGTAGAGAAAGTGTCCAAAAATGATTTGTTGAGAGTTAACAGCATGTGGACTATCTCTCCCCCCTCATGACAATCTGAAGAATCGGGGCGTCATGCCTTTATTCTTTTATTCTAGGAAACAAACTTGAAAATTAACAGAAAAGTTAAATTATAAAGACCGGATACACTGAAGTGTTCCGTTAACACAACATCAATGTAAACACTGATGTGTGGCCTGTATAAAACGATAGAAGCATTAAAGCTTTAACAGGACTTCCAACTAGTCATTGTGAAACATCTGAAGTAGATGTCACTCTAGTTGTTATAGCATTGATCATAAAGATCAGCAATGAAAGTGGTAGCTCCCCCCGAGGTCGTGAATAGGCCTGTCAATGGGTCGGGTCCGGGCCGGAATGTAGTGTACTGGACCCGGACCCGCTAAGTGAAATAGGGACCCAGACCCGGACCCGTTTACCCCGCCGGGTCTGAAATTTTGGACCCAGACCCGGACCCAACGGGTCTCGGGTCTGGGTCGGGTAGAACCGCTAAAAATGAAACGAAATCTGTATATGAAATGTAGAGCAATTTGCACAGACTAACTAAGCTTAAATCACTATCAACAATCAACAAAATTCAAAAGCAGATCATATCCTTGCTTTTTCAAAAGACAAAACTAAGAGTTCACATAGAAATCCAATAGTTTTATCCAAACATACTGAAAGTTTTTTATAATAAAATAAACAAAACTCAAAACGATATCCAAAGCTTCAAGCTTGCATCTTTCTGGAGGACCATCTCAAAATTAGCCATGAAAGCTTGAACTTTGCTGTCAAAATCAGCAAAAATGACTGTCAAAAAAAGACTTGAATCTCAAAATCAGCCATACAAAGTTGCACCAAATTCTGTCAAAAAAGACTGCACCATATAAATAAGAAGATTCAGACTTTGCTGCACAAGTTTCTGTCAAAAAAAACTGCACCATATAAGTAAGAAGAGTCAAACTTTGCTGCACAAGTTTCTGCAAAAAAAATAAAATAAAGAGAAAAGAAAAGATAGAAGGGAAACCCAAGTTTGCTGCAGAAGTTTCTGCACAAGTTTCTGCACAATCTATCACCTGTAACCTGTAAGTGTTAATTATGATGTTAGTTATATTACAATACTATAATGAGCTTATACCTTACAATGATCTTACCAAAGAAAATCACGATAATCTGACACATTTAGAGGAGCGACTCGGGGATTCTTCTTCTTCAGAAAACTCTACCAAGACAGATGAAGTAAAAAAAAACAGTGCAAGTAAATTATCTTTTAGTATAACTTAATAGAAAAAAACAGTTTATTAGACTTCAATGTGGTCTTACTTCTTTTGTTTAGTGATGGCAACCAGTCAGCAGTTGTCATTAGAGCTTCCACTACATCCGGAAGCAAAGAAGCGCGTTTCTCATCTATAACTCTTCCTCCAACACTAAAAGCAGATTCAGATGCTACTGTGGTAGCTGGAATTGCAAGTATATCACGATCAATTCTTCCAAGAACAGGATATTTTGGACTGTTTGCCTTCCACCAAGCTAAAATGTCAAAATTCTCTTTTCTTGGGAGGCAGGCTCTTCCAAGTACAATTCTAGTTCAGATTTTTGTGGCAAAAAAGAAGTATTGGAAGATTCCTTATACCATTTTTCAAATCCAGACATATCATCTCCTTCATCAACACTCACATCTTTGTTACCCGATGCTCCCTGACCAATATCATCTCCAAAAGAACTACTAGAATTACAAAGCTCACCCCCATACTCAACAAATAAATCTGTCAAGGCAGTACGAACCTTATCCAAATATCTTTGACCATTTTCTTTGTGAAGAGTAGTATAATAATACTGTACTAAAGCCAGCTTATATCTAGGATCGAAAACAACCGCGATAGCTAAGACCAGACAACAACTCATCCCAATATTTTTCATATTTGGCCCGCATAGGAATTGCCATTTCTTTAATGAAACCATGCTCACTATGTTCCCAATCTCTCAATTTAATACTCAGATTGCATATATCAGGAAAAAAACATTTGCGGTAGGAAAGTTAGTACCACTAAAATGGCATGTGGCATCGTAAAATTTTTTTAAGCAACCATGAACAACACTGACAACTTTCCAGTCATTTTCAGAAGGATTGAACTTGTAATACCTATCCATCTGTTGTAAACGACAAAAAGCTTCCTTTAAGGGAAGAGCACTTTCAAGCAATAGAAAAGTAGAATTCCATCTGTTACATACATCTAAACTCACTCTTTTCTTATTTTTCAACTTACATTGATTAATGGCACTCTCAAACTTTTGATTAGCTGAAGTAGACCTTTTCAAGTACTTCATAGTCTCTCGAATTTTCTGAAGCAAACTTCCAACAGTACTTAATCCATCTTGAACAATTAAGTTCAGAATATGTGCACTACATCGAACATGAAAAAGATCACCTCCCAAATGGATTAATGATTTGTCTAAAAGCCACGATTTCAAATACTTAATCATTGAATCATTGGCAGATGCATTATCAACAACAACAGATGACAACTTTTTATCAAGATTCCATTCTAACAAGATATCTGAAATAAACCTAAATAAAGTTTCACCATCATGAGGATATGGAATGGCTTTGAAGGCAATAATTTTCTTTTTCAGCTCCCAATCTTCACTAATATAATGACACGTCAAACAAGCATATGCAAGATTTTGATGATCCGACGTCCATATATCAGTAGTCATACTTACCCCTACCATCAAACTCTTCCAATTACTTATACAATTTTTCTTTCTCTTCATTGTAAAGTTTAATCACATCAGCCCTAACAGTATTCGAGAAACCAGTTTGAAATTTGGCTGCAAATTGTTCAGAAATATTTCAAAATACTCATGCTCAACCATGTTGAAAGGATAGTTATGTTTCACTAAGGCTCTAGTGAAATCCATACGACTCCTAAGTTGATCAAACTTGAAAGTTCCCACTTTAACATTGTCATTCATAACATTTTTCTCCAACACAAGTACTTGTTGTGCTCCACTTCTTTTTTTCTATGAATGCAATTACTTAGTGTGTTTGCTCAAGTGACTAGTTCCACTTGTACCTACCCCCAGCAAACTTCTTTTTACAGTGTTTGCAAATGGCAACATAATCAGACCCCAATTTTAACTCTCTTCATATCATTCCATACCTTGGATTTTAGTTTTCTTTTACATGATTTAGTAGCTGGTTCATCTTCATTGAGCCCCTCATTATCTGAATCCATATTCTGAACTTCAATTCCATCCACAGTGCTATCCAATGTGTCTTGATTTGGATGAGTTGGCTGACTTGGATCAGATTGAATGCTAGCTACAGATGACATCTGTAAACATAATATTGTATATTGAGTTATATTGCAGCTAAACTAATAATGCAGTTGCTAATGTAAAAAAAATTGAATGAATGATGTAAAAAAGATATGATATATAACCAGCAATATTCAATGTATGGAAAATAGAAATTTTTTATTAACCTTCAGTTTATTAATGGTAAGTTGGTAAGTACAGCAATATTCAATGTATGGAAATAAGGAAAATATCAGTAACCATCAGTTCATAAATGGTAACTAAATCACAGTAGTATCAAGTAACGAGAATTAAAGATACATGAATCAACTTAAGAAAGATAATAATACATGGAACATAGTAAAGTAAACATAATAACTAATACAAATTATCAAACTAAAAACTTAATCTTAAACATCAACTGAGTTCAACACCAACAAGTAAAATCTCTGTGTGAAGACGGAAATAGGGAACAAACAAAAATCACATATATAGATTGAATAAGGTAAGAATCAAAAGATGTTCGGATTATTACCTCTTAGGTCTCGACGTCTCGTACTGACTCGAAGTCTCGAACGCCTCAGGAAATTCTTTAGACTCCAGGGATCGATTCTGGACCTTCTGGTAGAGTAGTGCAGTCTGGTGGAATACGCCTCAGGACTCGGGAACTTCTCCTTCTCTATTTAGGATATACAGCTCCACAAGGACCAAACGTCATCTCTCTCGCATAACGGCACAAACTGCTACTCTGCTAGGATAATAGAATATTTAGATATTAGGGTTACTTTGCCTACCGAGCCCATAAAGCCCATAAGGGTTACTTTGAGTATAATACAGTATTGATTGACTATGGATACTGGACAGTATATCACTAGGCAATATATGGTATATATTATTATATTAATAATTCTAAACGGGTACGGGTCCTTAACGGGTCGGAATCGTGTGTACCATACCCGACCCATTTATAAAAAATATTAACGGGTCCGGGTTCGGGTCCGGGTAAACGGAATAAAATATAGACCCATACCCGTTAAAAAAAACTCGGGTCCGGGTCGGGTCCGGGTCTAGACCCGGCCCATTGACAGGCCTAGTCGTGAAGATACTCGTTATCATCACTATAGAGATAAACTCTAAAGCGATGGCCTGAACATGTTGGTGATTTCTATGTTGCAACAGCAGGACTTCCTTCCGATCATCGGTCTATCTATAGTAGATGAGCCCTATGGAAGTTCTCGCATGGTCACTTGGACCTGCAACTGACTCAAAAGTGTGTCTGTGTCCTAGAAAATTCAAAACATTTGGGAGTGAGATAACTAGACACAACCTGATCAATGAAAATTCAGTGGCATGGGGTTGAGGCCACTATAGTCAGTATCACTTGCCTTGAAAGGAGACGAGGTTCCCTTTCAAGAGACGAGGTTCCCCGTGAAATATGATTAAACACTTGTCTGTTGGGAGAGAAATGAGTGGTCTTGGGCAGGGTTGTGTATGCACTGTTTGGACAAGATGCAGTGACTTCTACCCGGGATCTGAATAAATTCACTCCTAAACCTATGGGGATTGTCTAGAGTATTTGAGTGACTGGGAGTAATTGATCAATTGAAAGTAGGCAGTTGAGGTAGCAGACTTATCATTGAATATTGTTTTATTGCTTACTTGAGCCTTCTGCTCCATAACGTTCATAGTATTCACTCACTCACACATTCACTCATTTACTCTCGGCTTTGTCCCTTGGGTAGGCTTAGTTGGGTTTACTAAGTCATAGGGACTTCTCTCTCATTCTCTTTGTTTCTTCATTTTCTCTCTGCACTCCCCCTCAACTGGAGCACTCTTTATGCTTTGTTATCGTTTGGCACCGGGGAGGAGAAAATTGAAAACTCCCCCTCAAATGTTGCATCCTTTGAGAGAATCCTTGCTTTGTCGTTGTGTGGCGCCAGGAGGAGAAAACTGTAACTCCCCCTCAGATTGTGCAAGGTTTGATTGCTCACAGTTTGATACACCTGTCATGTGTATGGAGCAATCTGTATAGGTACCATACATGACGGTTTACCCTGAACTCATCATCTAGAATTTCAGCATGTTGATGATCACACATTGTTGATGAGTAAGGGAAGGCATCAGTAGTTGATTGTTGATTGTTGTGAAATGACTGTTGACGCGAGGTTGATTGAATTATCTACGATTTCCGGACCTTACAGTGTGGATTAAACCTTTGGTTTGACTTTCGTTTGACTTTGGAAGAGTTGATCAGATTAGCCTCAGTTTTGACCTTGACCTTGGTGATTGACAAAAAAAATCGGAAAACAGGTGATATCTCCCTCAAAAACGGCGAGTGAGGGAGCGTGAGATTGGGTTCTGGGGTATCTCCCTAAAAAAAATCGGAAAACTTCTTCTTTTCTGATTTTGGACATTGATTTTGCCAATTTCGAACTTCTATTTCATATTTTCACAAGGCCACCAGGTACTCTGCAAAACTTGTGAAGAAACCAAAGCCAAAATCAAACTTGCAAACACTAGACAATACATAGACAATAAGCAGTCCGTAAACAGACATTAAGTTCTAATGTACTCTGTATAAGGAACTTAATGAGTGTATAAGGAAATAATTTGAGATCTTTGATCTAGTCAATTTCGTTCGTTGAATTAGATCGGAGTACTTGTGTTTTCTTTCAATTTAATCGTCGTAATTTTACAATTACGTACATAAAGTTTTAAAATTTAATGCTTCCGCACTATCACTTTATAATTTTATAATTTTATGGAGATATTTATGCACTAATAAAATTTAAAGTGATGTTAGTTTTCTCTCATATGATTATTTACTCAATTAATTGTTTAAATGTTTTGGTAGCTTGTTAGTCACCAAAGTGGTCTGGCTAGCTAGTTTATTTAGATCATTTTGTTCAAATTTATGTACTCATTCAAATTTCAAATGATAAGATAAGTTGTTAATCACTAAAGAGATACAACTAGTTTGGTTATTTAGAAATTTTGATTGAGTAGATCAAACTGATAATAATTAATCTACGTTTAATGAATATTTGAGTTTAATTATTTGCGTATAAGGAGTTTGTTAGTCACCAAAGTGGTCTGACTCCTGTGATAGTCAAATAATTAAATTTTTATGATCTGTTTGATTAATTAATCTATGTTTGGTGGGCATGTAAATTTAATTATTTACTTATAAGGAGTTTGTTAGTCACCAAAGTGGCCTGACTCATATAAGAGTTAAATAATTAAATTTTTATGATCTATTTGATTTATGTCCATAAATGTAATGCTTGTTAGTTACCAAAGCGAACGGACTAAATCAATTTAAACAATTTAATTGAGTAAAATTTAATATATGACTATATTCAATCATTTAAAATCTCTAATGTTATGATAAGTTGTTAATCACCAAAGTGATTTAATGGTTAACTTAGAAATTTTAATTGAGAGAATTGGTCATGATTTTAGTAGATGTATATTTAAATTGAGTTATTTACATATATGGAGTTTGTTAGTCACCAAAGTGGCCTGACTCATACGGTTTGTAAATAATTAAATTTTATGTAATTACATATCTACAGTCGATTTGATTTATTGTCTATAAATATAATGCTTGTTAGTCACCAAAGTGGCATGGCCGAGAGTTATTAGACAAATAAATCTGAAAGGTAAAATCGATTTTTTATAATTTTAGGATACTAAATAATATAAAAATAATGCATTGAGATTATATTGCTATACGATCTCCAAAAGGTGGATCATGCATGTATAATTTTTGCAATTTAAGAGACTAATTTTTATACTTGGATTAAATTGGGTTCATGTCCAAAGACAACACTCATTTAGTCATGTGTAATCAATTGTCTATTTTGGTATATTATTTGGCATCATCTTATGTATATATTTAAGGATCACCCAAAGGTGAATCTAAGCATATATGTTTAGGTTTTCTAAGAATGAATCTGTATTAGTTAATTCAAAGCATTAATAGTAAGCATGTATATTGTTGCAGCTTCGTTAAATCTCTTATCGTCCACGAACGATTTAATTAGGGAATTCATGTTAGATATCAAATCAAGCAAGATTGATACACATTTAGGTTTCGTGTGTTTCGAATCAAATCTCATAGAAGTTCCTAATAACACTTGGTGGTTAGATTCGGGTGCTTCTACTCATGTTTCTCACATTATGAAGAGATTTAAGTCCATCCAACCAATAAGGGGAAATGAACAATTTCTATTTATGGGGAATAGGATGAAAGCACGCATTAAGGGCATAGGGACGTATAGGTTGATCTTAGACACTGGATGTCCTTTAGATCTAGATAATTGTCTTTATGTGCCTGATTGTGCTAGAAATCTTGTTTCAGTTAGTAGGTTGGATGTTTCAGGATTTCATATCAAGTTTGGGAACAATACCTTTTCATTATTTAAGGATAATTTTATTTATGGATCTGGTATGTTGGTTGATTCCCTGTATCATTTTAATCTTGATTTGAAATTTACTGAATCTCTATTTAATGTTGAAAATAATGTGGGAGTTAAGCGTAGTGCACTAGATGAGGACTCAGCTTTCTTGTGGCACCAACGTCTCGGTCATATTTCCAAGGATAGGCTAATGAGGTTAGTTAAGAATGAAATTTTACCTCAATTGGATTTTAGTGACTGGGATGTGTGTGTTGATTGCATTAAAGGAAAGCAAACCAAACACACAGTAAAGAAGGCGTCCACAAGAAGCACTCAATTGTCAGAGCTTATACACACTGATATTTGTGGTCCTTTTGATGTTCCTTCTTGGGGTGGAGAAAAGTACTTTATCACCTTTATGGATGACTACTCACGTTATGGTTACATTTATCTGTTGCATGATAAGGCCCAGTCGGCAGACATCCTAGCGGTGTTTGTCAACGAGGTGGAAAGGCAGCTAGAGAAGAAAGTTAAGGTTGTGAGGTCTGATAGAGGTGGTGAATATTATGGGAAATCCAATGAATATGGATGGTGTGTAGCATATAATGGGCACACAACTATTTTTTACCCAAGGAAGTAGGGTGTCGAACCACAGAGAAGCGGGAAATAAAATAATTAAGCACAAACTAAGGATTAAAGTTGGAAGTGCGTTTCTTTTGATTTTTTTTGGTTGCTTGGAAAAGTAATAAAATAAAAGTGATTGAGATGAGAGATTTTTATCAACACAAAGTTCAACCAATAGCAAGTAGGGGTAGAAATTGGTAACTAATTGTTCAATGTTTAATTGAGAGACATAATTGCTAATTTTATTCTTAGATAGATTGTGAGAAGTTGTAGATAAATATTTTAGGACTCAACACAAGTCATCTAAAATAAGTAACTAGTCAACATTTCCCAATGATGGCCAAAACGAGACTAGTTGTTTAAGTGCAACGACAACCTTAATTATTAACTATATTATTTACCCAACCCCGTGGTGTGAATAATATAATTAAATAATTAAATTCCCCCGTAAAACTTCAATCCGGGAAAAGGTAAAAGAAGTTTAACGGTGTGTTCAGAAAGTGTTCATTTGTGTATTTAACAAACAATATGTTTATGATTGAGTACTCATAATATATATCACAAACATAACTTAATTAATTTTCTGGACACAACAATCTAAATAGAACAAACTTAACAATTAAAATCAATACAAATTAAAACATGATAAGAACAATTAATTAACCAATTTCTAGCCCCAAGTTTATTTAGCTATACATGTTTGGAAGATTAGAAATAGATGAATTCATAATTAAAGTACAAGATTTAAAGAGATAAGGAAAATCAAACTTGTGATAGATGACAATCCTTGAAGCTTTGGTGCTAATCTTGACTTAATCTTGGATAAAGAAGTGATTAGTTGTGGTTGAAGATGAGTTGATGATTTGAAGGTGAAGAATGAAGAGAGGAGGAGGAAATGATTCTGGGAGGTTTAGAGAGAAGTTGGCTCGAGATTATCTGTGGAGGGAGATGGATTAAGGCAATATAATGATAAGGTGATTAATCATTAATTGCTGGAATTTACGGAACCGGAGAGTATATGTACAAGAAAACGCGTCCAGGAATCAATAATGCGTAGCAGTGCAGCGGACGAAGTGTTTAAGCATGTAGCAGAGGTCGCGGGTTCGATTCTGGCTTCGGACTTTTGTTCCATTTTTTCTTTGATGTGGTCACAAGCAATATATAAACTGCCGGCTGATTGTGTACAACATTGGCTACTTAGCTCACTGGTTCTGAATGGCTTTCCTCTACCCCTAGTTCAGGGATCGAATCCCATCTCTGTGTTTTCATATTTTTGCTTCTTAACTTCAATTTACTCCTTATTTGCTTTGAAAGAAATTCCACTTTTATTGACCTCCAACTTGAACTTTTATTTTCTTCTTTTCTTCACACACAAATGTATCAAATAGTATCAAAAGTACCTGAAAATACAAAATACATGCATAGAACTACACATCGTACAAAGTAATGATAAATAATAAAAATATGTACAAATATACAAATTAAGTGACCAAAATTATTAACAAACTAAGCCTAAAAAGTGTGTAAAATACAAGCACATCAAATCCCCCACACTTAGGCTTTTGCTTGTCCTCAAGCAAAATAAACAACAAACACAAAAATAAACACAATTTGGTAAAATTTACAAACATAACTAAACAAATCACACATACACCTCTAATGTCCACTAAACGGTCCAATACCCTGAAATGTTACAAAATAACTCAATGAGAGTAAACCGAGTATTATTGCCTATCACTAAGATTTTCAAATCAAACTTTTAACACAAACACCTATAGATCTGAATTAGTTCGGGTTATGCAGAACAAGTTTCTCCAATTAACTTAATTCAAAAAAATGACACAAATAGATCAATTAGGACTTTTCGGGTTTTGGCGAGGTTAATGATGTGGCTAGTGGAAAGAAAGGTTTGGTGTAGGGATTTACAAAGAGAGTTAGATTGCACTTATACTGAGCGGATAATCACATGAATTTACAAGAACTTGGAGCATACAAAACAATGAGAAATATAAACATGAAAAGGAAGTAAAAATGGGGTTTTACAGAAGAAATCACAACAAGAAATTAATGTGCCTCTTTGTTTTTTTTTTGTTTGTTTTTTTTTTTTTACTTTTTTTTTTCTTTTTTTTTCTTTTTTTTTTTTGAACTTTTTTTTAAGAAGGCACACACTAAATATTACAATGAAAAACTAACCCCAAAATTTACAAACAAATATGTACATCACTAATATGACACTTAACAGAAGCTCCATTTTATCCACTCTCAAGTAACAATACAAACTACTCTAGGGTTGAAACAAAAATGACTTGGGTAGGATTTCACAAGGTTATGTATTTACAAGGTCACAAGAAAAATTAGTAACAAGTGAAGTAAGTTATTTTACACTTGTACACTGAAAAGGCTCAAACAGGGTTACTAGGGAAACTTTTATTTATTTATAAAGGGATAGTGTTTGGCTTGATGGGTAAACAAAGATGGCCTAGATTATTTCTAATGTGTCAAGTTCAAATTAAATTTCAAGGAGAATAAATGTATAAACATCTTAAACTGCATAAACTTTCACTAATTCAACTATTAAACCAATAAATTGGAAAAATAAAATCTAAGGTGTAATGTTAAATTGTTAAAAAGAATCAAGTTCAAAGCTCATACTAAGTTACTCTCAAAAAATTACAGTGACACTTCTCAAACTCAAACCACATTTCATCAAAAGAGGTGAATGAATAATTTAAAAAGTTATGGAGGTAACTAGTAACAAAAAGTGTAAACTAGTGTGTTGCTAGTCTATTGTTGCATTTTGGACAAGACTGGGCTTTGTTCACAAACAAAACACACAAAATAAATAAAACAAAATCATACAAGCACACAAGGAAAAAAAAAATATATTCACACAAGAAATCAGGGTCGAACTACCCACTCCCCCACACTTAAAATTTGCACTGTCCTCAGTGAAAAAGAAATTAAAGGAGTGTAAAGAAAACTTCCCTGAAGCGCGGCCGAATCTGGAATTGTTTATCCGCATGACGTTGGGAGATCCCTTTGAGCGGATGTGGCCCCTTTAGAGTCCAAAGAAATAAAGAAAACCTAGACTAATTTTTTTTTTTTTTGACTTTTTTTTTTGTTTTTTTTTTTGAGAAATTTACAAACTTGGGTTGCCTCCCAAGAAGCGCTCGTTTAAGGTCATTAGCTTGACCCATGTCTTTCATTCATATTCTGGATCAATGAGGCAATACACAGAAGTTGCCTCTTGTTTCTCACCATCATGATATAATTTCAATCGTTGTCCATTTACCATGAGTTTCTGTCCGCTTTTGTTTAACAACTGAACTGCTCCGGATGGGAATGCTTCAAGTACTTCAAATGGACCCAACCACCGGGTTTTTAGTTTTCCGGGGAAGAATTTGTAACGTGAGTTAAATAGAAGAACTTTATCTCCCCGTTCAAATTTTCTCCGGCTGATCACCCGGTCATGCAAAACTTTTGTTCTCTCCTTGTATATTTTTGAGCTATCATAAGCTGCAAGTCTGAATTCTTCAAGTTCATTTAGCTGCAACAGTCGTTTCTCACCCGCCAATGCAAGATCCATGTTGAGTGTCTTGATTGCCCAATATGCTTTGTGTTCAACCTCAACAGGAAGATGACAGGCTTTCCCATACACCAATTTGAATGGTGAGGTTCCAATGGGATTTTTATAGGCAGTGCGGTATGCCCATAGTGCATCATCAAGCTTGTCGGCCCAATCCTTTCGGGAAGGATTAACAACTTTCTCGAGAATTGATTTGATTTCTCGGTTTGAAAGTTCTACCTGGCCATTTGTTTGCGGGTGATATGGAGTTGAGAGTCGGTGGTGAATCCCATATTTGGAAAGGACACGTTCCAATGCCTTGTTACAAAAATGAGTACCATTGTCGGTGATGAAAGATCTTGGAACTCCGAATCGGGAGAAAATATTCTTCTGAATAAATTGGATCACCACTTTGGCATCATTAGTCGATGTGGCAGCTGCTTCTACCCATTTAGAAACATAATCAACAGCTACAAGGATGAACTCTTTCCCATTTGATTTAGGAAATGGCCCCATAAAATCGAGCCCCCATACGTCGAACAATTCGACTTCAAGTATGCCATGCTGAGGCATTTCATTCTTTCTTCCGATATTGCCAGTACGCTGGCAACGATCACAGTTTTTCACAAATTTGCTTGCATCTTTGAAAAGAGTGGGCCAAAAGAAACCCGATTGTAAAATTTTTGTAGCAGTACGAGAGCTTCCATGATGTCCCCCATATGCTGAGGAATGGCAATGATGCAAGACGTTTGAAACTTCATTTTCGGGCAAACACCGTCGAATGACACCATCGGCACACCTTCTATAGAGAAAAGGTTCTGCCCAATGGTAGTAACGGGAGTCATATTTTAACTTCTTCTTTTCAGCATGTGTAGCCCCATGTAGAATTACCCCATGAGAAAGGTAATTTGCAATATCGGAAAACCATGGATCAAAAATTTGAGCAGACATGAGTTGTTCCCCGATGAAATAATCATTGATTGGCATTTTGATATCACAAGGAATCTCAAGACGAGATAAATGATCAGCAACAACATTTTCAGATCCTTTTCTATCACGGATTTCCATGTCAAACTCTTGTAGTAACAAGATCCACCGCAGCAACCTCGGTTTTGCATCCTTTTTATTGATGAGGTATTTGATAGCCGCATGATCGGTATAGACAATTATCTTGCTTCCGATAAGATAAGATCGGAATTTTTCAATGGCAAATATTATGGCAAGAAACTCTTTTTCAGTTGTGGCATAATTTGATTGGGCATCATCAAGAGTATGGCTTGCATAATAAATGGCATAGATTTCTTTTCCTTTGCGTTGACCCAGAATAGCTCCCACGGCATAATCGCTCGCATCACACATGAGTTCAAAAGGAAGGTTCCAATCAGGTGGCCTTATGATTGGTGCAGTAGTTAAGGCCAACTTGAGCTTTGAAAATGCGGTGCAGCAAGATTCATCAAAATTAAACTCCACATCTTTGGAGAGAAGATTGGTTAAGGGCTTTGATATTTTTGAAAAATCTTTAATAAACCGGCGATAGAATCCTGCATGGCCAAGAAAACTGCGAATCCCCTTGATGGAGGAAGGAGGAGGCAATTTTTCAATGACTTCTATTTTTGCTGGGTCTACTTCGATGCCTTTTTCAGAAATTTTGTGCCCAAGCACAATGCCTTCGGTTGCCATAAAATGACATTTTTCCCAGTTGAGGATAAGGTTTGCTTCTTCACATTTGCTCAGCACTTTTTCAAGATTTTCAAGACAATCATCAAATGAAATCCCGTAAACCGAGAAGTCATCCATAAAAACTTCCATAATTTCCTCGACAAGATCCGAGAAAATAGCTAGCATACATCGTTGAAAGGTTCCAGGTGCATTACATAATCCAAATGGCATTCTGCGATATGCAAAAGTACCATAAGGACATGTAAATGTTGTCATTTCTTGATCATCCGGATGAATTGGGATTTGGAAGAATCCAGAGAATCCGTCAAGAAAACAGAAATACTTGTGCTTAGCCATCCTCTCCAGCAATTGATCAATAAAAGGAAGTGGAAAATGATCTTTTCGAGTTGCCTTGTTGAGTTTGCGGTAGTCAATGCACATGCGCCAACCAGTGACTATTCGGGTAGGAATCAGTTCATTTTTGTCATTCTTCACAACAGTAATTCCTCCTTTCTTTGGCACCACGTGGATAGGACTTACCCATTTGCTGTCCGAAATGGGAAAAATGATACCTGAACTCAACAATTTCAGAATTTCTTTTTTAACAACATCTTTCATGTTCGGGTTGAGACGCCTTTGGTGCTCAATGCTCGGCTTGTGATCATCCTCCAAGTAAATGCGGTGCATGCAGTAAGATGCCTTTATGCCAACAATATCATCGATGGTGTAGCCAATAACTCTTCGATGGCTTCGTAAGACTTGCAATAATCTTTCCACTTGTTGAAGATCCAAATCAGCATTCACAATGACAGGATAAGTGGAATCCGGACCAAGAAAAGCATATTTCAAAGTAGATGGAAGTGGTTTGAGTTCTACTTCAGGTGCTTTTCCTTTGACATTCAAGGATTGATCTTCAAGATTAAGCACTTCAAATTTAAGTGCTTTAGGCATCGGTAAAGATATGCTTTGCAACATTTCGAGGCATAAATTTACCATTTCATTGGCTTGCTCATCTGCAATAGATTCTCGTATGGTGTACTCCATTGGATCTTTAGAAAGCCAATAAGACTCATCAAATGTATTTGTAGTACAAGAGTCTATAACATCAGCATAGTAACCATCAAGGACACAAGGTGTATCCTTACTCAGCTCTCGTACATTGAATTCAATCTTATCATCCCCAATCTCAAGGATAAGGGTACCCTTTTTGACATTGATAATAGCTCCTGCTGTAGCTAGAAAAGGTCTCCCTAGAATAACAGGAACTCGGGCATCTTCTTCCATATCCAAGACAACAAAGTCTCCTGGGATATAATACTTGTCAATTTTGACAGGAACATCTTCAAGAATGCCGATAGGATATTTGACAGATCGATCAGCCAATTGTAATGCCATCGTTGTTGGTTTGGGATCCCCCAAGTGTAGCTTTTGACATAATGAATAAGGAATTAAGCTAACACTTGCACCAAGATCACAAAGAGCTTTGTTAACTTTAGATCCACCAATGGTACATGGAATTGAGAAGCTTCCAGGATCACATAATTTGGGTGTGATCTTATTTTGGATGATGGCACTGCATTCTTGACTCATTGCAACAGTGGCTGGATTCTCCTTCTTCTTTGTGAGAATGTCTTTGAGAAATTTAGCATATGAAGGAATTTCTGTAATGGCATCAAGCAAAGGAATTGAGATATCCAATTGCTTGATAACATTCAAAAATTTTGTTCTCCGCTCCTCCATATTGGCTTTCTTCAATCTGTTCGGATAAGGAACTGGGGGAATGTATTTCCTTACCGGACTTTCTCTTTGTTTCTTTGATCCTTCATGGTCATCAGTTGATTTCAGCATGGTACCGACATCATGTTCATTGTTGTTGTTTCCACCTTTCTGTTGTTGCACGATCCCTTCCTCCAACACTTCATGTTCTTGTTCATCATTAGAAAGGGGCAAGGATTGATGTTGTTTCCCACTCCGAGTAGTGACGACATTCATTTGCTCCCTCGGATTTTCAGGACAAGCAGGGAGCTTACCCGTCACCTTAGTAGATGATGTGGATGCTTGATTAGCAATTTGATTCTCAAGCATCCTGTTGTGAGCCCGGAGTTGACCAAGTTCTTCGGTGATTTGTTTCAGGGTTTCGGCTTGAGATAATTGGGACTTGAGAAGTTGGTCAACAATGTTTTCTAGGACAGGAGTTTGGGCTGTTTCAGGAGTGGGTAGAAGTGGTTTTTGTTGTTGATTTGAAGGGTATGGAAGATTTTGAGTGGGTTTGTATTGTGGCTGGTTCACAATACCTTGGCCACCTCTGAATTGCTGTTGTTGATTTTGGAAACCGGGTGGTGCACTTCGGTAAGATGGTTGTGGATTAGCAGCTCCATTTTGATTGCTCCAGGAAAAACCGGGATGGTTTCTTCCTTGAGGATTGAAATTACCAAACTGATTTTGTTGGGGCTGCCGGTTGTAGTTGACATAGTCAACCTGTTCCATTGATTCCCATGAACAAGTGGACTGATTGTGTTGTCCACCGCAAGATTCACACATAAGAACGGGAAGAGGAGGTGGAGTTGGTGCAGAGTTTTGCACAAGAGAGACTTGTGCCATCTTTTGGATCAGAGTCATCATGTTATCGACCTTTGTGGTTATGGCAGACATTTGATCAACTTCGTACATGCCTCCAATTTTTGGTGGAGCAGATGATCGCTCAGAATACCATGTTGATCCATTTGATGAAATGCGTTCCATCAATTCTTCTGCCTCTTCAAGTTCTAGGCACATGAATGATCCATTTGCAGACGCGTCCACAAGTATCCGAGAATTTTCACTTAGGCCTTCATAGAAAGCCGTCATCAAGTGCCAGTTTTGGATGTTGTGATGTGGACATTGTCGCTGAAGATCTTTGAATCTTTCCCAAGCCTCATAGAGGGGCTCATTGGGATTTTGTTTGAAATTTTGAATCATTCTCCGGATTTTCGCCGTTTTAGATGGCGGGAAAAATCTTTTGAGAAATTCACCATGAAGTTGATCCCAAGTGGAGAAGTGATTGTCCGGAAAAGAGTCAAGCCAACTCTGAGCTCGATCCCGTAGAGAGAATGGGAATAGGCGTAGTCTGACAGCATCAGATGGCACACCATTGATTTTGAAGGTGTTGCAAGCTCGAAGGAACTTTGTGATGTGATTATTTGGATCCTCCGTTGGCGCTCCGCCAAATCGATCATTTGAAACCATGTGGATGATAGCAGGCTTGATTTCAAATTGGTTCATGTTAACCTCCGGTGGAATAACACTGTCATGCTCATCCACGGGAGGCGTAACATAATCATACAACGGTTTCCTGGTCCTTGTAACCTGATCCACGATTTGTTGATCTGGTTCCTGCTCATTTACAACAACATCGTTTGACATTTTTTTTTTATTTTTTTTCTGTTCACGTATGTGCTTTTCAATGTCAGAGAAGAATAACAATTCACAATTTTCACCACGTGAACGTGTAAACATAAGCAGAAGGGAATCGGGATTGGGAAAAGAGAGAAAGAGAGAGATGAAAAGAAAAGAAAAATTGCGGAATTAATTAATTAATTAAGGTTCGCACTTAGTCAATTGGTATAAACCGAATAAGACTAGTGAGCCCTTAAAGCAGTATTAATATATACAGTAATTCACCAGGATGCGGCAGGGCCGACAGATATGGTGATTTGAGAAGAAGAGAAAAAAAATAACTACAGTAATAAATACAGTCTCCACCAAGATGCAGCTGTGCCGACAGTCTGGGGATTATTAAGAAATAAATTAAAAAGTGCACGCCACCAACAAGCGGACACGGCCGACAAGCTTGGGGATGCAAAAATAAAAAAAATGCTGAAATTAAAGTGCGGAAACTAAATTGCGATATTTAAAGTGCATAAATTAAATTGCGATAATTAAAGTGCAAAAATTAAAAAGTTGGGGTTTTAACCACCATAAAAAGAAAAATAAACGGTCCGACCATATAGGCGGAGTATCCTTTAAATTACTATGTTCAAGTAAACGGTCCGACCATATAGGCGGATTATCCGTTCAATTAATATGTACAAATTAGCGGTCCGACCATAAAGGCGGAGTATCCTTTGAATTAAAATGTGACAATATGTCCAATGGTCCAAATGTCCAGATATATGTTCAGTCAAAGTGTCCAACTCCAATGCTCAGATAAGGTAATTAATTAAGTTCAATATTTTTTTTTTTTTTGAACTTTAATTAATCACTTTTTTATGATTTTTTTTTAACCTGCAAAAGTAAACAAGATAACAAGAAAATAATATACACACAATTTACAATAACTAAAACCAAAAGTTCATGCTTTCACTTTTTTTTTTCAAAACCGCTTCCCCGGCAACGGCGCCAAGTTGGTGTGTAGCATATAATGGGCACACAACTATTTTTTACCCAAGGAAGTAGGGTGTCGAACCACAGAGAAGCGGGAAATAAAATAATTAAGCACAAACTAAGGATTAAAGTTGGAAGTGCATTTCTTTTGATTTTTTTTTGTTGCTTGGAAAAGTAATAAAATAAAAGTGATTGAGATGAGAGATTTTTATCAACACAAAGTTCAACCAATAGCAAGTAGGGGTAGAAATTGGTAACTAATTGTTCAATGTTTAATTGAGAGACATAATTGCTAATTTTATTCTTAGATAGATTGTGAGAAGTTGTAGATAAATATTTTAGGACTCAACACAAGTCATCTAAAATAAGTAACTAGTCAACATTTCCCAGTGATGGCCAAAACGAGACTAGTTGTTTAAGTGCAACGACAACCTTAATTATTAACTATATTATTTACCCAACCCCGTGGTGTGAATAATATAATTAAATAATTAAATTCCCCCGTAAAACTTCAATCCGGGACAAGGTAAAAGAAGTTTAACGGTGTGTTCAGAAAGTGTTCATTTGTGTATTTAACAAACAATATGTTTATGATTGAGTACTCATAATATATATCACAAACATAACTTAATTAATTTTCTGGACACAACAATCTAAATAGAACAAACTTAACAATTAAAATCAATACAAATTAAAACATGATAAGAACAATTAATTAACCAATTTCTAGCCCCAAGTTTATTTAGCTATACATGTTTGGAAGCTTAGAAATAGATGAATTCATAATTAAAGTACAAGATTTAAAGAGATAAGGAAAATCAAACTTGTGATAGATGACAATCCTTGAAGCTTTGGTGCTAATCTTGACTTAATCTTGGATAAAGAAGTGATTAGTTGTGGTTGAAGATGAGTTGATAATTTGAAGGTGAAGAATGAAGAGAGAAGGAGGAGGAAATGATTCTGGGAGGTTTAGAGAGAAGTTGGCTCGAGATTATCTGTGGAGGGAGATGGATTAAGGCAATATAATGATAAGGTGATTAATCATTAATTGCTGGAATTTACGGAACCGGAGAGTATATGTACAAGAAAACGCGTCCAAGAATCAATAATGCGTAGCAGTGCAGCGGACGAAGTGTTTAAGCATGTAGCAGAGGTCGCGGGTTCGATTCTGGCTTCGGACTTTTGTTCCATTTTTTCTTTGATGTGGTCACAAGCAATATATAAACTGCCGGCTGATTGTGTACAACATTGGCTACTTAGCTCACTGGTTCTGAATGGCTTTCCTCTACCCCTGGTTCAGGGATCGAATCCCATCTCTGTGTTTTCATATTTTTGCTTCTTAACTTCAATTTACTCCTTATTTGCTTTGAAAGAAATTCCACTTTTATTGACCTCTAACTTGAACTTTTATTTTCTTCTTTTCTTCACACACAAATGTATCAAATAGTATCAAAAGTACCTGAAAATACAAAATACATGCATAGAACTACACATCGTACAAAGTAATGATAAATAATAAAAATATGTACAAATATACAAATTAAGTGACCAAAATTATTAACAAACTAAGCCTAAAAAGTGTGTAAAATACAAGCACATCAATGGACAATGTCCAGGTCCATTCGCTAAATTCCTTGAAAGTCGAGGCATTTGTGCTCAATACACAATGTTGGGTACACCACAACAAAATGGTGTAGCTGAGAGGCGGAATCGTACGTTAATTGAAATGGTTAGGAGCATGTTAAGTTATTCTACCTTACCCCCTTCGTTGTGGATGTATGCATTAAGGACTGTTGCATATCTATTAAATTGGGTTCCTAGTAAGGCAGTTCCTAAGACCCCTTATGAACTGTGGACAGGTAGGAGACATAGTTTGAGACATCTCCATATTTGGGGGGTGTCCTGCAGAAGTAAGAGTATACAATCCGCATGAAAGGAAAATTGATCTGAGGACAGTTAATGGATTTTTCATTGGCTATCCTGAAAAAGTCGAAGGGATTTAGGTTTTATTGCCCTAGTCATAGTACGAGAATTATAGAGACAGACAATGCTCGGTTCATTGAAAATGGTCAAGTTAGTGGGAGTGGTGAACCACGAAATGTGGTCATTCAAGAACAAAAAGATAATGCCATGTTCCCACATGTTGGACGTATCAATAGTATCTCAAACAACAACGAACGACCTGAGTATATAGTTAGTGACGCAATCACTAATGATCAGAATGAAGGTGTAGTTGGTGAACAAGATACTAATGAGCATGTTGTTACCAATTCAAATGAACATATCATCACTCAAGAAAATGATAATTCGTCAGAAGGAATAACGTTAAGAAGGTCATCTAGGGAAAAACGATCTGCTATTCCAGATGACTATTTACTATATTCTGTTGAGTATGAGTGTGACTTGAGCATTGGTGAGGGGATCCATTCTCATTTAAGGAAGCCATGGATAGTATAAACTCAGATAAGTGGATTGATGCCATGAATGAAGAGCTTAAATCCATGTATGACAATAAAGTCTGGGATTTGGTTATGTTGCCTGATGGATCCAAAAGAGTTGGATGTAAGTGGGTCTTTAAGACCAAGCGTGACTCTAATGGAAACATCGAAAGATATAAGGTCAGACTTGTTACTAAGGGATTTACTCAGAAACGTGGCATTGATTACAAGGAGACCTTCTCTCCAGCTTCAAAGAAAGACTCCTTGAGGATTGTTATGGTTTTTGGTGGCTCGTTTTGATTTGAAGTTTCACCAAATAGATGTGAAAACCGTCTTTCTGAACGGAGACTTAGAGGAAGAAGTGTATATGGATCAACCAGAAGGATTTTTGACCACTGGTAAGGAAAATCTTGTGTGTAAGCTACAAAAGTCAATATATGGACTAAAACAAGCTTCCCGACAATGGTATCTTAAATTCCATAATACCATTTGTTCTTATGGTTTTATAGAGAACGCCGTTGATCGGTGCATCTATATGAAGATCAATGGGAGCAGATTTGTAATTTTAGTCCTATATGTTGATGATATTTTGCTTGCTGCGAATGATATGTCCATGATGCATGATGTTAAGAAGTTCCTTTCTAGGGCTGGGACTTTGGAACCAAAAACCGGAGAACCGAACCAGACCGAACCGTTATGACCCGGTTCGGTTTGGTTCCAAAATTTATTAGTTATTTGTTAATGGTTCGGTTCCTACTTTTTATTAACGGTTCGGTTCTCGGTTCCTGTAAAAAATATGTACGTGGAACCGTTAAGGAACCGTTATATATAATAATTAAAATTATATATATTTCTTATTAGTATATATATATATATATATATATATATATATATATATATATATATTTTAATGTATATTTACTTATCTATTTTCATATTACATTCACTATTTTAGTTTAGTTATTTAACTATTTGAAATTATTTTTCATTTAACTGGTTTTATTGGGCTTCTTTACCGAATATCGTGTTTTGTTTTTGTTTTCTAAAATTTGCAGTTTGTTATGTATTTATCTTTTAAACTCAACTTTTGAGGTTTGAAATGAAGTTCAACATATTTGTATTGTAATTTTAAGTGTTGAATGTATTTTTGACACAAATTTAACCGTGATTTGTAAGATTTTTTTTAAATACTAGGAACCGTTAAATGACAAGAACCGAACCGTTAAGAACGGTTCGGTTCCTTATCGGTTCTACAAAATAATCTATAAGAACCGAACCGTTAGTAAAATTTCATATTTTCAAACGGTTCCACATATTTCGCCTAGGAACCGAACCGGTCCCAGGCCTATTCCTTTCTAAGAACTTTGAGATGAAAGATATGGGCGAGGCATCCTATGTGATTGGAATTGAAATATTTTGAAACCGTTCACAAGGAATTTTGGGTATGTCTCAGAAGAGCTACATCAATCAGATCTTAGAAAGATTTAATATGGACAAATGCTCTCCAGGTGTGGTTTCAATTCAGAAGGGGGACAAGTTCAATTTATTACATTGTCCTAAAAATGAATTGGAACGTAAGGTGATGGAAAGAATTCCCTATGCGTCAGTGGTTGGATGTTTGGGATATGTTCAGACTTGTACTCGTCCCGATATTAGTTTTGCTGTTGGAATGCTGGGACGATATCAAAGTAATCCCGGAATGGACCACTGGAAAGCTGCAAAGAAAGTTTTGAGGTACTTGCAAGGCACCAAAGATCACATGCTTACATTTAAGAGATCTAATCATCTTATGGTGATTAGATATTCAAATTTAATTTTACTGGATGTGTCGATAATAGAAAGTCAACATCTAGTTTTTCTGTTCATAGTATCTTGGAAAAGTAGTAAATAAATAGCTATTGCTACTTCTACTATGGAGGTCGAACTTGTGGCATGCTTTGAGGCCACTGTTCATGGTTTGTGGCTACGGAGCTTTGTTTCCGGACTTAGACTAGTCGACATTATAGCTAAGTCGGTGAAAATTTAATTCTGCAGCAGTCTTCTTCATGAAGAATGATAAGTACACTAAAGGTGCTAAACGCATAGATTTGAAGTACTTGTTAGTTAGGGAAGAAGTTCAGAAACATAGAGTGTTTATTGAGCATATTGGCACTGAACAAGCGATTGCGGATCCACTGATTAACACCCAACGTTTTAAGAAACATGTAATTACTATGGGTGTTGTTAATAAAGCCTTGCTATGATAATTTTGTCAGTGATTTATGTTAGCTCATTTTATATATATAATTGATTAGACACTCATCTGAATTCAATAAAGGTTATGTTTCTGATTTACTTGTTATCTATTTGATTGTGATCACATATAATTATTTGTAGTGATAACAAGTGTTGAGGATTTAAGTATTCCTCAAATTTAAGATTTGAGACTTTCAGATTTCTCAAATGTTTCAGATGAATTAGAATGGTATTGTGATACATGGAAGGGAGCATCTCAGTATAAATGGTGTGTAACCACCAAGATCCATTCAATTTGAAATTCAGTTAAGTTTTTTCTTGATGAGTTTGTTTTGATGAATATTGCGCAATTTAAGTTTTCATCAATTCATCAAGGATCACATGACCAAGTGGGAGAATGTTAGAATATCTATTTAATTATTAATATTCTAATATTGGTCATGTATTTGGGGTTATATGTTATTAATAGAGTTCATATAGTCCTAGGCATTTAATTGGTTTAATGATAGGCTGAACCTATGTTTAAGTCTGTCTAGGACTAAGGTTCCCCAACCCTCTCTTCTGCCTCTATATATACGCTTATTCCCTATGGAATAACAATACAATATTAGTGAGAGATCTCTACGTATCAAGAATCTCATAAGGAAAGAGGCCAGAGGGGATAAGGGATTTATTCCAGTTCATTCATCTATCATGGATCCAGGTATTCCTAAATCCCAGATCTATCAGTATATAATTATGTATAATTATATGATGCCGATCTTGGAATTTAATCTATCAATATAATCGTGATTAAATCTTGGAATTTAGATTTGATAAATTTAATTAATAATTAATAATATAAAAAATTTAGGAGCAATACCAATGTCAGCGCTTCCTAGCGGCAGTGGCGGAATCAGATACATGCACCAAGTTATGCCAGAGATGGGGTTGTTCTCGATTTGTCCGTTGTGTTGCCGGTTTGACTTAACGCTGCCACCACATGATTTTCCAAGCAACGGTGATAGGGAAATGACGTTCACGTCTATGCTGATGATGCAGACCTCGCCGGCCAATGGAGTGAAGGGGGAGATGTTTCTAACTTTCTATGATGAGTCAGGTTTGTAATCAGAGAGGCTGTAGAATATTTCGAATGGAAATTGAAATGGAGAAAGCGAGAGATGTTTCTGTGAGGGGGAGATGAAAGAATCGATTTGCTTGGGAAAGAGATGAGAAGCCATAACCTACCCTCCTCTTCATCAATTCATTCTCTCTGTGCGGAGGTGGGAGAGGGATGAGAGAAGTGAGGAGTTGTGTAGATCTGAGGAGGTCAATCGTACGGTGTAGGGAAATGTGTAGGGATTTCGTTGATATGTACGGTGTAGGAATTGTGTAGATCTGAGAATCGCACGGGTGTTATAAAAGTTGGGTGAGCGGGAACTTCATGTTTTGGAGTTGTAGTGCTATTAAGGAGAGGATTAAACCTTATACCTTTTTCATTCCAAATTTATTTGCAAAATAAACATTTTCTGGTCAATCAGGTTATAGTTTTTTTTTTGACAGAAAATCAAGGTTATAGTTAAATACTCCATATTGATTATTAATTCAATTTTTAATAACTAAAATTTACATGCATATTCTACAACTACATTAAAATCTATTCAAAATTGCAAACTCCAAATCGGAACTTAATTAAAAGTTGACATCCTAATTAAGTGAACAAAATGAAACTGTTTGACAAAAAAATCGACAGATGTAGTACTTCTTTTTTAAGAAACACTTTCCTATTAAATGACTTTAATATCCCTACACTTTATCTCTCCCACCTTAAAGCCTACCCGCCCCCACTTTACCCCATATTCCCATTTAGGGGTGGGCGCGGTCCGGTCCCATATTTGATCGAACCCGTATCCGGACCGTTACTATTGAAACGGTTCGGTTCCGTCCTAGAGCTAAACCCGTTTGGTACGGTTCCATTTTCAAACGGTACGATATCATTCCATACCATACCAAACAATGCCGTTTTTTTTTTCGACAAATTAATGCTTAATCATCATCCAAAAATCCACACAATTATCAATTTTCATACATAATTAATAAATTTCATATTAGTACAAAACATAAATCACAAAACGTTCAGGACAACAATTCTCTAAGCACCATTGGCTTCTCCAGACTCCAACTTCCCACTCAAACACACATAATCAGTGTATTTTTTCCCAATAGAAGCATTATTTTGGGCAGGCGGGTTGGAGTATATTTTTTTAGATGGGCTAAAGTGCTAAACATGTTAAAACTCTACTTATATTTAAACAGAAATAAGAGAAATTGGGTTAGGCTTCACGATTATAAAGATTTGCTGTTGCAGGTAGCTTGGAGTGAACTACCAATTAGCAAATTGCAAATGAGTAATCAAAGTAATAATGACAATATGGTATACATGTATATATAATCATATAATCATATAATAAAGATTTATTAATTATATAAATTAATAAAATTATAATTCGGTCCGGTCCGGTCCGGTACCGGTTCTCATTTTATGAGAACCGGTCATGGCATGGTTTCGAACCGGTATGGTACGGTTCGGGATAAAAATTTTGAAAACCGTTTCAAACCCCGTTTTGCGGTCCGGTACCATACCTGTTCGGTAATTTTGCCCACCCCTATTCCCATCTCATCTCTCATCCTCTCCGCCCCACTCAGAGCCGATCTCGAGGCATGGGCGATAGGGCATGCACCCACGACCCATTGCTCCCCTGGGCTCCATGAAATCCCTAGTTATATACGAAGTATATCCCTTCGAACTCTCATCTTCCTACTCTCCAATTATAAACATAGTAATTTAAGAAAAAAACTCTAATTATAATCATAGTAATAATCTAAATTGTATATTCGTCATCCGGGTAAGAGAGGGCTCACTTTGGTAATGTAGAAGAATTTGGATTAAATTATACCCCGTCTGTAACATAGTAGTATTACTATCTCCAATTCTCCATCCCAAAAGAAAAATTTATAATCTTTAAAATTTCGATTGACTATATGTTTTTTATGGAAAACTATTTATAATATTAGTAACTTTCAGAATATTATACTCCGTACTAATTAAAAGCACGGTCTAAATTCTATGAAATGATATTTTTTGAATTTTGAGTAGAAGTATTATAAATTAGAAAAATACTTTGAAGCGTATCGATAAGAACATCAGTTATACGTAGGATGCATGTTTTCTTTTGGACTATTTTCAGTCCCTGACCAGATCAGACCAGACTTTCGTAATTATAAAATATATAGAAACCAGACGTTTATCAGATCAGATCAGATTAGACTAGCTAGACCAGACCAACAAATTTCAGTCCAAAAGAAAACATACCTCCGTAGTACTTTGTATATAAAGTATATGATATATTAATATAATAATATCCATAGCAACAATCGAATGCAAGTAGGAAAGAAGGAGAAAATTAGGAAACCAAGCATTAAAATTAAGAAATTAATATGCATCTCGATCGACATTTACATATTCAAAAAATACATAAGAATATATTAGAATATAATTAAAAATTGATATCCTAATTAAGTAAATAAAATGAAAATATTTGGCCAAGAACAGTTATATTTACAAATCAATTTGGGAGGGAGGTAGTAGGAATCACTACAAGAAATCACGCTTTTTAGTGGCGGGAAATCCGTCACTAAATCCACCACTAACAAGTGTGGTGACGGATATTAGTGGCGGAATTTCCGGCACTGAAATCTTGACATAAAATGCTTTCATGGCGGATTAGCATTTCCGTCACAATATAGAGGCGGAATTTAGAGACAGAAAATCCGTCACTATCATTAGTGACAGACATTCCGCCAGTAATATCCATCACAAAAAAAATAATTTGATTTTTTTTTATCAAAATGAAATTATAAAATTATTCAAAATGAATTTAAATGGCCCAAAACTAAAAGTAGAGATTAAAAATTCATAATATACACATTAAATACATAAATTAGATAGCCACAATAACACATTAAATGGGTATACAAACCATCATCCAACACGAGCAATAGAGGGCAGAGAAGATTTTGAGCAGTTTGAACTGCGTGCCTAATACCCCTTCAGTCAGTGTGATTTGTTCCTCTGCTTGGCAGCCCTTACTCCTTTAAATGACGCCATATTAAGCAATTAAGCATAGGGTTCTTTCCAAGTGAAGTAGGAGGTGGAGACAGTCTTGAGCAGTCAGAACTACCTCATACCTCGTGGATTTTACGGAGCCTACTCATGTATAACATGATGTTTATATGATCATAGAAAACATTATGTTCAAGGGAACCAGCTTTCCCTCACATAAGGCTTATGCGCCAATTGGAAAAAAGACACATTTGGGTGGTGATAATTCAAATGTGGTAAGCTTATATCTACATAGACCAATCAATAATTCAGGTCGCACACTCTCATAATCTATTTTATCGTAAAATTGATCTTCAACTTCAAAGAATTCCCCTCGCCTATTTGTGTATTCATGTAAAACAAAGAATATAGGAAGGGTGAAGATAAATATCCAAAACCATGTCTTATTATTTGAAAGAATGGATTATTTACGTGGCGATCTGTGAGCAGCACACCAACCACCGGAAATCCCGGTCTTGGCACCTCCGCCGGAGCTGCCTCTTCATCGTCTCCATCCAGGTCTAGAACTTCCTCCTCCTTTCCAATTCCCAACTGTTTATACTTGTCCACAACCCCTTCCATCTCTCCCAACACAGTCGGAATCACCGAAACATAGTCGGAACTATCGAGGATGCGCTTCCGCCGGCTTCACGCCGAGGAAAGTCGCCAATCCCCGAAAGAAAAACGCTCCAAACAAAACGGCCTTCGACCCACAATAAAAAAAAGACCAAATGACGGTATTTGTTGAAGGATTCCGACGAAAAAACACCCACTCCTCACCCCAATCGATGGAATCGATGGCGGCGGGTAACCCTAGGTCGAGAGCTTTAGAGAGAGACTCCGCAGGAATTTTTATTATTCATTAAAATAAAAGTTATTATTGAAATTTGAGTATCCGTGTCATTGGTTCTTAAATGAGCCTTTTAATTATATTGTGCATGTTATAACCTTGAACAATTGATTTATTTGTAAGAAATGTGTAGTGTTAATTATTGAAATTTTAGAGCAATTACTCTAGTTCATTTTGAGCTCCCATTAATGGAGTATTATCTAATCTAGAAAGCTAAAGGAAGAAGGGAAAGGATCCTTTACATGGAGGCTAAGCTCCCTATTTATAGGGGAAGGGGAGAAGGGGCGGCTCTCCACCCTAATGGGCCGAACGGGCCGATATCGGGCCTGGTGGGCTAAAATGGGCCTACTGATTGGGCTTCGTACCACGTAAAGCCTTGGGCTCCTAAACAGTAATAGGCCGGGATAATATATCCCAACAGTAATTATATCTCCATTTTTAGAATATAATTAATGACTGATAAAGATACTAACAGAACTATAACATTGGTGAATAAAATTGAGTGAAATCCTAAACCATTGTTGCCTTACATTTTTCATTATTAAATTGTCAATTGCAGAAAAATTTCACTTTTTAATTTAATTTTAATGTCTGATTTTTTGGGTTAATTTGAGATGGAAATAACAAATTTTTATCCTTATAAACATGGATCAAGAAGAATTTCGGGTTCATACTTCTGTATTAATTATTAGTGTCCTGGACTTTCAGTACTACAAAATCTGGTGTGCATCAAATGTTTTATGTGTAGTGACTTGAAATGGGAGTTGTGATTTAATAATGAGCAAACAATGCTTGAATACAAATCAAGAAGGAAACCAAAAATTTGATTTTTCCCTTTTGTTTTCAAAGACACCTATTCCATTTCCCTTTTTTATGTAGCCATCACTGAGGATCAAAACATCAAATCTTCTGTTTTGTTCTTTCTCTTGTGGTCACAATTATATATTGTTTAGTTTGTCTTTTTTAGATGAAAATTATTGTAGAACTTGATTAATAATGCTCCCTCCGTCCCGCTATGATTGTCCCATTTTACCATTTCGGTCCGTCCCACTAAGATTGTCACATACCTTATTTGGGAAAGTTTGTGTGGTTTTAAATCATTCCTACTTTATTCTTTCTTTATCAATTCAATATCAACCACATAAACTCACTTTTATTCTTACTTTATCAATTCAATATCAACCACATAAACTCACTTTTATTAATAACCGTGCCACCTTCTCTTGTCCCAAACTTAGGGGGACGGAGGTAGTAGACTAATAACGTTTATGATATGGAGATTTACTGATTGTGAGATTTCTGATAGTTAAGATCTTTTTTATGGTTCTTCATAACTCTTAACCTTTATAGGTTTTTATTTATTGACTGCAGTAAATTAAAGTAATATCTCATATGAGTTTGAATACTTCTTATTAATCATTGAGTACCTATTTCTATATCTCATATGAATTTTGCAAAGATTGATAGACTTATTGGTCCTTGAAATTGACAAGTCAGGGCGAAGAGAACATGATTGTCTTTTGAAGATGATGGTCTTTTGAAGAGTGCCAACCAATTTAGCTGTAGTTGGAGCTCATCTAGTCTTATAGAATTGGATGATCCGAAATTAGTTTCTCTTAGATTAGTCAACATTGGAATATTGGAATGCGTTGACATTTGGGTTGTAAATGATAATGTTTGTTTTTTTAGGTTGGTTAGCATTAAGATTTGAGATATTTGAGGGTATATGACATTTGGGTTGTAAATGATAATGCTTGTTCTCGGTAATGGAGCACTTTGTTTGTAAATATGCTTGTTTTTCACATAAGAATCAAAGACTTTGTAAATCTGTATCTTTTGTGTGTAGCCATACAATTCATGTCGCGTTCACAGACAATTCCAATTAGCACTTTTCTAGTTCCAGTGGCTATTGCCTGTGGCCAGACATTTCATGTCTGGTTCAAAGACAATTTCACTTGGCACATGAGTTTGAATATTTCTTATTAATCTGGTTCACAAACAATTCGAATTATCACATTTGCCCGTTCTAGTTGTTATTGCCTGTGGCTAGACATTTCATGTTTGGTTTACAGACAATTCCACTTAGCACATAAGCTCATTAGCCCATTCGGTGATTATTGTTTGTAACCAGACACTTCATGTCACGTTCACAGATAATTCTAATTAGCACACTTGCCTGTTCCAGTGGCTATTGTCTGTCGCTAGACATTTCATGTCTGATTCACAGACAATTCCACTTAGCACATGCGCTCATTAGCCCATTCAGTGGTTATTGTTTGTGGTCAGACACTTCATATCACGTTCACAGACTTTTTATTTAGTACATTAGTTCGTTCAAGTGGCTATTGTCTGTAACCAGACAGTTCATTTATGGTTCACAGATAATTCTACTACGCACATTAGCCCATTAGCAACTGAACGGACTAATGTACTAAGTGAAAATGTCTATGAACCTGATATGAGGTGTCTAACCACAAACAATAGTCACTTTAATGAGCTAATGGGCTAAGTGAAATTGTCTGTCACTAGACATGAAATGTCCGACTACAAGCAATAACCAGTGGAACAAGCAAATATGCTAATTGGAATTGACTGTGAATGTGACATGAAATGTCTAGTTACAAACAAGTATCACTGAAACAAGTTAATTTGTCGAGTGAATTTATTTAACCGAGATTCTTAATTTCATAAACAACTATTGTCCATAAAGTAGAGAATCAAGTATAAAAATAGTTATTTAGGTAAGTTATTTTGTAAGATATTTAACACTTTCATGATTTAAATCTATTTTTAATGAATACAAATTAAATATAACAATGTATCATCTAAGATTACTAATCAGCTTTTTGACTAATTTACATCATAGTTTAAAAGCATAACTTACAAGAATGACACGTCCCACGTCCCATTATCGATAGAATTATTGGACTTTGTTCAATACCAACTCAAAAGATTATAACATCATATATTATAAGAAGAGCAAATTTGACTGTTTAATCCATCACACTTGGTGTACATAACAGAACTATCACAAATATATCTAACCATATTACGATATAAATATTATATCTAAAATAAATGTTGCTCATTTGTAGTGGACTTTGAATACTTGATCATCAGAAAGTAGCTCAAGTGCTCCTTATTCTTGTAAACCTGTAGGAAATCAATTGAACAATGAAACAAAAAAAACCCCAACAACAGTTCAAAAGTTCAACACATCAACCGAGAGAACCAAAAGAATAAAAAATTTGAAAGCATCAAGACAATAAAGCTTGACAAGAAAAGTGAGCATAACATTCAATATCCCAAAATGTAGAACTAACAGTCTAAGCATTGACATCTTTTCAACAGATATATTCTAAAATAAACAAAAGAACAAAATTAAAGAAACACTAAATCTTACACAATTTCATAGTTAAGAAAATGGAAATCTTGTATTTCATTCTTTTCTTATAGCAAGAATTAAAACTATAGTATGATTTGAGAGGGCTTTAAATATCTATGCTTCCATGTTAATTAATCTGAGAGAAGATGACAAATTTACAAAGGACTAGCTTGTGCCACATAAACCTAAAGAGAAGTGCAGATAAGCCAATTGAACTCGGTACATAATAGTTATATAGCAATCGTCAGTCTTATTTTTACTTCTATAGTCATATGTGCAGTCAGATAGTGTATTGGGATAGTGTATTGAAAGAACATCTTGCACATCTAAATCTGCTACTGCGTTGCGGTGAAGAACAACTTTCACATTTAAATCCACCCTGTTATCAACTTTTTTTCATAACAAACAGACACCAGTCATATGTTCTCATTTCAAATATTCATTCCACACTAATTTTGTGAATATTACACTACACAATATGAACAAATGTAAACTACGATTAAGATTTTATCAAGGTTCAATCACTTAGTTCTAAATATATGTTCTCATTCATGTAATATTCATATATGTATAACTACAATCAAGCATGAAATAAGACTATAATCTATCACTTTTTTGTTTGTTCTTTAAGTTCAAATTTAAGAACCAAAACCAGTAATTCATTATTTTCATACAAATACTTGTATACAATCATCATTGATGATTCATCAACATCAATACTAATTTTATAAATTTATATAAATATTAAACTTTCATAAAAATGATAAATAACTATAAGCACCAATTAAGATTTTAGAGTCTATCACATGTGAGCTAAGACTTGACATACCTTTTCTCACCTATGGCCCTATGGGCTTAGATTGGGATAACCTGAATATGCTTTATAGGTTATTATAACTTAAAGAAAGCATCTTACTAGTTACTAGCTTATTATCATACAAAAGTTTTAAAAACAAGCATATATGAAGATGTTAACAATATAAAGTGTCAAACAAACAATATTAGAATATCAGTTAAACATAAAATTTAAAAGAATAAAATCCAAAATTAAAACCCTAAAACAAAATAACAAAAAAAGGGGAAATTACTATCTAATGAGTTAGGGTTAAGGAGTTTGGATTGAAGTAAGATGGAGGGGAAATGAATACCATGGTGGCAGTAGGTCGGCGGCAAGTCACCAGGTCGGAAATCGATCCTCCATGTCGGACTTGCTCACGGTGGTCGGCCCTGTGAATTTCGTCTTTATTTTATAACCTTCATTAGATTGTTGTAGGGAGAATTCCTGAAAAAGGAGTAATTTTTTTTAGAATCTCAAAATAGGACTGTCATGTGTTTATTTTCTGAATAGAATTGATTATTGTCATGCTCAAAAAATACTACCATGTGTAAAATATAATACTATCAAAATATGGCAGTAATTACTTCTATTAGAGAATAAAAACATGATAATTTTAGTTTGGATATACAAACGGTTTTGGTCATATTTAGAGTAATTTCTCATAGTTTTATTATACTCGTAATTTTTACTTTAAGTAAATATAATTTACTGTTTATCTTGGAAATAAGACAAAAATAGTACATTACCCATAGGCCCAAAACCGGGCAGGACCGGCCCTGATTAGGTTTACTTAGAATTGTCAATACTTCAATAAAAGGGAAAAGGAAAATTGGAAACATGTAAAATAGAGATACATTATATTTTATTTATTTCTGAATTGGTTTAGAGTTTTATAATAAATGCCATGATTTGTTTTGCTACATGGAAATCTGATTTCTGAAGACGTAAATTATTAGAGAAGCAATTTGAACTCTGGCCTTGTGTTTCCACCTCCGAAGCTACTTTGGTGGTGCTTCTCCGTCTCTTCTTTATGCCGTTGCAACCTGCAGGCCTACGAGCTACGGCCTTCTTTGTTTATTCTTCAGGTAGGCATCAGGCCAGTTATACATGTGGGCATGTGGCCTATTTATGAAAGCAAAACTTTAAGCGAGCTAATTTTGAAAGAAATACCGAGAGGTGACAAAAGTGATAATTTTGTGAAGTTTTCCCTAAAACTTTCAATTATTGCCACTTAATAATGAGGAGACAATTTCTTTACAAAAAAAAACATTTCTCTTGTCATTCTCATTTCTCAGGTAATACATAGTATACAGAGTTGAAATGTTGATACAAAAAACTTAGATAAACAAAATTTAATTAATCTAACATGACTATTTCTTTAGATTATTACTCCAGTATATTTATTTATTATTGACTCTTTCAACATTTACTGTGTGCGTGTATACATAGAGAAATAATTACATGTATACCTATGTTGTAAAAACCGGACCGCGAAGCGACCCGTCTAGTTGACTGGGTCATGAGTCAAGCCAGGCCAGGCGAGTCAACCCGGTCAATGTTGACCAAAATTAAAACCTAAATTATATGAAGTATATAATTGTATATCATATAAAATTTGTAAATAATAAAATTATTTGATTATTGTATATAATTGATAAAACTATAGTATATAAATGTATCATAATTTAATTTGATGATACAAGATAATATAGATATAAAACTATTTTTCTAAATATACAAAGTTAACAAAATTCTAAATGTGCTTGAGTAATTGATACTATCTATAAATATTATATATGACTATAACACTTACTTAAAAATATAAATATTATACTTTGTATTAGTATTTGTACGTATAATAACAGATATGATACTACCTCCATTATCTTTTAGTTGCAACATTGGACTTTTTACACTATTCACATATCCTACTTTGACTATATTTTATTATTTTTTTAATTTTTTACTAATAGTCAAACATGTGTGTTGACAAAGGTGAAATGTTGACCGTTGCAATTAAAAAGGAACGGAGGAAGTATTTGTTATCATTTTTATTATGATTATTAATGGGGGAGTAAGAACTAACAAAACAACTTCAGTAAGTTTTATTCAAGTAGTTCATTACTTCATTACGAAAAGGTATTGCAATAGTAAAAGAGAAGAATGAACAAACAGTTCTAGACTTCTAGTTTGTCCGCTGGAGTGGGCGCTGTTACGAAAAGGTATGACTACAGTAATCTTTAAAAAAAAGTGTACTGATTCACACGTGATGCAAGAAGTAAGAAGCATTACCCATATAATGATCTAAAATCACTCTCATCATTCATCAAACCAACTAACTGCTGGCAAGACATTTTGTAATTTCAAAACACAGGAGCAAAGAAGAAAGAAAGACAAAAGGAGCTAGATTGACTGCACAAGAGGTCAAAAGAAGAATCTACAAACTCACAAGGATAATACTACACAAACACCACAATTGACCAATTTGACCCCAAGATCATATGTTCCTGTGCAGCGAAGAAAAAATAAAGTTGGTGTCAAAGGTAGTGTTAAAATAGCATTCCCGTCAGGACTCTGTATATGATACGGTCAGGCTATTCCACAAGAATGAATAGAAAATAGCGAGAGCTTGTATGAACAATATGCATAACATAGAGAAGAGTATCACTATAATACTGATTGGTTAGCGCTAAAGCTGTGCAGGACTCTGTATCACTCCATGCAGACTTTGAACTGGGCGTATAAGTTCACGGCCTGGTGGAATGTTCACAGAAGAGAAGAACATTACATGAGGGACAATCTTGTAATCATCATCGTACACAACATTCTGTGCAAAAATGTTCGTTGGCAGGCCACATTTGATAAATCTCCCCACGTTTCCGTAACGCTCCGTGTCGATTCTGAAACCACTTCCATCAATTCTGTAACAATGTCCTTTTTCATCAGAGTCATCTTGAACCAATTCTCCAACAAGCTCACAGATGAAGCTCCCGGCTGCAATGAAATTTCGTGACCTTACCCCCCACCCCTCACCATCTGGTCCTTTCCTGAAGACCTGCAGCTGATAACGGGGGCCTCTTTGGCTAACTCTGTTTCTGCACGACTGTGGGCATTTGCAGGATGGACCACACTCGTAGATGATGGGTTTTGTGTGTATACTGCTAATTGATCCTTGGCTGTTGAACGGGATACTACCTCCGTTTTTTAATGCACAATAGCAGCCAATGGAATCAGAGCAACTGCTTTCGCACATGCAGCCAGGTGGGGCTGACGGATGATACCAGTCTGGATATATAATGCGAGTTATGTAAGTGAAACTCGCGGGCATTTGGGCACCCATATTAGCAAACACAGGGATGGGAAAATTGTCCCTGCCTCCAGAAAGGTCTTTGACCCTCTTAAACTCAACTCGCTCGGTGACTTTTTGGACCTAGAGATTATTTTGTTGTTGGTGACTTTGTTGCCGGTGGGTGGTGGATGGGCTGCAATCCTGTGGAGCTCAAAGTTGAAAGTCATTTTGCCATAACTTTCTCTCTCTACCCAGCATCTTTTGACATGAAACAGGCCGTCATATACATACATATCTTTGCCACGGATAACCCTTACGGGTACACCGTATTCCATGCTATTTTTAAGCGAAAGATAGCCGTTAATCAATCTTTGATCCTTGGGATTATTACGATTAACACTCGGATTTCTGCCTTGTCCGACATATACGAAACTGTCCAGTGATATCCTGCGGTTAACATAACGGCTGGCATCAACTATGCTAATTGCATAGTTCTTGCCGTGGATATTAACGTAATTAATGCCTTCCACAAAAGGGTGATGTAGGCCTACAAGAGCAATTTCAGCTCTATGCTGAAACTCATCTCCAATTGTTACTCCCGGAACATGCCCAATGAACAACTTTTCACAATTGACCCACTTCTTCTGTGACCTTAGAGCCACTGCTGTCAGTACATGATTAACTTTCGCATTCCCTTGCACATGTCTTTTGAGCTCATCCCGGTAATGATTAAGGGCCTTCTCTACGCATCTCCGGGATTCTTGCAAATTATATCTCTCAGAGAAAAGATAGATGCAGTCTTCATCATACTCAATAGCTGCCTCATTTTCGGGGATATAGTAGAAAAAATCCATCCCGAATGCCATGGAACTTTGCCCTGCACACGCACCATGATTTGAAGGAACATCCATTTCAGCTGTTCAAGTAAATAAACAACTTTATTACCAAAATAGACTAGAGAACAGAGCAAAATAGCAACGCTTCAAGAAAAGAAATGCAATAAAATATATAGGAAAAAAAATCAAGAATAATTAAGATACTTACTGAAGCGGAGAATGTAAAAGAAGAAGAGCTGGAGTTGCTTGACAATGGAGACCCTTGCTAGCAAATGCTCTGGAAGTGAAAACGAGAAAATGAAATAAGAAACCCTATTCAACAGAATCGATAGCAACCGCTATATTGCGGGCACCCCATTCATTCATGAAATTTCAATAAAAAGAAATGCAAGAAAATATAATAAAGAAATAAAATCAAGAATAAAATACTTACTGAAGCGGAGAATGTAAAAGAAGAAGAGCTGGAGTTGCGAGAATGGAGACCCTTGCTAGCAAATGCTCTGGAAGTGAAAACGAGAAAATGAAACAAGAAACCCTGTTCAACGGAATCGATAGCGACCGTTAGATTGCGGGCACCCCATTCATTCAGAAATTTCAAATTATGATTACTCGATGTTAGGCCAAGATCATCTGCTTATTGAGTTATGATTACTCGATACATTTTGGCTCCGTATATGGGTTGTTGGCTTGTTGCTCATTATTTAATAATCAAAGTCCTTATCTATGGCTGGACTTGGGCCAGGTGGCCCGACCAGGAACCGGCCCAAACCGGCATTGTTCCGGCCCGGTGGCCAAGTCAGTGACCGGTACAGGTAGGCCCGACCCGCGGGGTTCTGGTCCGGGTTCGGGTCCCCCAAATCGTGAACCGGCCCGGCTGGTTTGGGCCCGGTTCCGGGCCATTTTAATTTTTTCTTTTCCAATTTTTTTTTTTACTTTTCGGGTTGGGCTGAGTATTTTGGGCCATTTGGGGTGGATTGGGGTGGTTTGGGGGTGAGGGGGGATTCGAGTTGGTGGTTAAGGAAAAAAAAATTACATATACCCGAGGCCCGGCTAGGCCCGGCCCGACCCGGACTTGGGAATTACCCGGGCTGGTCCCGGGCCTCCCATTCTTGAACCGCTAGCCCAGGCCCGAACCGGCCCAAGTCCAGCCATATGACCTTAACTATCGGGAAACAAAAGTGGTCCTTGAACTCATTCAAATTTCAAAGCCGGTGGATTCATATGTGTAGTGTACGTATGGGTGTTGTTTCAGTACTCCTTTAAACGCGTACCGTTTTTTTTAAACGCATTTTAAACGCGTACCGTTTTTTTGAACAAAAAACGCGTTTGAAACGAAAAATAACGTCGGTCCGTTTAAAAAGGAAAAAAACTCCTACTTTCCGTATAAAACGTATTTGTTCCGTATTTTACAAAAAACAGAAATATGAACTGATAATTGAAATAGTGCATAAAATGCATATAAGAACAACAACAGCTTAAAAGGAAAATGGAAAATCTCCTCGTCGTGACCCCATGTTTTTGTGTTGTTACAATGGGATTATTAATCACTAAAATTATTTGCAAGACGGCTAGAGCTAGCTTCCTAAAAGACCAAAACTTGAAATACTACTGGATTTGTGATGTTTTCCCCATCAATCATATCAAAATTAAAGTTATTCTAAACTTGACATATTATTAGTATAAACTTTTATACATAAACAATAATGAACATAACATTAGCAGTCACACAATGTGCATATGTCATTCATCATCTTGATGAAAATCATGAGTTTGACTTGAGTGTTATTTCATGATCATATAAAGACAATGATTTTAACTTAATCTCATTCTATTGTTATTATTCCTCATTTTTTACTTTATTTTGCAAAATCATGTCTTGGACTTAATTACTATTTTTATTTTTTCATCAGCTTATAAAATTACAAATTATTCTTTTACTATGTATGTAATGAGATTTGCTACTTGAACATATGTATACTTTTATTTGTTTTTACTATATATCTTATTTGGTGAAGAATATACTTTAAATGTTCAAAATAATACCCGTATTTTTTGTCCGAATTTTTGTAACATATACCGTATCATACACGTATACGTATTCACACATTTTTTAAAAGACAACGTATTTTTCAACGGATATTTGACCGTCTTTTTCATTCTTGTCACCGAATAAAACATGTACATATTAAACCTCGTTTAATTCCCGTACCGTATTTAACTAACTTCATACCACGTATGCACCGTTCACGTTTTTGCATTGGAGATGCTCTAAAGATTTCAGGCCTAGTATCAGTGGTTTATACCACGACCGGGTCGGGCCCAAAAAAGCGAGCCCGAAGCCCGCTTCTTATAGCTAGGGATGGACCCGGGCCGGTTCCGGTTCAGGCCTGGGCCCGGCCGGGCTTTTGTTTGGAAAGTAGGGAATCGGAACCGGCCCGTGTGACCGGCGGTTTCGGGCCAGGTCGGTTTCCAGTTCAATGTAATTTCTTTTTTATTTTCTTTTGTTTTTCTAAATTACCCCCAATCCTCCCCTTCACCCCCCACCCCCAAAACACCCAGCCCTATCCGGTAGAAACCCCAAAAAATTTGAAAAAACAAAAAAAAAACAAATTTGGCCCGAACCGGGCCCGGACTGGCCGGTTCAACATTTTCAAGGCCCAAGCCCGAACCGGGAGTTGAGCGGTTCCGGGTGGCCCGAACCGGCCCCAAGACCGGGTATCGGGCCAGGCCCAAATTGTACCGGACCGGTTCTGGGCCGGGCGGCCCAACCCGAGTCTACCCCTATTATAGCCACCGGTCTGGGCCCTGGGCCGGTCCTAAACAGTATCAGGCCGGGCCTAAATAGTATTAGGGCTGTGTTGGAACCGAATCGGGCCAACTTGTCCCAGTGCATCCCTATGCGGGTCTGGTCTTGGGTCTCAAGAATGGGGATCAGATTGGGTGGTCCCAGTCCCAATGACACTTTACCTTTTTTTTAAATAAAGGGTTGGGCCACTGGGGTTGTGGACTTGTGGGGCAGATATCCGTTTGAAATGGTTTGTAATGGCTATGTAGCCGTTTGATTAAAACATAACACAAGGGAGTTTGACGCATTTTTTAAATCACAGAATGCTAATGCGCCGAATTTATATTTTAGGAGGGGGTTTGGTGCATTAAACCCGATTAAAAATTTGGTAGAATTGAAGCGTATATGGATGGACATATAACGTTAACCCGCATCCTATCCTCCAATTATATTACGTACTAGTATCTTTACTCGTGTCGTGCACGGGATAAAACGATTTTTTCTAATTTTACCATATATATGTGTGCGCGCATACTCACATATGTATGAGTAATTATAACTAACAGAAAGTCACTTATTTAGTTGAAATTAAATAATTATTTAAACTTGTTTCAGTCTATATTTTCCAACTAAAAGAGCCAATTTTTTTTTATAACTCTCAATGTTGCGTCCAAATGAATTTTGTCTTCTCAATCATCTTTATCTAAACAAAAAACAAACCAAAATGTTCAATGCGTATTTTTATCCATTAGATTTCATCCTTAACGTGCTATTTTCAAAACAAATAAATACTCATTTTTGTATTTATTTGTTTAATTAATAAGGGGTGTGGTCATTTTTAAAAGATATTAGTCCTTCTAGGATTTGGAATTGAGCAAATTAGTCTTTCTATCTCCTTTGAGAAAAGAGTTTAGAATGTGAAGGTGATGGTGGTGACAACAGGCCGGCTGCGTATCGCGATTGGTAGCGGTCAATTCATTTTTCATTATATCGATTGATTAAAATAAGTGTTATTGAACGAAGAAAAGTTGCATGCTTTGGACTTTTAGTAAGCAATTACCTAGAAGGACAACTTAATTAAATCTTTAAAAAGATTCTCACGTCAAGTGGTAGGTAATAATCAAAACATTGTTGGAAAAATGTGTGAAAAATTGGATTAAATGGCTATTTTGGGGCAATTGTTTGAGTGGGGTCCACTTCCGATTTGGATCGGGTCAAAGTGGTTTCGGATTGTCCTTGCTTAGGGCTACAATTCGATGTATGGTACGCTCAAAACGGATAACGGGTGAGATACAGTTAATTTTTGTTTTTTTCCCAGTAACAAAAGTGCTCCGGAACAGAAGGCTTCGATCAGAGACCCTCTTGGGTCTTCTGATGGCCGCGGGACAGAGACCCTCTTGGGGTATTCTGGTGGCCACGTACCAGAACCCCTCGGGGTCTTCTGATGGTCGCGGACCAGAAACCCTCACAGGGGTCTTCTGATTGGCCTCCGATCAGAACCCCTCCCGGGGTGTTCTGGTGGAGGTCTTCTGTCGCGCTTCTGAAACGTTACAACAATTAATGCCCAACGTTCTTATCTTTTAATGTAGCGTTAAATGGACAGTTCATGGACGATTCAATGCCCAACGGACTGGACATTGATGTCCAACGTTCAGGTCCATTAATTCACCGTTTACACACAACAAATCCTCCTAAATAATGGCTGGCAGGTGGTTTGCAACAACACACGTTCTTACACGAATTCATACACTCCATACACGTTTTGCACCTCTAAAACACACTGCTAGCAATCTAAAAATTCTCTCTGTGTTCATACTGTGTTCTCGTTCGTTGGAACTCTTGTTTGAGTGCTCAAACACTAGTTCGTAGTCATCGTATCCTGGGAAACGATTGTTGCAACGCTCCTAGAACCGTGGGAGGCAACAAATACGTTTTAAGGACATCGTGCGTAGCACGAGCTTTGACTAATTCTGCTTCATCTCCTTTCTTGTTTTTCTCTAGTCACTTTATTTAATTAATTTATTTTAATTAATTTTCTTTATTTTCCGAAACACACCCTAAAAACATAACACTTCAAACTATGCAAACTTTTATTCTTTCATAGATCAAATGAAAAAAATTAATTCTAATTGAAAATATCTTTAATCAGAAATGTGAAAACAAATTTGAGATAACATTAAGATAAATGTGTATTTAGAAAATATTATCACATGGGTGAACGATATTTTATTTTTTAGCTTTATTTTACTATGTAGAATGTAAGAAAAGTATTTAACGATGCCGCTTCTACTCCATGACATCTAAAAAGCACAGGTTACTGAAACAAAAGATGTTGATATCTAATTCAATAGTCATAGAACCTGGTACTTAGCTTGTGTAAAAAAATACTTCGTACTACGTAACATTTTTGGACATAGACAGTGATATGAGACAATCAGCTTTATTGATGTCATATTTGTTGCATCAACCAATAAATGACGAAGTAAAAATGCATATGTGAATATGAGGGTCTTTCAAATAAAACATAATAAAGAAAGTAACAAATAAAATCTTAACCACAATCTAAATCTAAATGACATTATCTATTTTTAAAATTTCTAAAACCTAGAAGGGCTAATATATTAGAGTTTTTTCCCGGAATAATGCTAAATAAATAAATATTTCCCAAAATACTGTCGGGTTAAGAATAATTCCCGAAATACTGCTGGGGTTAACCACGGTTAAGGAAAGCCGACACTCCGAGTGGCGGCTCTTTAATTGTTTTACAAAAGCCGCCACTCGGAGTGGCGGCTCTTCTACTGCTATACAAAAACCGCCACTTCAAGTGGCGGCTCATTTAAAACCCAAATACACCCCCTTTCCTCAGACGACGAACGACGACAAAAGCTCGAACGAAGCTCCCCTCTGCTTGCGACTCAAAAACGACGACCACGTTGCAGCTCCGGCCGGATTCCGTCCAAACGAAGGTCAAATCAAAGGGAAAAAGAGACACGGTGTAAGCTAGAGTGTTTGTGCTCCATTATACCAACTTTCAACCGTTTGAATCAAGGTATTTCACCATTTTTTCTAAAGTTAGGTTTTTTTTGTTATTGCTTGGAATTGGTGTTGTTTTGCTCGAAATTGCTGTTCTTTTGCTCGAAATTGTTGTTGTTTACTGGTTTATTAATGGATTTAGATTGTTAAATGTATTTTAACAAATAACATTAAGAGGAATAAGCAGCTAAGCAGTTTCTGCCCCTCTGCCCCCTGTGTGTATTTTTTTTAGTGTGCTTGGTGATACTACCACTACTACTGTCGTATATAGCAGCAGCTGCATGACTTTGGCTTTGAAAATTATTTTTTCTGACATGAAAAAAATAACCTGGATTCCATCCAAACAAAGTTATTTCTAAATTTTTTTAGCCTTTTATAGTTTGAATGGAAGTGTATGAAATCGTAATATGTATCTGTCTTATTTTTTAATTTAATGTAATAATAAAAATGAAATATATGATTTAATGCATTTCGTTTGAATTAAAGTAATTGTAGTTGAATTTTCAAATAGCGGCATACGTCATAGTTCTTTTGAATTGATTTTTTGGTAGAATATGTCTCCAAACTTCCCCATTTTTTGTCATTGGGGAGGAAATATTATCGAGGAGTCAAACGGAATTCATTATGAAGGGGGGAATCAGAAGATAATTCTTGTTTCCCGTGGGATGGATGTGGCTGAATTAATGAATAAAATTTATACCGCCACATCCATCAATCGTATGAACAAGTTGGATTTGAAGGTTAAATATCCCATTCATGGTCAATCAAACTTGTTGATGCCTCTTGCTGACGACGAAGCCGTTACGAGAATGTGGACTTTCATTGAGAATATTAGTATGCATACCATGGAGATATATGTTGAAGAAGCAACTGCGTTGCCCATACAACCTGAAAACCTGGCATTATCTTGCCCATCCACAAGTGTTCCAGTTGTGATGAATATGGTTACACAGGAGAATGGGAGATACGTGAACAGTGATGCAACGTTTCTGGATTCACAGTGCACTGACGACGATGCAGATGAAAATGTGAATGATGACACACTAACAGATTCAGATGAAGATGGTGGTGATCTCGTAAGTGGCAATGCTCCATCCAGCCACTACACTAAAGTTTATGAGCTCCCTGCGGGATTTGATGAATCATGGAAGGGTTCTACAACTTCTAGTCGCTTTTCTGTAGATGGTGAGTTTGAGGTTGGGCAAGAGTTTGATGATAAGAAACAACTGATCAACATGGTTAGAGCATACTCTGTAAAGAGGAACCGATTTTTCACAGTTGTAGAGTCTGACAAACACAAATGGGTGGCAGAGTGTAAGAGGAGAAAAGACTGTGGCTGCACTGGGCGGATCCGGGCTACTAAGAAACATGATATGTTCAAAGTTGTGTATTATGCAGGTCCTCATATACCTACTTGTGTAGGTAACGTCGATAACAATGACCATGCTGGTATCACAGCTCAGTTCATAGCCCATGAGATTATTGATCTTCTTTGTACCGATCCATCACTAAAAGTCCGCACTATTAGTCAGCTTATGAAGGAAAGGTACGGCTATATACCTTCGTACAAACGAAGTTGGTTGGCTAAACAAAAAGCTATCAGTGAAATATTTGGAGATTGGGAGGCGTCGTAATCTGAATTGCCTCATTTCATGTTGGCATTACAACATTCCAATCCAGGGACAGTCATGCATTAGTACCCACCTCTTTCAGGTACCAATGAGTTATTAATATCATTATTGTATCATATTAAATTTCATTATAAATTTGTCCTCCTAATTTTCTCCATCTTTCAGGTACCACTGATGTTGAGCAGTTTCAAAAAGTTTTTTGGGCATTTAAGCCATCCATTAAAGGCTTTAAACATTGTCGTCCCTTACTAACCATCGATGGAACACACTTATATGGGAAGTATAAAGGTACATTGTTGGTGGCAATGGGTAGTGATGCTAATAATCAACTGTTCCCTTTGGCGTTTGCTATCTGTGAGTCGGAGAATGGAGAGAGTTGGCCGTGGTTTATGGCGTGCATACATCATTTTATCACACGCAGAGAATTGTGTGTTATTTCAGATCGACATGCTGGAATTATGAAGGCATTTAATGAGGTAGGTGGTGGATGGGAGGAGCCAGATGCAAGACATAGGCTTTGCATACGGCATGTCGCTTCTAATCTGCATACTCAATTTAAAGACATTCACTTGAAGAATCTATTCATTTGGACAGCAAGTCAACGTCAAAAGAAGAAATTTGATGGTGGATTTAACAAGATAGGCGAAATGCAGGCACAAGCACGAGAATATCTAGCGAACATTGGTTTGGAGAAGTGGTCTTTACACCACGACGGGGGGTACAGGTATGGCACCACAACAACGAACATGGCTGAAGTTTTCAATAGTGTCATGAAGAGTGCACGATACCTGCCTGTAACCGCCTTAGTTGAGTTATCATTTTATCGTGTGAATGCCTATTTTGTGGAAAGAAGAGAAACTAGTAAGAGAAGATTAGCAGAAGAGCATCGCTACTGCCATCAAGTGACCGAACTGATAGAGAAAAATACGGAAAAGGCAAAGCATCACAAGGTCACAATATTTGACATAGGCCATGGTTTATACCAAGTGGAGACGGGTCGTGGTGGTCGAACCGTGGGGAAGGGTGGCAGAAAACAAACGGTGAATTTGCACCGTCGCCATTGCACATGTCAGAAGCTGAATATTTATAAGATTCCTTGCTCACATATATTAGCGGTATGCAGACACCGTAGTTTGTCCTATGATTCTTTTGTTGATAAATTTTTTCTTCATCGGAGTATGCGGCTTCCTATAAAAGAGTATTTAAGCCCATACCAGATATAGCATATCGACCTACTTACACTGGACCACGAGTTGTGCATGACCCGTCGATGATTCGTGCTAAAGGTCGTCTGAAGGCTAAACGATTGAAAAATGAAATGGATGAATGCCCTAAAGGTACTGTGAGATGCGGTAAATGCAAGCAAACATACAGGGCATAACAGGACGACATGTGCTAGAAGATTAGAGGGACACGTAGGGAGTTCCACTGGGTAATGTTGTTCTTTTATTCGCAAATGCATTAGCAATATTAAAAAATAAATAATTTTAATTTAATAATAAAATAAAATAACTAATACACTTATTACTTTTACAGCGCCGATGCAGGTGTCAGTGGATCCCGGACCGATTGATCCTTCAGTCCTGACATTGCAGGCCACGCACCGAAGCGAGGATGTGTGGCGTGGCCGGGATGTTCAGGTAGATAGGTGTCGTGAGCACCTACGCAGTATATTCCACACGGGGGTGGACGATAGGATTCTACATTACGTTCGATTAGCTGGGTTTTATGGTGTTCACAGATTAGTTTCGACTCTGCATATAGATAGAGCATTACTTACCGCTCTACTTGAGCGTTGGAGGCAGGAGACTCACACGTTCCATTTACCGGTGGGTGAGGTCACGATCACATTAGGAGATGTGGCTGTATTGGCAGGTCTACCGATCGAGGGTCGGGCAGTTACTGGGACTGCATGTAGACTGTGGGTTGATTTGGTACACAGATTGTTGGGAGTACACCCACACCCTGGGACAGATATTCGGGGGTCCGCCTTGAGGATGGCTTGGTTGAGAGAGCATTTTGTTGGTTTACCTGCTGATGCTGATGACGATGTTATGCAGCAGTACGCGAGAGCCTACATTCTGATGCTTATGGGAGCTTCCACGTTTGCAGACAAGAGCGGGAATGAGTGCAGGTCTTGTATTTACCCATTCTGGAGTCTTTTGATGTAGCTGCAGTTTATAGCTGGGGTAGTGAGACTTTAGCATACCTATATCGGCAGTTATGTCGAGGTTGCCATCGTCACGGTGGAGAGATGGGTGGGTTTTTATTGCTCATACAGCTATGGTCATGGGAGCACATTCATATCGACAGACCTGTCATCCTGCGATATCATGGGGTAGATGGTGGTCCTCTTGATGATGATATGGATCAGCACGCTGTACTTGGGCCACATCATGTTCGTGGCGAGGATCCTTTGGGTCGTAGGTATGTTTATGATTTTTTTGTATGACGTACGTGAATCCCTTTTATATTCTTATACATTACAATGTGTCAGATGGCTATTTGCTCATGGCACGCGCGCGTCATCCGCTGCTGGATTAGGATACTACCGAGATGCTTTAGATCGTTTGTGTGATGATCAGGTATATCATTTATATCATTAAATGTAAGTACTTTGTTTTATGTTTTTATAAACCATGGTCTAACATAATTTTATATTATAGATTACGTGGATGCCGTACACTGATGAGATTCTAGGGCTGTTGCCTCCTGTTGCCCGAGAGCACACTGAGATATGGCGAGCACGTGTGCCCTTGATATGTTTTGATGTAGTGGAGCATCACTTTCCTGATCGCGTACTACGCCAGTTCGGGTTGAAGCAGGTTACTCCCGGACCTTGTGATACATCTGTGGATTTGCACAAGATTGATAGACGGGGGAAGCACACTGAAGATTGGGGGATGCGCCATATTCAGTATATCACTATGTGGGATGAGAGAGCGGCGTATATAGTGGACGGGATCCCATCATTAGTCCCCACAGCTTCTGTAGACTACATGAGATGGTATTACACCATCACACGGGTGTTTATCTCTCCCAGTTTTCGTTTACCTACTGATCATTACCAGCCTAGCTCAGTCACTCTTCATATGACGGTAAACAATATAGTCAATGAAATATCTTTATTTATTTATTCATGTGTTTTTCACTAATAACCATGTTTGCATTACAGACACGGGCTTTGCGTAGCATCAATGACTGAGCGACTGCTATACTTGATGAGGCGGTAGATGTACAGGGATACCATGATGCTTGTTTAGGCATTGTTTCACTGTGCGCTGATGTATTGGGTCGAGTGGATTATGGATATATGGCCACCTCTCAGCATTCCACCGCATCTACATCCGCAGCAAGGTCTTCTCAGGCAGTCTGACGTGATAGAGTTGTTCTTCAGTCTCGTAACCAGCGCAGGCGTCCCCGAGCATAGCCACATGAACTTCATGATGATGATGATCACGTTGACTTATGATCTTTGTATTTAAATTATTGTGTGAAAGTTGTAGCATGCACTGGCAGATCGAATCATTTTGTGAAACACCAGATTTATTATAACTTTTATGGTTTATACTCAATTTTGTGGTGCATTAATTCGGTTTGTGAAAGTTTCATAATATGAAGTTTCATTGATTCGTTTTGTGTTTTGGATGTATGTTGTCATGTAGTTTCATTGATTCGTTTTGTATTTCGGGTGTATTTTGTTTTAGTAAATCATATGTTTGGTTGTTTTTTTGAGTGGAATGGACTGTGAGTTTGTGATGAGCAGATTATCTGGTAATTACAAGTTTAGTTGTGTAAATAATGTTGCAGCAGGTTCGTTAACACAAGAGCCACCACTTGGAGTGGCGGCTTTCATACAGAAGTAGAAGAGCCGCCACTCCAAGTGGCGGCTTTCCTTAACCGTGATTAACCCTAGCAGTATTTCGGGAATTATTCTTAACCCGACAGTATTTTGGGAATTATTTATTTAATTAGCATTATTCCGGGAAAAAACTCAATAATTATTAAAAAAGATTGACTATGGCCACTTTTAGATAAATAAATTATAAAAATGTATAGTAAGTTAAAAAAAACACAGTAAGCCACAAACGGAAATTAATGGAAATGTATTATACTATTATCTATAGATTCAAATCCCGAAGCCATATTTATTTCATTTTCTAGTTCATATGCTAAAACCTTTTATTTTTATTGAAAGAGCATTAGATGGGTGTAATTCTCAATTCATATGAAAAATTAAAAGAATGTTTGTTACGTAGTGTATTCTTTCACCTTTCATTTACTTAGTTAATATGCAGAGGAGACCTTTCATTCTTGCCTAAACACCATTTCTCTTAATTTTTTTTGTTGAGCTGTAATGTTGATTACTGCTCCAGATCTCCCTAGGCCTCTACAGATGACATTTAAATTTTGAAGCAACAACTCTCTCTTTTACTCCTTATATTATTCTGATTTTCTGAGCTGTATGGTTCGTCATAGTGTATTGTTCGGTAATTTGCAGTCATGCACATTCCATCAACCCTTCAATGTTTTTGCTGATCATGCTTTATTGAGATGACTTCCACCTAGGGCTGGACTCATGCCGGGTCGGGTCCGGGTCGGGCCTAGGCCCGGGCGGGCAGGCGGTTCGGAATAGGTGGACCCGGGACCGGACCGGGTAGCCACCGGGTGCGGTCTGGGTCCGGGGCCGGGCCTCCGGTTTGGAATTTTTTTTTGCTTCCCTAACCCCCCACCCCCCACCCCCAAACCCCACAAACCCCTCCTAACCATCAAGCCCAACCCGGGTGGAACCCAAAAAATGAAAAAAAAAAAAAAAAAAAAAAAAGTCAAGTTGGCCCGGACCCGGGCCCGCCGGGTCACCAAAACTAAGACCCGAGCCCGGACCCGCCCCACCCCGGGTCTAGGCCCGACCCGGACCTGAGAACCGGGTCAGTCCCGGTCCTGCACAGTAGCGGGCCGGGCCGGTCCACGGGCCGGGTCGCCCGACCCGAATCCAGCCCTACTTCCACCATTTAACCTTAGAAAATTGCTAATTTTCACTATGTCATATTTGTGTCCACGTTGTACTCTGCCTCGCTCATAATAGAATGAAATGCATTAAATCTTAAGTAAATCAAATAAATATCATAAATGTTTCAAGTGAAAATATTATTCAAATTTGCAGCAAAATAATCCTGTGCGGCGGCCGAAATCTAACGCGTAAAGTCTAATGCCTGACTAATTGATTTGGCGCCTTAGTGAATTAGTCGGCTGCCTGGGACACATAGTTGCCCGTCCATAGTGCTTAATCGATTGCTTGGGTTTCAATTCTAGATTCGCTGGTTTATTTTAATTTTTTTGAGGTATATATGTACTTTCAACTTTAACCACACACATGAAGAAAACTACTTGTTGATTAAGGTAAAAATTGAGAAAAATGTCAAATAGGTCCACTTACTTTAGGCAAAAAGTCAATTGAGTCCATCTACTAATTTTTCAACCAATTGAGTCCACATTGTTTAAAAGAAGAGTCAAATCTGCCTTTTACCCGGTAGCACGCAGGTTAGCCCGTTTCCCGCTTATGTGGCATCTGACGTGGAAGATGAATAAAAATTATTAAAAAAACTCTAAGCCCTTAACTAAACCTAATAGACGTTTACACTGAATTAAAATTTATCGGTCTTCTCTTTGTTAGAGTTCGCAGACGCTGAAGGAATGGCAGTCTGGTTTTCTTGAATCCCAAGTGTAAGCCGGAATTGGAAGTTACCAGACGTTTGGAACGAGAATAATTCCATGTAAGTTGGTAGGGTTGTAGGTTATGACGATTCCTTTGTTCGTTTTCTCTGTGGAGTGTCGTATGTGTCATGCTTCCTCTGATTTTGGATTTTTTGAATTATGGTTATGTATTTGAGTATTGTTGTGACACCGCACCCGATTGTACTTGGAATTTAAAGATGTTATGTATTTGAATTTTCTAACGAATAAAATTCGTGTAATTGATTGGAATATTTAATTAATGTGAGATTAATTAAATTATTTATCGGGTCCATTATATGGGAATGGGCTACCAAATGTTTAGTTGGGTCATCGTAATAATTATAGAAGCCCAATAAAGTGCCAACTAAAGTTGATAAAAATATTTGGACAACCTGAGCGCTATTTTGACCCGACCGGCCAGAAATAGCAGGAATAATTGGGAGAGATTTCCTACACCCACTTGGGGTATTCTACACACTAATTAAACTCAAATAATATGGGAGGGGGACCACACGATTTGGATGGTGCGGATGATTGGGAGGAGAAGTCTCCTAGAGACAAACTCACACCCCATGTCTCAATTCCCACACATTATTGGGAAGTTGATTGAGAAGGCATCTTTCATCCTTCATCCTCAACCATTCAACCAAAGCCAAGAGAGGGAGAGAGAGGTCTAGCAAGCTTCACACGAGCTCAAGGAAGAAGGAAAACCCAAGGAGAAAAGAATAGTTTTGAGGTAAGAACTCCATAAACATTCTTTAACTAGTTTTGTGTGGTATGATTTTTGAGAAATCATATGATGGATTAAACCACGAGTTTTACACGTTTAAGGGTGTATAATATTGTTATATAGTGGTGGTAATTAACTTAGAAGAGTCGTGGAATCGATAGGAGTTGAAACCACCGGAAACCGCCAAGGAGAAGAAGCTGTTCGTAGTTGCAGACTACGAAAGCCGCCCGGCTTTGGGTGAAAGCCGCCCGGCTTTGGGGCTACTGTCCAGGATTTTCACTTTCGATCGGCCTAGAACGGGGATCGATCGAGGGGCTTAGCAAAGGCAACTATTGTAGTACATCACAAGGTGAGGATGGCTGACTATGTTGTTTATAATCTTTGGGTTAATTTCGTAAGATTACCTAAAGAAATTAAATGTTATTTTCATGGATTATTAATGATTAATAATGCCTAAATGAAAATATTGTTGTCAATGAATAAAGGAGCATAATATACAAATTTAAGGATAAATTGTGTATGATTATGTAATATGAGCATATTGGCTTGATGAAGGGATTAACTATGAATATTATGTTGAAATATAATTTTAACTTCATATAAGGATATATGAGTGATTAAAGATTATATTTTGTATATTGATGTGAACTATATTTTCAAATGGAAAATTAGTTTGGAAATTGTCTATATGACTATAAATTGAAAATGAGTTTTGTTGGAATTTATCCGACTAGTATTATGATACTAGTCGGGGTTTTGGAATGAAATATGTTAGAATTGATCCAAGGTTTGGATTGTAAATTGTTGAGCCTTAAGTAGTCTTAAGAGATACTAAGGTGGATAAGTGATGCTAGGGGTAGGCCTTAAGGGATACCCAAGATAAAGTGAATAATAAATTGATCCTATGAATAGGATTGGCCTACGGGTGTATTCGGTAGTCTTAAGGATTAGCCGATAGAGTATTGGTAATTAGTAAGGACCATGGCCCTTCCCGACTCTAGAGAGCGGGGTTGGATAGCATGGACTTACATCGTGATCACGGGTTAGGGTGGAATCCGAACCGGAGACCTTACGAGGCTCCCGACAGCGGTAACACATAAGATAGGACCCCGAATGGACCTTACCTTCCTACGGGACGATGGGTATGAGTTCAGGGGCGGGATGTTGGACTCCGGCCCGAGAGCCCGGTGAGGCCTCGGAGAGCGGTGACAAGTCTCGTAAAGGATGATAAGACCTACGGGCGGTGTCGTGCTAACGACGGGTATAATGAAATATATGAAATGGGCCGTGTGCCGACAAATAAATAAATTTACTTATTAAAGAGATAATAAGTGGGAAATATAAATTATTATTTATATTATGATATCACCCTATTTTGAGGGTCTTAGAAATTGAAACATTGATTATACTTGGTATAGTTGTCATTGTACTTGTCAAATGCTTCCAAGTACTGACCTCCCCTTCACGGGGGAGGCCACCTCACAGTTTCAGGTAGGGAGTAGAGCTTGCTACCAGTGCCCGTTGCCTCGGGAAGATCTAGGAAGGAAGACGTGGTTCGTGCTTCCTCCGTCTCCATTTTAAAAACATTTCAATTAATGCTCATGGATATTTTTGAATGATTATTGGGGCTTGTATGCCCATATTGCCGGAGTGTGGCATAAACACTTGTATTAAACGTTTCCGCTGATTTTAAATGATTATTTTACATTATGCTTGTTTATGGACGTGCTATTGTGAATGATATTCAAGACGCCTTGTACAGTATGGATGAGTTGGACTGCGGTTGACTATTCGTACTGTACGGCGGGTTGTTGACGTGCCCGGTAGGTCCGGGGCGTGACAATTGTAATGGGTGTTTATGAATGATTATGAACATGTATATGTTGATTGATTAATGACGAAGTTGTGCCTTATTGTGGTGTTTTCTTTGCATTGTGTTCTCTTTTTTAGAGAATGTTTGATAAAGTTGAGCTAATAATTCACCATGGTGGGAACTTTGTGAGTGTGCCTCAAAGTATGTACATTGGTGGAGAAGTGAGTTGTGTCCCAATAGATCCGAACTTGATATGTTATCCTCATTTAATGAAGTTCTTACAGTCTGGAAGCTATGGTAATATTCAAGGACTGTTTTTTAAAGCACCCAGTGATACTATGGATGACCTGAAGCCCCTGTTTGATGATGCATCCACAATTCAGCTGATACATATGGCTACTACTTGTGGGCAGTGTGAGATATATGTAGAGCATGGTTTGGATGAGTGTGAATTGATTCTCCCTTTACCTGGACCTAATGATGGGGGTCTTATAAAAGAGGTGGAAGGAGATATACAAGGTGAAATCCAGGAAGAAGAATCAAAGTAGACCAATGTCAAACAAAGTGAGACACACAGGCATCCTGATGAGTTTTATGAAGTGCATATTGAGGCTGATGAATGCACATAAGAGGAACAAAGCCATGTCAGTATGGAAGAAAATGATGAACATGAACAACAAGAAGAAAATTGTGCAAGTGATCAGGGTGTGACATCTGATGAAGACACAGAAGTGGAAGACATCTTCAATGATGTGCAAGGTGGGTCAGATAGAAGGAATAAAGCCCCAGAACAAAATGAACCACAAATAGATTATCAGGATGAAGACACAGAAGTAGACGGCATGTTCAATGATGTGCAAGCTGGGTCAGATAGAAGGCATCAAGGACCAGAAGATAATGACCCACAAATACATGATGAGGATGAAGACGGTGTGGAATATGATTCTTGTAACCCAGGAAGCTACACTTATGATCAAAAAATAGAAGAGAATCAGTCTACAGGGCCACACATGGTGCACAAATCCTATAACCCTGAGTCAGAACCTCCTCTAATTGAGGTGGCAATGCTTTTTGAAGATGCAAGGCAATTCAAGAATGCTATTATAACATATGCTGTGTTTCACAAAAGAGATGTGCGTTTTGTGAAAAATACAACAGATAGAGTTAGGATAAAATGTGCTCCAACATGCCCTTATAATTGTACTGCTAGTTGGGAACCTAGGATGAAGTGCTTTCAAGTTAAGGTCCTTGAATCAAAACATTTATGCAATTTGAGGTTCAAGCTAAGAATAGTCAGTGAGAAATGGATAACTGAAAAATATGAAGAGAAGGTACTTGCACTAGTACAAAAAAGGCTTTTCACATCGGTCAAAAAAGGCTTTTCACATCGGTCAAACAACCGATGTGGTTCCAGCACATGTGAAAAGTTGAGACTTTTCACATCGGTCAAACAACCGATGTGAAAAAGCATTCTACATCGGTTGTGGAGTGACCGATCTAGAAGGTTGTCCAGAACGGAGTTTTAAATGGTATTCCACATCGGTTATAACCGATGTGGATTTTTCACATCGGGTCTAAAACAACCCATGTAGAAAAGATTCCCGAAACATTAGATTTTCACATCGGTTATAACCCATGTAGAAAATCTTTCACATCGGTTATATTATCAACCGATGTGAAAACCTTCAATTTTTCCGGAATATATGTTTTTCACATCGGTGATAACACATGTAGAAAAACAATCACATCAGTTTTTTATCAATTGATGTGAAAAGCCTAGATTTTTTCGGTAATTTTCCAAAAAATTTTGCAATATGACCCCCATTTATACTATAATCACAGTATCACACCATTAACAGTATCACCAACTACTATAGCACAATTTTTCACATGTTCACACGATCAATCTAAAACAATAACACAAGCTATTTTTCAATTCTTCCACAAATGTTAAACAAGTTTAAGTAACAATTTAGTACATGATAAAAAGCTAAAATAAAACAATCCTTGCACAAGTCTAGAGTAATAACAAATTATATAAAGTTACAAGTCTCATAATCACTCAAAAACTTAAACAAACACGTTTGTGAAACAAATTTTAAGTATTTACTTAAAATTGATCGCAAATAATATTATATGAGAATATCGGGTACAATCTCTAAATATGAATCCTCTGATTCTTCACTTGCAATTTGAAGTAATATAATTAAAGAATTTAATTTAAAATTAAATCTCTAATCCTTCAAATATTCGAACGTTCTTCGGGTCTTCGAATCTTCGTTCTTGAGATCTTCAAATCTTCGAACCTTCGTTCTTCGGATCTTCAAATCTTCTTGAATAAAGAATTCAGCTTGAAGGGCCTCCGGTTTTCAAGTGGCTTGATCTTCAACAAAAGGGTCGTTTTATGGCTTGATCTTCAGTTGAATCTTGATCCAATCTTCATATGAATATCTTCAAATCTTCAAAGATTCGTTCTTCATATCTTCGAATCTTCAAAGCTTCGTTCTTCAGATCTTCGAATCTTCAAGCTTCGTTCTTCAGATCTTCGAACGTTCTTCAACTTTTTGCTTTGTTTGATCAAGAATAAATGAAATCACAAAGGATTAATCATATATTCTTGACAAAAAAAACGTGGCTTGATATCTTCCGATGTTTCGGAATCCTTCAGAGCCTTTTGGGAGTTCTTCAGAGCTTTTCTGCAGCGTTTCTTTTACTGGAAGTTCTCTTCTCCTTCCTCTCATCTGAGACCCCTATTTATAGGTGTTGAGGAGGATGAAATATGCTTAGGGTTCCCAAAATTCGTCCATATTATATGGGCCTAAATTAAAATGGGTTTTGGGCTCTATTTGCTTGCATTTAATAGCTAGAAAAATCAGCACTTGTTCGATGTATTTGGACAGCTTTTTTAACAAGGTTCAAAGCTATTTTTCATGCATATGGACACATTTCTTAACCAGATTCGTCCTCTTTATCAACTGGATCTCTTACTATTTGATAATAGGCTTAATAAAGAAATTAATAGGACCAGTCCATTCCTTTAAGGAATTAATTTATAATTTAATTAATTGGGCATTTTAAATGACCCAAATTAATTTAATCACTAAGTTTTATCCGAACGGACCCATATCAATATTAGCATGCACAAGCAGTCCAGTAGAATCTGACGTTGGCCCAATAAATTCAAAAGAGGCCCAATGATAATTACAACTCGGTCTAAATATCTCAAAAGTCCAATTGATTTATGAACAAATGGCCCGTTAATTTTATATGTCCACAAATGCCCCCTCGAGACTTGCTTGGATGTATCGACTCTATCATCACGACAAGTGAGTCTCGAAAATAATTCCGGATTCTTGACATAATATTTGGAGTATATTGAAAGCTCGAAAGAAGGGGATTTCTAGAAAAATGATTGGCCCAAAATCATTAATCCACTCACAATCCAATTTCTTCATTACCAAATATTCCTACTTGCTCAAAGAGAAATCAAATTCTACAGAGTAATACTTCGTAGTTGAGAGGAGTCCGAATCCAAAAAAATCTCATCATCATCCCACTCAGTCCAACTTATATTCAATATACGTAGGAATACTACGCGATTGAATCCTCCTTCAACTCAAAATAATAATGATCGAACTTCTATCAGGACTTGAATTCTATAGCACATAAATCGGATCACAGTTTTATTTACTTAGAAGCTTCAGAAGAAGAAATCGGCTCGGCCAAAGCAAATCAAAAGGTATACCGGCTCTTTTTTTTTCTTCTTTTTTTTAGCCCTTCTCTTTTCTTTTTGTCAAATTGCAGGGGAGAGTTTCAGGTAGAGATGCTTCCGGCCACAGACTTTGTTGATGCGGTAGTTCAAAGTTGATTTACAGAGGGGCTTTAGCGGTCTTATCCGTCCAAAAGAAGATTAGTGTTGCCGGCTCCTAACTTGCTGCTAATTCAGAGTACTGCCAGAAGAGTTGTTGTCCAAATTTCCCGTAGGGAGGCTGAAGGAAGCAGGGCGTTGGTTGAGCGCTTGAACAAGATGCTGTCATGCCGTCAGAAGCTTCAACGGAGCCGTTTCCTATTCTGTCGCAATTGCTGGGCTCTAGATTGGTTTCGGATGGTGAGTAGCGAACGAGACTTCAGGGAGCTCTGCAGCCAGAATCTTCCGGAGCTGTGGCGACCTGCTTTTGTTCTGACCGCCAATACAGAGAAGACAAAGCCGATTGTTGAGATGAAGCTGATTCACTGATTGGCTTCTGATTTTTGACGATGAGTAAAGTAGAAGCTCTCTGGAGTTGCTATTGGTGGTTTAAAGCTGATCAAGAAGGCTAAAGGAGAAAGTGGTGTCCTATCCAGTAGCAGGTGATTCAGAGAAGAAAATAATGAAGGTGCCAATTCCGTTGCAGGTCGTTCAAAGAAGAAAACATTGAAAGAGTTTGACTGATTGCCTATCCTCGGTGCTGCTTATCCCTTTGTTGGGATGACGCCTATTTGAAGAATTAGACTGATTCCCGATGGTCGATGCCGTTTAGCCCTTTGTTGGGATGGTACCAATTTAAGGAATTAGGCCGATTGCCGGTTGTTGGTGCCGCTTAGCCCTTTGTTGGGATGGCGCCAATTTGGAGAATTAAGCCGATTTCCAATTGTCGGTGCCGCTTAGCCCTTTGTTGGGATGGCGCCGATTTAAGAAATAAGGCCAGTTGCCGATTGTCGGTGCTGCTCAGCCCTTTGTTGGGATGGCGCCGATTCGAAGAATTAGGCCGATTTCTGATTGTCGGTGCTGCTTAGCCCTTTGTTGGGATGGCACCGATTTAAGGAATCGGGTCGGTTGCTGATTGTCGGTGCTGCTTAGCCCTTTGTTGGGATGGCACCGATTTGAAGAATTAGACCGATTCCCGATCGTCGCTGCTGCTTAACCCTTTGTTGGGATAGCACCGATTTAAAGAATTAGGCCGATTTCTAACTGTCGGTGCTGCTTAGCCCTTTGTTGGGATGGCACCGATTTGAAGAATTAGGCTGATTGCCGATCGCCGGTGCTGCTTAGCCCTTTGTTGGGATGGCACCGGTTTGAAGAATCAAGCCGATTTCTAACCGTCGGTGCTGCTTAGCCCTTTGTTGGGATGGCACCGATTTGAAGAATTAGGCCGATTGCCGATTGTTGGTGCTGCTTAAATGTCGCCGCCACTTTCGACCTTAGTTCATTTTGAGGGAGCTTGACAAATTATTGACCGGTGTTACCGATTTCTTCGTTCGTCTGGTCTGAATATGACGTCCGTTGTTTGGGCTTGAGACAAATTATTACCACCGAGCTGCCTCTTTTATTATCATTATTATCATTATTATTATTACCTTAGTTTTTTTAAGCAATAATAATAATAATACTAATAATAATAATAACATTTTTTTTGCAGTCCAAAATGGTATACTTTAGAGACGTAATGCGTGGAGGCAAAAAGTATCTCTCTGTATCAAAGAAGAAGAATGGCGAAGAAATCCTTCTGGAGATTTTTAGGCCATTTGCTCGCGAGTTTTGGGGTGCGACTGTTGTGTCTTACCGGGTTGCAGACTGGACTCCCGAGTGCAAGTATCAAGATCAAACTATGCGGACTTTAGTGTCTGACTTCCTTCATAAGCCATCTTCCGAGATTCTCCCTTCTTTGGGTAGACGAATCCTTGATGCAAATGCCCCTTTAATAAAGACCTTATTATTCGGCGGCGAATTTAGATTCATCAAAGGCTACTGGGAATGGGCCGAGGACATTTTAAGCTTGAGTAAAAGTGTTTTGGAGAAGGGGCTTATATATGATGCTGTTTATGCTTCCTTGTTCACATATGATCGGTGTACGAATGCTATGCAAGCCTTTTGTGAAGCGTGGTGCCCTATGGTGAATACATTACTTACGTCGATCGGCGAACTGACGATCACACTTTGGGACTTGCATGTTATTGGGGGGTTGCCAATCATTGGGGATGCATATGATGAGTTTATTACGAGCACCTTCGATTTGTTAAATACAGATGTTGACCGCCCTTTTCAACTTTGCAAATACCTATTTGATGCATATCATCATCTTTTTCCAACGGTGGGAGACAAACGTGCTCTGCGTGTCCATGTGTGGGTCAAATTTTGGTTTAAGAAGGCTTCTAAGTACGTTATGCCTCCGCAGAGAACAGAAAAGAAGAGATCATCCCGTGCTAAGGCAACCTATAATCCTAGCGGAGCAATTCCAAAGTTTAGCGGGTGGTCGAATTCTATGAAGGTGTCGTTCCAAGCACTCAAGGTTCCTGCTGAATATGAGGAAGAGATATACTTAGCGGCATTCCTATCATGTTGGCTTTGCGCCTTTGTATTGCCCCATGAAGGTCCAAGGATCATTCGTCCGGAAACCTTTAAAGTTGCTTCCATGATGGCTTGCGGGAGGAAAATATGTCTTGTTGTTCCAGTTCTTGCTAGTATTTATCACGGACTTAATCAAATTTCAAATGCTCCATTCCCTGATAAAGTTAGAACGTGTTTTCCTGTTCACTATGTCTACGGATGGTTGGCCACATACTTTGACACTCATTTCAAGAATGATATTCAGTCCACGACCCCATTGATGAAGGTGGAAGGTGGAGCACGGTCCCTTGAGAAAACAAGGGCGCGTAGGAGGATTTTCCAGGGAGATGTATCTGCGTGGATATGTTCTACACATCGAAGGATCAAGGACCATGCATTCTTTGATGACGAGAATTCTTCCGAGACTGACTTAGCATTCTTCAGATGTCTTTGTTCTAATTTTCTCGTATTACGCTACCAAGACCGTTGCATTGCTGAGCTTTACACTCCTCATCGCTTTAGTCGACAGTTTGGGTACTTCCAAGCTTATGCACCAGGTTGGCCTGAGAGGCGTGATCGTCGTGTTTCTCTTTCTTCTGGATTTCAGCTTTGGCAACAGTTTGCGCATGGTATGTCACGGGCTGGAGCGGTGTTTCCGACCCCTCCTACTATGCCAGCGAAATTTTATTCCTTGCAATATAAAGAATGGTGGGGTCAAGTCCATGGAAGTTTTCTGGAAAATCATGTGAGTGATTTGATCAGGATTTACGATCTTGCTATTGGCAATGTGGTTACCCCTTCGGATCCCGTGACTCCAGTCTCCAAGAAGAAGAAAAAAGTACCCGATACTGAAGCTAAGTCTTCGCCTCAGAAAAGGGCCAAGCTTGTAGCACCTAGGGCTGAGATTCTGATCAAGGATGCTGAGAAAGAAACACCTCCTGCCAAGGCGAGTGAGAATCAAGTTCTTGAGAAGCAAAGTAATGATGATAGGAATTGGAAGCACCTTCAGAGAAAACCTCATCATGGGCCATTGAGGGTTAGTCTCATTATTTAACAATTTAACTTAATCTCAAGTTTGGACTTATAGTTTCTTCCTTCTTTTGCAGATTCATCCAATCCTTGATGACGCTAGTTCTTCAAATCATGACGATCATGACACCGTTGCGGGGTTGATGGCAAAAATTGCCCCAAGTAATTGCAAAGAAGTTCCAACCAACGAGATACCGAAGTCCCCTCATGTGAAACCGGCTGTATCCGTTTTTCAAGTAGAGAAGTACTTCTTTCCTTTGTATAAGCGGTTCCTCATTGACACTTGGTGCGGTATTCAGGAGAAGTTAGGAAAGGCTACAACAGAGAACGTCTCTTCTTTTCGGGAAAGTGTGGAGAGTTGTGTTATCTTGATGGACAAGGAAGGCATTGACCTTTCCATGTTGACGACAAGGGTGAAGCATTTCTTTGAAAGGGCGCAAGCATTTGATCAGAAGTGTTCTCCTATTGCTGACAGGGTCCCCACGGAGAGGCAATCTCGGGAATTAGATATGTTGCAAGCTTTTTGTGCAGATATTGAAGCTAAGAGATCTCAAAATCAGGTCGCATTACTTGATGATGAGAAATCTCTTAATGAAATCAAGAAGAAGATAGCCTTATTGGAAGCTGAAGCTAAGGAAGTAGAAGCTTTGATTTTACAGCATCATGCAGAAGCTAGCGACTTAGATGCAGCTCTTACAAAGGCCAAGGAGGAATCTTCACAGATTTTGAAGACTATCAAAGCATCAGACGAAGATCAGCTTGCTTTAAGTACCCAGAAGAAGGAGCTAGAGGCTTTGAAGGATGACTTAGTCAGCTTTAAATTATTTTTAGGCTGAGTTTTGATGGAGTATTAGTTCTAGAGAGAAGTGAGAGCTAGAGAGAGAAAGTGAGTAATTATATTTCTCAACTTGGAACCCCCCATAATTAGCCCCTTGGGGTCTATTTATAGGTAAAAATGTGGATTTGGGCCCCTAGCCTTGGGCTTAGGAGGCCCATTACAATAATCATGCCTTCTTTGGGTGAATAAGGCCACTAATGGGCTGAGTACAACACTTAGTACAAAAGATAGGAAAATACATTCTGCCTGGACGAAGTCCGGACGATGCGGTCCATGGACGATGCGGTCCATGGACGACGCGGTCCATGGACGACGCGGTCCATGGACGATGCGGTCCATAGAAATCAGGCGACATCCTCTCTCTTGGACGCTACGTGCCTCTGGACGATGCGGGTGTCCCACTGGTGTCTTTTGGGCCGTGAGTATGTGGGCCATGGGGTCCAGGCCCATATACTCTATCAGGAGTCCCCCACTCTCTGAGCTGAGGTGAAACCGAAGCGAAAGGGAGTACTTGTTCCTTTCTGGTTGGCCGTTGCGTGAGTCTAAGGCGTTTGATGGCCGAAGAGTTCCTGCTTCGATTTTGGATGAAGCGGTTCCCTTATTTGATGTAGATGAAGCGTGCTTGGGAACTCATAGCCTTGATGCGGGCCGATGCACACTCTGTGGAAGTGCCTTTGAAGACGAGGCGATGCGCTTTCTTTTTTGTAGATGTGATGAATTTTGGTGTGGACAAGTTGGCATGCTTTTATTGTCATCTTGTTGTGGTTGAAGAGCTCCCATCTATCCTTTTGGCCGTAGCGGAGACCTATTTTCATGAGATGAAGATGGTTGATTCTGTTTATGTAGACGATGTGATGCGTGCCTTTGATTTGCCATGTAGCCGAAGCGTCTGCTTTGTGGGTTCTTGCTTTGGTGAGCCGACGCAGTCCCCCAGTGTACGTAGTCATTGCGCGCTAGATTTTGCATTCTGGGTTTTTTGGGCGCTGTCGGCCGACGCGACTCGCAATGCTCTTGAGGCAGCTGATGCGACTCTTCATGCTTATTTGAGGTGAATTGTCCATTTTTTGTTGTTGGTGAGTCGTAGCACACCCTTTTGTATTAGGGCCGTTGCGCTTCCTTTTCTTGTGGCCGATACAGTCCCCCAGTCCCCCACTCCTTTGGCCGAAGTGTATCTGAGGCACAAGGGAGTAATGAGCCGATTCGGTTCCTATGCGTTAGTCGTGATTCCAACCCTTAGGCGAACCTGTCCAAGGTAACCCTGTGGGAGAACCCTTGGACGAAGGCCGCAATGCCGGGGTTATCATCAACGATGCGCGCACAAGCAGCCGTAGCGGGTTATTAAGGTTCTTTGGGTCGTTGTGAGGACGTAGAGTTTAGGCCGATACGCTCCCTTTTATCGGAAGTATGGGCCGATGCCTGCTTTGGGGCTTTGTAGTAATTGGGCCGTAGCGGTATTCAGCCGATGCCTTGCTCTTTGTAAGTTTGAGTTGGGCCGTAGCGGGTGGCTCTAGGGTGGAATGCGAAAGGTCAAGCCGTTGTGGGAGGCGGCCATTGTGGTGGCCAATCGGATTGTGCCACGTGTAGTAACCGTTGGTGAGTGTCTATAAATACCCCCCTACTCCGAAGCCATTCCCTCATTTGCGTTTCTCCAAGTCGAATTGCTGCTGAGATTTCTAGAGAGAGAAGTGCTTCCCAGTACTCTGAAGTGTTCATCGCATTCTTCAAAACCTCAAGGTTAGGTTCTTTTATGTTTCTTCGTTTTTCGTTATACTTTGCTTCCTAGGGGGTTAGATCTAGTGTTTGTAGGAAAACCACTTTGATCCGAAAAAACCACCCTTAGGAATAGTCTTAGGTGTTATGCCGTTCCCTGACGGCCGTAGCGTCCCTTCCCCTATTGATTTGACAGCCTCTCTGGACGAATCGGACTGGCCTTTTGACGAGGACGACACGTCTCCCCAAGTGGATTTGAACATCGTGGCAGCTTTTGAGATTGAGATGGAGAACACTGCGGACTATCGTACTTCAGTGGACGAGGAGCGTTTGAGTGATGACGCGGGTTCTCAACATTCAGGTGAGGACGAAGCGAGTTCTGAGCCTAAGCTTCGAGAAGGCGACGCGGGTGATGCTTCATCGGCCGCCATCCCCTGTCCTCCACCTATTTCTTTTGTGCCAGGTGGGGCGTCGTCCTCAAGGGCAGTGAAGAGACGCTCATCGCGTCGGCGGCGAGGGGTATCCAGCGGGCGTTCGCAATTGGACCTAACGAATCTCTTCATCATAAGGCCGGAGAGCACCCAAAGTGAATACCAAGTGGCGCAGTTGTACGTAGGCCCCTATGGGAAGGTGAGGGCGCCGAGGCCGACAGACCACGTCCTGAACCCACCCCCTGGATATTTTGGTGTTTATCCGATGAGCTTTTCTCATGGTTTGAGATTTCCTCTTCCCCCTTTTGTTGTGGAGTACCTGGGCATGATAGACCTCCCACCGGCTTTGTTGACTCCGAATAGCTATTCCCTCATCGTTGGGTTCCTTATCCGATGCGATGAGCTTGGGATAGAGCCGACGACGGCGTTGTTCACAAACTTATACCGGATCGGCCGGGGCAGCCACGAGAACTGTGCTGGATATGCGGCCCTCCAGCAGTTGCCGAAGAAGAGATCCTTTACTGACCTCCCATCGTCCATTCATGGGTGGAAGAGTAAGTTTTGTTTTGTGAAGCTGGCTGATGGGGTGTTCTTCCCCTCCCAAGGGCACAACGGCATTTTTAATTTGCACGTCCCACCGAAGAGCCCTGAGATTGATGCTCAAGTGGAGGCGTTCCTGAAGGGTGGGCCGCGGAGCGTCAACACTTACATCACCGAATTCAAGATAGCGGCCCTTGGGATGATGCGATACTACATACCGGGCGACCCCGATTGTGGATTATGGCCGAAGATGTCTGGCTATTTTGAGCAGGCCGATGGGCCATACTTTGGGATCCCGGCCGAGGCCGAAGGTTGTCAGCTTTCCTTGGACTCCCATTATGATTTGCCTTGCTTTTTTTTTCTAACTCTTGTTTTTTGCATCCGCAGACTTCACCATGAGCCGTAAGTTGTTCATGACCCAGGCTAAGAAGATGGTGGACAAGGAAATGCAGGCTGCTCAGCGGGCCGAGGCGTCTAAGGCTTCAGGTGACGGCTCCAAAGGTCAAGCCGATGCGACCAAGAAGGTGGTGGTGAAGCGAAAGAAGAAACCTGAGGAAGGCCAGCGCACTTTGGACGAGACGGGTCTGGTGCCCGGCCAGTCTGCAAAGAAGACGAAGCAAGTACCTCGTCAAGGTGATGCCACTGCGGCTTCCGAACAGGCCGCAACTCAAGAAGAGCATGTCTCTGAAGTCCAGGTTATTGAGGACTTGACGCTTGAGGCGCCTTCGTCGGCCCTAGTTCCCACTAAATCTGGCGCTGTCGCCAAGGGAAGTACTCGCTCCGGCCGGGATTTGGCTACCGGTCTTCGTGAGGTGACGGTGCGATACCCGAAGGGGGGCGGGTTATTTAATGAGAAGGTGTCAGGCCATGACGTCCTCTTCCAGGCTATCCCTGATGCTGACCGGGAGTACCTCCGCCGGCAAGGCAAGGAAGTGCGCCTCTTTGATGGCGGGTTGGACTTTGTCGTCCAAGTAAGTGTCTGAGTTCGTACTTGTAATATTCGCCCTATTTTCCTTTGTTTTTTCTGACTTTGGTTTTGTCTCTGCAGGGTGCCTTCATGCTGATGGAGCAGCAGCGTCGGCAAGAAGAAGAGCTTGCTCGCCTGAGGGAGGCTGAGAAAAAGGTTGCCTCCGCTGACGAGGCGTTGACCGCCCTAGAGCGTCTCCGAGACGAGGCCAGCTCGCTCAAGGCAAAAGCCGATGCGGCTGAAAAAAGGGCCGCTGAGGCCGAAGACGAGGCGAGGCGTCTCCAGCTGAAGTTAGATGAAGAGGCCGATGCCCGTCGGCTGGCTGAAGAGAGAGCCGAGGAGGCTATGAGGCTCAAGGCTCATGCTGAAGAGGCGGCTGATAAAGCCGTTGAGCTCTTTATGGCTGAGGGGTGGAAGGACGACGCCCGTCATGACTTCTGTTTCAAGGTTGTGGCCGATCGCTTCCAGGCTTGGTCACAAGAAGATCCGGCCGGCCAGGCTTTTTGGAAGCAAGAGATGGAGGTCTTTTATGACCTAGGACAGCGGCGCATGCAGATGCTGGTCTACCGGAGGCTTCGTCGGCGTGTAAAGAATCTGAAGCCGCAAGGGATCGGCCTTCCTCGTCTGATGAACGACCCTGAGGAAGAGTTGAAGCTTCCTCTGGCCGAAAGGCAGCGTCCTATTCTGAGCTCTGATGAGGAGAAGGAGCCCTGGACTGAAAGTGATGACTACCTTTTCAGGAGTTCGGCCAAGTCGAAAACCGCTGATGATGTCGAGGACGATGCCGACAGTGGGGCCATTAAGGGTGGCCAAGGACAAGCGGTTTAGTGTTTCCTTGTACCTAGTTTTCTTTTTTCATTTGTAGTAGTAGTCTCAATGGCCGAAGCGCCCTGATGTATGTAATGGCCGAAGCGCCCCAGTCTTTAATCATTAATGATAACACCTTTTTGTTCAAGTATGAATGTCTTGTCGCTTCGTCTCTGTTGTTTTAAATTCATATGTATCTTTTGACTTTCATGATTTTTGCCAAGTGTTGAGACTAAGCGTTGCTTCGTCTACGTGCCCACGAGGCTCCTTTCCCTTAGAATTTCTGAGTATCATCATCAAGACATGGCTCGCTTGTTTAAGACGCCGCGATCCCTTATGAGTGTGGGAACGCAACGGCTCAGGTAAGTGTACGCTTTTGTAGGGATGACGTGTTCCATCGTCTGGGGGGAGATGTAGCCCCAATGTTTCAGAATTCATCTAAGTATCATAATTCCGTTTTGGCGTCTTTTAATTGAGACGTAGCGGTCCCCTTTCCTTTGCTGTCTCTGGGGACGATGCGCCTCATCGTTCCTTTGTGAGTTCAGGTTTTGTTTTGAACAAATTTTCCTGAGATTTCCTTAAGTGCCAGGAGTCTGACCTTGGAGTGTTGAGGACGAAGCGATACCCAGATATGGAAAGGCAGCGTATCGTCTTTCTTGTAGTATGACTTAGAAAATTCTCTAAGTGTCAAACTTGCCCTGATGGAGCTGTTTTGCCTCGGCTCGTCACTTGGGTTTTGTTACGTGAAGACGATGCGCCCTATCGTCCAAGTAATGGAATGTGGTTTTTTTGAAACCGAAGCGATTTCCTCTTATGAAGCTGTGGTTGAGGCCGAAGCGTGCGCTTCGGATTCCTGTATAGTGAAGATCTGATATGTACTTAGCCGATTTGAGGCTTGGTTTTTTGTGGGGATTTTGTTTTGTGCTCGAGGCCGGCAGGTGCGCGGTCCGTCGGTTTCCCTCTTTTTTTCTCTTTTTTTTTTTTTTTTTGGGTGGCCGAAGGGTTACTGTCCCTTCGTCCATGTGCGGTAGTTTGTCGGCCACGCTTTTCGCGTGAATTAGTGCGAGGGAGTAAATACGCCCTCGGCTTGGTGTGTCAGTGGCACCTTTTTTGGCCTTTCCACGTCTATCGTCGACGAGGGACCGGACTAGGCATCGTCTTTTGACGGCCGCCCTTTGTGGTCCTGAGTGAAATTTTACTGACGGGTGGAGTTTTTGTAACCTCAGCCTTAATTCAGGCCTGTCGTCCTGCGGTTTCCGCGCGGACGACGCGGTATGCTTCTCCGTTTGAAGACGTTTGGACCATGCACACAGGTCCTTCGTCCTGCATATCGCCGGCCGATTTGGGTGTTTCACCGCTTGTGCCGATACGATATTTAGGTGCGTTGTCTATGCAACGGCTTTGTAGGCGCGTTGTGGATCGCAACGGCCTTAAGTGCGTTGTTTATTGCAACGGCTTTAGGTGCGTCGTTTATCGCGACGGCTTTAGGTGCGTTGTTTTTTTGCAACGGCTTTAGGTGCGTCGTTTATTGTGACGGCTTTAGGTCGCATCGGTCCCGGGTGTTTGTACCGCTTAGGCCGATGCGGTCCTTGGGTTTTCCTTTGCTCAAATCTTAAAAGATTGGATGAAACATGAATTTTATTCAATAAGTGGCGCTAAGCCGAGGGTGTTTTATTCAACCAATAAGCCGAGGGGTGGGGGACGTTGCCCGCTTCACCACTTCTCGAGTCATTGGTAAAATTTCACCAGATGGTGTACATTCCACAATCGTGGTACATCTGACCCATTAGGGTTCTTTAGTCTATAGGTGCCGGTTTTGATGACGGCGCTGATGATGTAGGGCCCTTCATATTTGACGGCGAGTTTTCCTCCTTCCGTCGGCTTGCTTGCTTCCCTTCGGCGGAGGACGTAGTCCCCCACTTGGAATTCGCGGGAGCGGACCTTGGCGTCGTAGTAGGATTTGACTTGTCGTCTGTAGTTCTCCGCTCTGAGGTAGGCCATCTCCCGCCTTTCGTCAATGAGGTGCAAGTCAATCTTCATTGCTTCTTCATTGGCTTCGGGGTCGTATTGTGTGACCCGTCGGCTGGGGAAGGTGACTTCAGTGGGAGCCTTGGCTTCGAAGCCGTAGCACAAGGAGAATGGTGTCTCCCCGGTGGCCCTCCTCGGCGTAGTGCGGTAGGACCATAGGACGTTGGGGAGCTCGTCGACCCAACTCCCGCCTTCTTCCTCGAGTTTCTTCTTCAGCCCCTCCAAGATGGTTCTGTTGGCGTTCTCAACCTGTCCGTTGGCCTGAGGGTAGGCGACGGAGGAGAAGCGATGCTTGATGCCCCACTCTTGGAGGAGGCTTTGGAATGGTTCGGCCTCAAACTGGGTGTCATTGTCCGATATGATCTCCTGAGGCACGCCGAAGCGGGTGAGGATGTTCTTGTAGACGAACTTTCGACACCGCGCTCCGGTAATGCTTGCGAGTGGTTCGGCCTCGACCCATTTGGTGAAGTAGTCGATGGCGACGATGATGTATCTGTTGTTGCCCGCAGCTCTTGGTAGAGGGCCGACGAGGTCGATGCCCCATCGGGAAAAGGGGATGGCAGTGCTGACCGGGGCGTAGTTGACGGCTGGTCGGCCAGGTGCCCTTTGATAGTGTTGACATGCGCTGCATTTGCGGGCGACCTCAGCACAATCACGCGCCATCGTCGGCCAGAAGTAGCCTTGGACGACGAGGCGGCGCGACATGCTGAAGGGCCCCTGATGTGATGAGCATACGCCGCAGTGGACTTCTTCCATGGCCACTTCGGCCTCATTCTGGTGTAAGCACCGGAGGAGGGTGCCGTTGTATGATCTCTTGTAGAGCTTGTCACCCTCAATGACATAGCTTGGGGCCCTGAGCTTGGCTAGTTTGGCCCTCTCCTCGTCTTCAGGTAGCGTGCCGGAGGTGATGTATGTTGCGATGTCAGTGATCCAGTCCTCCGGCTGGTGCTGTATGGAGAGTATGGGGCTGGCGTGAATGCTTGACATGCTCAACTCCTCCACCTTTGCTATCTTGGAGATGTGCTCAGGGGTGTCGGAGCTAAGTTTGGAGAGTATGTCGGCCTCGGCGTTCTCCGCCCTTGGGATCTGAGTGATCTCGTAGGTATCGAACGCCTTGAGCAATTCCGCAGCGGCCTCCTTGTATTGCTTCATCCTCCCTTCTTTGGCCTCGTAGGAACCCTCCATCTGGCTCACTACGAGTTTGGAGTCGCATTTGATTCTGACGTGGCGTGCTTTAAGGCCAGCGGCTAGTCTGAGTCCGCTGAGGAGCGCTTCATATTCGGCCTCATTGTTGGATACTTTGAAGTTGAAGCGGATGGCGTAGTACGCTCTGAATCCTTCTGGGGAGATGAGGACGACGCCACCTCCACAAGCTTTGGTGGCCGAGGACCCGTCCGTGTAGAGGGTCCAGGCTTCGTCCGGTCCAGCTCCTGTGGTGGTAACGGCCGTCTCCCTTGCCGTGCACTCGGTGACGAAGTCAGCTAAGGCTTGCCCTTTGATGGATGGCCTCGGCTTGATCTCAATCTGGTACTGGCTTAGGAATATCGCCCATTTGATCATCCTTGGAGAGCTGGTTGGGCTCCTCATGAGGGCGCCAAACGGCTGATGCGTGAGGACGTGGACGGGGTGAGCCTGGAAGTAGTGCCCAAGTTTTTTCACCGTGTGGACGATGGCCAGCACCGTTTTCTCAATGGGGGAGTACCTAAGCTCGGCCTCCCGCAACGTCTTGCTGACGTAGAATATAGCTTTTTGTACCCCGTCATCCTCCCTGATGAGGACGGAGCTGACGGCCGACGTGCTCACTCCTATGTAAAGGAAGAGAGTCTCGCCGGGTTGGGGCTTGGATAGGACGGGTGGGGAGGCGAGATATTGCTTCAGCTCTTCAAAGGCTTGTTGGCACTCCGTCGTCCATTTGAAGCTGGTGGCCTTCCTCATTATCTGAAAGAAGGGGAGCGATTTTTCCGCGGACTTTGAAAGGAAACGGTTCAGGGCCGCAAGGCGTCCCGTCAGCTGTTGCACTTCTTTGATGTTTCGGGGCGGCTCCATGTTGATAATGGCTTGTATCTTCTCCGGGTTTACTTCAATGCCCCTTCGGCTGACCAGGTACCCCAGGAATTTACCTCCCTGGACGCCGAAGGTGCACTTCTTTGGGTTGAGCCGGAGGTTGTATCTCTTCATGATCTCGAAGATGCCCCGGAGGTCGTCGGCATGAGTTGTGGATTGTTTGCTCTTGACGATCATATCGTCGACGTATGCTTCCATCGTCCGACCTAAGACTGCTCTAAAAATCCGGGCTACCATCCTTGTGTAGGTGGCGCCGGAGTTCTTGAGCCCAAAGGCCATGACGAGGTAGCAAAAAATTCCCTCCGGGGTCATAAAGGCAGTCTTCTCCGCGTCATCTTCGTGCATGGATATCTGGTGGTACCCTCTGAACGCGTCGAGGAATGACATCAACTCGCACCCCGCCGTCTCATCCACCAACTGATCAATGTTGGGGAGAGGGAATGGGTCCATTGGGCACGCCTTGTTCAAGTCAGTGTAATCAACACACATTCTGAACGTAGGCGGCTTTGGGGCGAGGACGACGTTCGCCAACCACGTGGGGTACTTCACCTCTCTGATGTGCTTGATGTTGAGCAGCATGGCCACCTCGGCCTTGACGAATTCCCTCCTGTCAGCTGAGAGGTAGCGCTTCTTCTGTTTGATGGGGGAGGAGGCCGGGTTCACCGATAGCCGATGTGTGATAACCTTTGGGCTGATGCCCGGCATGTCCTCTGGTCCCCATGCAAAGACGATGGCGTACGCTCTCAGGACAGAGAGGATGTCCCTTCGAATCTGTTGGGGGAGCTGTGTCCCAATCTTCAGCATTCGTTCCGGCCGGGAGACGTCCAACGGAACATCTTCCACGTCTCCGACCGGTTCGGCCTTTGGCGTGTCTTCTTGGGCCGAGGCGGTGGTGATAGTGTCGATCCGCTCCTCGGCCTCATTGATCTTCCTTGTGAGCTTCAGGTAGAAAGCCCTGGCTATCTTCTGGTTCCCTCTGGCGTAGCCGACGCCGTCCTTGGTGGGGAACTTGAGGCATAGATGTCTCATGGAGATGATGGCCTCAAGGTCCTCCAAGGCCGGTCGTCCCCAGATCATGTTGTGGGCGCTGTCCAGGTTGACAACCACGAACTCCATGTCAATCTTCGCCTGACAGGTACCGTCACCGACCACAACGGGAAGCACTATCGTGCCCTCGGCATCGATAGAGTCCCCGGTGAAGCCGGATAACGGAGTCCGTATCGGCCGGAGCTCGGTCTTCTTCAGCTTCAGCTGTCTGAATGTATCAACGTACATCATATTGACGGAGCTGCCAGTGTCGATGTAGTTGCGGTGGATGATGTTGTTGCCAATCTCGCATTTGACGACGAGGGCGTCCCTGTGGGGCAAGGGGCCGAAGGGGAGGTCCTTGTCGGTGAAAGTGATGGCTTCCCCATGCCGCCGCTTCGGCTGAGGGGGGGCGTGGGTCACCTCACCAACGTATAGGGACTGAGCCCATTTTTTCCGTTGGGTAGCCGAGTCCCCCCCTGTGTTCCCGCCGACGATGATGTGAATGTGATGCTTCTTCTGGCGGGGCTCCTGTTCGTCCTCATCTTCACTGAGGGCGCCGATCTCCCTTTTTTTCCCGTAGGATCCTTCCCCCCTTTTGCCAGGGTTAACCCAAGTGTTACTCTTGGGGGCACCCTTGACAAATTGGGAAAGTTCTGATAGCGGGTGAAGTGCTCCTGAGGATCAGTGCGGCCGTCATATGGCTTGATCGGATTCCCCTTATACACTAAGAACACAACAAAGCAAATCACAAAAAAGAAATTAAAAACTACTCCGTATAACACATCAAGAAATTTGTGGGAAAATGCAACACAATAAAAAATTTATAGCTTACTAGGATGTTAATCGTGTATACATTTTAAAGTGTACTTTTATGCTAGTACAACCAGTTTTGTACTAAAAAACTATCCATGTAGCCAGTTTTATCCCGGTATCGGTTCAAAAGGGACAACAAGACAAGGTCTTGTCCCATCTTGTTCCGAATTTTTATTCAAAATCGGTTCAGTACCGCGACAATCCAATTCTCGTCTTGACCCGTCCCAACCCCTACATAAAAATGACATCAACCACATCAACCAAACTTAAATACACCATAAATGACCAAACAATTTTAGTTCAATTAAAAACATCCTAAATGACAAACATATATAGAGAAGATTCTGCATAATCTCGGTATGCATGGTCTAAGTCGATGAGTCAATAATGTAATCTCATGCACATTATCATTATACTTAGGCTAGTCAATGAGTCAGGTTCGAACCGGGATCCTACCTAGTCCCGTCATTTTTTAATGATTATGGGTCCATATTTAATTTCATTTATCCAAAACTCGTTAGTTTTGTCCATGTTTTGGACATATTTTGATATTGTCCAACTCGACCCAATTATCAAAATTAATAATGAGTTTGGATAAATGAAATTAAATAGAGATATTACCCGAAATAGGACTAAAAGAGTTTGAAAATTCCAAAATAAGACTGTCATGTTTTTACTCCCAAAATAGGACTAATTACTGTCATGTTTTGGCAGTATCAGACTTCAAACATAGTAGTATTTTCCAAACATGACAGTAATTACTCCTATTTTGGGAATAAAAACATGGCATTCCTATTTTGAAATTTTCAAACTTTTCTAGTCTTATTTCGAGAACTTTCCCAATTAAATATGGACCCATAATCATTAAAAAATGACGGGCCCAGTACTATATGGGCCCAGCCCAACCTGGTCTTGGAACCCAAACTAATACCGGGCCTAAAATCCTTATGCCCAAAGCCCATCCGGTCCCATCCTGAAGCCCGGCCTGGTCCCATCCCAAGTCATCCCTAGACACGCCAATTCCCGGTTGGGTACCCGGTCCTGCACCGGTCCCGGTACCAGTCCCGGATCGCCGACGGGTCCCCCCCTAAGTGGGACTGAAGGGATACTTACTACTTAAACAACACCCATATGTACACTACACATATGAATCCACCGGCTTTGTATGAGTTCAAGGACCACTTTTGTTTCCCGACAGATAAGGACTTTGATTGTTATTTGTTAACCAGCAACAACACAATTCAGCTGTTATCATTAAACTTAATATTATTAAATTAAATAATGAGCAACAACCCATATACGGAGCCAAAATGTATCGAGTAATCATAACTCAATAAGGAGATGATCTTGGCCTAACACCTAGTTTTCTTTATTCAATTACACGCACACAAAAAAAAATCATCTACTATAAATACAAATAAGCCAAGAAAATAAGATTACATGTTATAGTGCATTCGAGAACTCTAAATTGATCGCTGAAAACGCCAAAAAATGTTAGAGGGATAATAACTACTTGTCTACTTCCAAATCATCAGCAAATTACATATATACAGGCATACTGCACACTTCCAAAAGAAAGCTATGCATGATTTACTGCCTTACTAGTGACACCTCTCTTCAAATGATCCCATGACCGATCTCCAGTTTTCTCCATTGCTCCATGCTGAAATTAAGCATGAAAATAGAAATTTCATTGTAGGGGGTGAACCTTTCACTCTAATAACTCATTGTCAATCATTGTTTAATATAAACAAGAAATGGGAGAGGCATAAACCTTTTGAAGGCTGATCGATCCATGGCCCATTCATAACAGTCAAAATGCTGCATGCTTCACTATATTCTAGATTAGGTAGCAGTTTTGGAGTCAGTAGGAAGCACCTGTAAAAACATCGCATGCAGAAAATAATCAGCAAATGGAAACATATTAATGATATTACAATTAGGGGTGGACTCGGGCCGGTTTGGGCCCGGTTTGGGCCTGGGCTCGGCCGGGCCTCGGGCCAGGAAAGTTAGGCCCGAGCCCGAACCGCCGGTGGGCGATTCCGGTTCCGGGCCAAACCGGGCCGGGACTAACCGGGCCGGGCCTAACCGGTTCTAATTTTTTTTTGGCTCTTCTATTTAACCCCCAACCCCTCACCCTCAACCCCAAACCACCTCAAATGGCCCAAAATACCTAATCCAACCCAAAACTTAAAAAAAAATCAAAAAAAGAAAAAAAAAAATTAAAAACCGGCCCGAACCGGGCCCGAACCGGCCGGGCCGGTTCACCAAAAACTAGGCCCGAACCGGGCCCTGGGCCGGGCCGGGCCAAACAGTAACCGGGCCGGGTCGCCCGGCCCGAGTCCACCCCTAATTACAAAGGGAAAACTGTCAAATAGACCCTCGTAGTATACCGAAAAAGTCAATAAAGTCCTCCAACTAAAAGAACACCCAATTAACCTACAAACTTTAGAAAAACAATCAAATGTATAATTTAGTAGGTTGATGTCCGGTTACCCGGTAATTGTGCTGACTTGGCTATCCACGTGTCTTATTCTTTTTTTCCTTTTCTACTTTTTTTCTTTACCCCACCTTCTCCCCCTGATTCTTTCTTTATTCTTCAACAATGAGGCTATCCGCCACAGGCCATGGAATCCCGAGGAAGACAAAGCAAATGGAATCCAGAGGAAAGCTATGATGAGCGACGGGAACACCGCCCATGAAGCCATGAATCATACTTCGCCTCATCGTAAGCGTTGATTGTGACTCCGGCGGATATCCCGACCATGTTTGCTATGGTGGAGGGCTTGTAAGAGTCTTTATTGAAGAGAACCTGACGGCATAGACGGCCTTGAGCATCTGGATGAAGGAGGCAGAGAGGTAGATGTATGTAGGCGGCGTTGGAGACCCAAAGGGAGAGGGCGTAGAGGGCACCGACAGGACGCGTTCCAGAATGGGAGGAGAATACGACGAACAATCTGGGTAAGAACAATACACGTTTTAGATTCGGTCAAGACAGGGAGTCACGATTGAGAGGGAAGGGAAACCAAGCTCAAGATCTCCGCCATTAATGGTGCTTAGGCGCTGGCTCTGGAAATTGAGTGATACTCCGCTCCCTTTCCAACGATGACCATGAGAGGATGAGGAAGGTTTGGGCCAAGTTAGATGTAGGCCAGGCCGCCTTTAGATTAACCAAAATTTTCAGCCGGCTGAGTTTTTACAATTAAAAGCTACTCCTTGTTTTCGATGAGAAATTAAAAGCTACTCCTGTTCGTACAGGATGGTGGAGAGGAAGGAGAAAAGAAGATGGGGGCCGGAAGGAAAAATGGAGAGGGAAGGGAAAAAGAAAGAAAAGAAAAAGAAAAGAAGAGAAAAGACACATGGATTGACACGTCACTAGAGTAATAGGGTAACTGGATATAAACCTACTAAGTTATACATTTGATTATTTTTATAAAGTTTGTAGGCTTAATTGGGTGTTCTTTTAGTTGGAGGATTTAATTGACTTTTTCAGTATACTACTACTGAGGGTCTATTTGACAGTTTTCCCTATTACAAATGTTTATGAGTCAAAATACATTTGCCATATTAGGTCTGCAGTAGCAGCGGTAAAATATGGTAAATGTTCAAATCCCAAGCCAATTAATGTCTAGAATGTCGGTGGTTGTGTCCAACTGTCTATATAGTAGGCCTAATAACACATAAAAGGTTGCTTAGTCAATGTCGCTGCAACATAAGCTACCATGTGACCAACTCTCAGTTCAGCTAAATTTGCAGTCAACTGTTTATAATTTTCTATCAGTAGAGATTTATAATAATGCTTAACCCCTCGGCCCCTCCATTATAACTTTTCCGTGAGGGACATTATGATTCACATGATGTCAATATATTAAACCAAAAATTGGAGTGAACATACTTGAACTGGTCCATGTTTAAAGTAATGACGCTACGATGAGAATTGAAGAATAAATCATACAAATGATGTCATCTACTCATAAATATAATTTCTTAATATCTATAAGCAAAGGAAATATGATGGAGCGTTATCCCGCTTAAGAATGAGTGAATGACCACATGAAGAACAATAAAGTATACACTCTACAAGATTTTCCAATGAACCACATCAAGAGCAAAAGAATTTTTAAAAGGCTACTCTTATAATATATACATAAGACAAGACAACACGTATTCTCTAATTATTTAAAATTAACAAAAAAATTACTACTGTCTCCAGCTCAAAAGTCCCTAAGACATTTCCGTGGACCGTAATGGACTGTAACAAGCTCCCATATAGTTCAATTCACATACATGAAGACTATCCAAAAAAATTTCATTCTTTCCTTTTTTATCCATCCCAATATACTCTTTTTCCTTTTATAGCAAAGATTTATGGTTAATAATATTTCCCTTATCTCCTTAATATTTTTAATATTCAGGGAGTAGTTTTTAGACTAAATTGTGAACAATAATAAAAAAACAGTATTCCTTCTATTAAAATATGTGTGAATGTACCAAATAAATATCAGTTAAAATAGAAATTAAATGCTCTTGGCATTTAAATATTTGCAATGTTATTTATTTATTTAAAGTTTATGTTGATATAGTAAGAATAATGCATAATATAAAAAATGTGAAAAAGTATGACAAAGAGATAGAAAAGAATGAAATGTAAGATGAAAAGGTAGAAGATGACATTTAAAAGTTAAAAAACTAGGAGACGTATTATGCTCTTAATCAGATTGATTTGAGTTCTAGATCACACCAGATTAGACTTATACAGTAGCAAAATGCACATAAAATAGATATCTATCATATCAGACCAAACTAGACTAGAAAATTTCATTCCAAGTAAAATTTACCAAAATTGATGTCCAACACTTACCCCATTAATTTTACTAATTTACCTTTTGGTTGAAAAAGAGAAAGTAAGCTTAACGAAATTGAAAGTGTCACGACTTACAAGTATGTAGGTACACCCAAAGGGGATAGTGCTCAAGGTTTTTGAACATTAAATTTTGATATTTTTTATTAATTAAAATTTGATAGTAAGCATCAAAAAATGATATTAATGACATCAAGATAAATGTGTGTAGAAAAAAATCTTCTTGGCAGAGGTGGTAGGCAGCAGTCCTAGGGTTTAAGGCGCCGCTAATCTTGTTGATCAGCATTTCCTGAGACGGCATGGCAACGATCGATAAGAGCAAGAGGCCGGGCAAGTTGGGCGGCACAGCTGTGAATGACACAAGCATTGAGCAGGGCGAGTTGGGTGGCACAGCAGCGAGCGACATGAATAAGGAGCAGGGCGTGTTGGATGCTCTTGAATGGGCCTGCAATCGGTTGATCTTCAAGGAAAAGGGTGAGGTGTTATTGGTGGAACCCACGCAACCGATGATATCAGGGGTGGGGTTTTCACTGGTTGGTACTATCACATCAGAAAGATTTTTATGTTTCTCTTTCTTTCGGGACACCATGGCAACGGTTTGGAATCCCGTCAAAGGTGTTACCATATCTGATTTAGGATCCTGGCATTTTTTTTTCAATTTTATCATGAAGCCGATATGAATAGAATTCTCAAAGAAGGGCCATGGGCCATGACTCGATTAAAATTTAATTGTTTTAAGGAAATTTGTGGAAGGGAATCTTCCATTATTTATGTCATTAAACAAGGCTGAACTTTGGATTCAAATCCATGATTTACCAGTAAGTTTTTTGAAACAATGGCAAAAAGAGGACTATGGGCTTTCATCCGGACAAAAACAGAGCTTGACTTCAATATGGACTTAAAAGTGAATTCGTAAAATTGAATGGACGTTTGTACCCTCAGATCTTTTCCCATTTTTCCAATCTGCACACCCTTCCTTCGCCCAATCCAGAATCCACCATCGCCTTTGCAAAAAAATTCACAGGGCACAAATCTCTCTGCCTCCTCTCCAAGGTTGTTAGAAGTATTATTATATATATACGCACACCTATTGTAATAAATATATACCCTCAGCTGATATAGTCAGGTTGTTAGATCTGATAGTAAGTTTGTTAGAGTCGGTTATATCAGCTGTAGTATATATACATGTACCGATTCATCTTAATCAATATGAGAGAAATTATTCCTCCTTTCTATTTCTGCTTACTTTCTAATATGGTATCAGAGCTTCAGATCTAGGCTCGGTCTACCATGCCGGAATCTGACTCTACTTCATCTTCAACCTCTGTTACTGGAAATGTCTCCTTTCCAGTAGCATTTTCACATCCTTTACCAATCAAACTGGATTCAAACAACTATCTCCTTTGGAAACATCACATCACGTCTGTAGTTCGTGCGCACAAGCTGTTGAAATTCATAGAGAATCCTCAAATTCCAGAGGAATTCATCGCTGCTGCAGACGGAACTAAATCTGTGAACGATGCGTATATCACTTGGGAACAGCAGGATCAGATGCTGTTCTCATGGATGTTGTCGTCTTTGTCGGAGACACTTCATGCTCGTGTGATTCATTGCCTGAAGTCGCATGAGCTCTGGAGCACGATTAAGGAGTTTTTCAAAGCAAATGTTATCGCAAGGGCCAGACAACTAAAATCCGAACTCTACAATACTGGAAAAGGGGAGCGATCGATTTCTGAGTATCTTATAAACATTCAGACTATCGTTAACAATCTTCGTCTGGTTGGTGAACCGTTGTCTAGCAAAGAGCATATTAATGTTATCCTCGAAGGTCTTCCAGAAGACTACGAATCGTTGGTATCATCTGTAACCTCTCGTAGTACTCTCGAGCCTGTTTCATTGACTGAACTTGAATCCTTGCTGCTAGCAAAGGAGATGCGTCTGAAGAAATTTCATGAATCAACAAAACAAAGTGTGTTCTCAGCTCACGTCGCTCAGGTTGAAACCTCTTCCACAACTGAAACATCTGTAGCTACTGATAATCCCTCCGCGAATGTTGCTCAGTTCAGTAACTCAAACAACAATGTCTCTCAACGTGGACGAGGCCGTGGAGGTTTCACTAGAGGCAGAGGTGGCCGCTCTGGTGGTCGTAGCTCTGTAATCTGCCAGGTCTGTGGAAAAAGTGGCCATCATGCTTTGATTTGTTATCACAGGTATAATCCTACCTATACTGTCTCAAACTCTAATTTCACAAATTCTACACCTGAGAATCCTGGAGGAGCAAATTACTGGAATCCACATTCACAAGCTTCTTACTATCAAATACCTCCCCAACCTAAACCACATACCTCTCACATATTTTCTGCTCCATGGAATCATCAGCCCTTTAATTCACCTTCTCCAACTTTTAATTGGGGACATCAACAATCCTCTGCACCATCTGCAAACTTTGCTACCACAACTGCATCTATACTTGGGCCTGTTCCACAAAATCAAACCTGGTTTCCAGATTCAGGAGCAACACATCATGTTACTGCAGATCCACTGAACTTCCAGCATTGTGAGCCTATTGCAACAACTGACAAGCTCTTTATGGGCAATGGTCAAGGTTTGGACATCAAGTCTGTTGGTTTTTCCTCTTTTCCCTCACCTTATCACTCCTCACAATCACTCTTATTACATAATATACTTCATGTTCCTTCCATAACTAAAAATTTACTGAGTGTTAGTCAGTTTGCCAAAGACAATAATGCCTATTTTGAGTTTTATCCTCATCACTGTTATGTCAAATCTCAGGTTTCTAAACAGGTTTTGTTGCATGGAATACTTGGTGAAGATGGCTTGTACAAGTTTCCATGTATTCCTCTTGGTTCCAGTTCAACTGCTGCTGTCACTTCACAAGCTTATTCAGTGTCTAGAAATAATTCTATGTCTCCTTTTTCACTTTTGTCAGCCTGTAATAAATCTCAATCATGTAATCTCTCAGATTCATGTAATGTTTGGCATCTCAGATTAGGTCATCCTCATCCTGAGGCACTTAAATCTGTACTTCAACTTTGTAATGTTTCTGTCAGTAATAAGAATAATCTTCAGTTTTGTTCTGCCTGTTGCCTTGGTAAGGCACATAGACTCCCTGCATATTCTTCCAACACTGTTTATCACAAACCATTTGAACTGATATTCACTGACCTATGGGGCCCAGCACCTGTTATATCCTTTGATGGTTACACATACTATATTGCCTTTATTGATGCTCACACAAGATATACCTGGATATATTTTCTGAAAAACAAATCTGATGCCCTTCCAGCATTCCAAAACTTTTACAACCTTGTCCTCAATCAATTCTCCACATCCATCAAATCTCTCCAATCTGACTGGGGAGGAGAATTTAGATCCTTCACCAATTTTCTGTCTCAAAAAGGGATCACCCACAGAATCATATGTCCACACACACACCATCAAAATGGTGTGGTAGAACGAAAACATCGCACAATTGTTGAAAAAGGACTGTCACTTCTTGCCCATTCTTCATTGCCTTTTAAGTTTTGGGATGCTGCTTTTGCAACTTCAGTACATCTCATAAATAGAACCCCTTCCAAATCAATATCCAATTCTAGCCCATATTACCAGCTTTTTGGTTCTGTACCAGACTATTCCTTCCTCAGAGTCTTTGGCTGCTCCTGTTATCCTTTTTTGCGACCCTACAACAAGCATAAAATGGATTTCCACTCTGAAGAGTGTATTTTCATAGGGTACTCTTCACAACACAAAGGCTACAAGTGTCTTTCCAAATCTGGGAGAATATACATTTCAAAAGATGTCACATTTCATGAATCAAAATTCCCTTATCCAACCTTATTCCCCTCCAACCAGCCCACCAACATAAAAGTCTCTACACCAAATTCTGCAATCCTCACCATCTTACATCCACATTCATCCAATTCTCAACCAGATACCTCCCAACCGAATACCTCCCATAGCCATGTCCACTCACCACCTACAAATAACATCTCAACCCACTCTAACACTGACTCTACACCTACCAATAATTCTGATCCATCCTCTGTTCCTTCCATATCTGCCATACCTTCTCAACAAGACCACATATCCTCCTCTACTTCCACCTCTTCCTCTTCCACACCTCATCAGTTGACTAACACTCATCCCATGCAAACCAGAGCCAAATCAGGAATTATCAAACCAAGACTTAATCCTACCTTACTATTAGCACATATTGAGCCCAAGTCAGTGAAGCAAGCTCTCTCATCTCCCCAGTGGTTCTCTGCAATGCAGGATGAATACAATGCCCTTATAGCTAATGGTACTTGGTCATTGGTTCCCTTACCACCAGACAAACATGCCATTGGTTGTAAATGGGTCTTCAGAGTGAAAGAAAATTCTGATGGATCTCTTAATAAATTCAAAGCCAGGCTGGTTGCTAAAGGTTTCCATCAGAGGTTTGGATTTGATTTTACTGAAACCTTCTCACCTGTTGTTAAGCCAGTCACTATTAGAGTTCTTCTCACACTGGCAGTTTCTCACAAATGGACTGTTCAGCAATTAGATGTCAATAATGCCTTCCTCAATGGGACACTTGATGAAGAAGTCTACATGGTTCAGCCTCCAGGTTTTCAGGCACAGGACCCATCTCTTGTCTGCAAACTCCACAAGTCATTATATGGCCTAAAACAGGCTCCAAGGGCATGGTTTCACAAACTCACTTCTGTTCTTTATACAGCTGGTTTTCAACAGAGCAAATGTGATCCTTCCCTCTTGTTTTTCATGTCCCCAGGAATTCAGATCTATATCCTCATATATGTAGATGACATTCTTGTTATAGGAAATGATTCCTATGCTATTCAAAATCTCATCCAGAAATTGCATTCATCTTTCTCTCTCAAGCACCTAGGAGACATTGATTTTTTCCTTGGTATTGAAGTAAGGAAATTAGGTGATGGCAGCTTGCATCTATCCCAGACAAAGTATGTGAGAGATCTACTGTATCAGACTGGCATGTTAGATTCAAAAGGAGTTAAAACTCCCATGATTAGTAGCTGCAAACTTACAAATACTGGTAGTCCATGTCTACCAGACCCATCTACTTACAGATCTGTTGTTGGCACTCTGCAATATGCCACTCTAACAAGACCAGAAATTAGCTATGCTGTTAACAAGGTTTGTCAATTCATGGCAGCACCTTTACAAGAACACTGGAAGGCAGTTAAACACATTCTCAGATATCTATCAGGAACTATCACACATGGCATCATCATTAAACCTCTTCCTTTGAACACCATGGCTCTACCTATTTCAGCCTACTGTGATGCTGACTGGGCATCTGATCCTGTTGACAGAAGGTCCACATCTGGTTCATGCATCTTTTTTGGATCTAACATCATCTCATGGTGGTCAAAGAAGCAACAAAAGGTAGCCAGATCCTCAGCAGAAGCTGAGTACAGAAGTCTAGCAGACACAGCTGCAGAGGTCTTGTGGGTTCAATCTCTACTTCAAGAGCTTCAAGTACCATTTTCTACCTCAAAGGTCTACTGTGACAACCTCAGCACTGTACAGCTTGCTCACAACCCTGTTTTACACTCCAGGATCAAGCACATGGAAATAGATCTTTTCTTTGTGAGAGAGAAAGTCCAATCTAAGCAGATTGAAGTTCTTCATATCCCAGCTCCTTACCAAGTTGCTGATATTCTGACAAAACCCCTGTCTGCATCATCTTTCCTTGACTTGAAGACCAAACTTAGTGTGGTTGACCTTTCAAATCAATCACACTAAGTTTGAGGGGGGAATGTTAGAAGTATTATTATATATATACGCACACCTATTGTAATAAATATATACCCTCAGCTGATATAGTCAGGTTGTTAGATCTGATAGTAAGTTTGTTAGAGTCGGTTATATCAGCTGTAGTATATATACATGTACCGATTCATCTTAATCAATATGAGAGAAATTATTCCTCCTTTCTATTTCTGCTTACTTTCTAATAAAGGTAACTGACTCGTGCGGCTTCCGTCGTCTGGTCGCCGCCTCCGCCTCTAGGTTGTCGCTCACTGCTCTTCTTCATCTTTAATTTCTGTTCGATTAGAGGTGAAGGTGACGGAAACGATGAACCTTAGAGAAGAAGATGGCTAGAATTTCATATCGCCAGCGATGGAATTCGTTAGGTTTAAGATATGCAGCGGCTAGGGCTCGGTTGGTTAGGTATTGCTATGACTCGACTGTCCGGCTAGGGTGCGCAGATTCGGTACTGTGCTTTGGCGATTGTCATGGTTTTTGTTTAGGTTGGACAGTGACGGTGGACAGGTCTGGGGTTGTCGATGACTGCTGCGACGCAGCTTGGGGCATTGGCAGTGGCTAGTGTTGGGCTGTAGGCTTCGGCCCACTCAGACCTGGGAGTCATTTAAACAAAGAGCAGCAGCCTGCTCTAGTTAAATGTGCAGGCAGCCCTAGTTGGGCCTATTTCTTTGATGGCAGTCAGGCCCAGAACCTTATTTAAGTGCTTTACCCTAATTGTTTGCCTATATATTGACTCCTGTACTTGTAAAACTATCATCTGTATCATTCATCATCTCAATAAAGAAGAAAACCCTAGTTGCCCCCGTGGATTAGGTCAGTAACACTTACTGGCTGAACCACGTTAATTTCTGTGTGCCGTTTCTTCTCGTTCTTTTCTCGTTTTCAGATTTGTGTGTGTGTGCGCCCTAACCTTAACAACTGGTATCAGAGCGAGGTTAGCCACCACCACATATCTGACCACCACCACTGCTGCCGCCCTGCGTCCATAGCCTCTTTGTGCCGCCAACAGTGTGCTGCCGCAGAAAAACACAGCTGGCAGATTGTAAAGGTTTGGGACAATGGCAGACGACGGAAAAACCAAAGTCGAGAAGCTTGATGGACAAGATTTTGGATGGTGGAAGATGCAAATTGAGGATTTGCTGTGTCAGAAGGATCTGGATCAAGCCTTGACAGGAAAGAAACCAGAAAAGATGAGTGATGATGAATGGACTGCTCTAGACAGGAAAGCTTTGGCTGTTATCAGATTTACCCTAGCCAAGAGTGTGGCGTTTAACATCTTGAAGGAGACTACTGCATGTGGTTTGATGAAGGCTTTGTCAAACATGTATGAGAAACCATCGGCGTCAAATAAGGTATTTTTGATAAGACAGCTAGTAAACACCAGAATGAAAGAAGGTGCTTCTGTTACCTCACATATTAACGAGTTCAATACTATCATATCCCGCTTGCTATCTGTTGATATTAAGTTTGAAGATGAAGTCCAAGCTTTATTCTTGTTATCCTCATTACCAGAAAGTTGGTCAGGAACAGTCACTGCCATTAGCGGTTCAACTGGAACTTCTAAACTCACATTTGAGGGCATTCGTGACATTATCCTTGGAGAGGATATAAGAAGGAGGAGTTCTGGAGAATCTTCTAGTGCTTTGTTAAGCACTGAAGGGAGAGGTAGAAAGAAAGAGAAGGGAAATCAAAGCCGAGAAAAGATATTCAATGCTGGAACTGCAAAGAAACTGGGCATTTCAGAAATCAATGCCCTAAATCATCAGAAAGGAAGGAAGTGAATGCAACCACTGACGATTCAGATGATGCTCTTATTTGCTGTGTTGAAAACTCAACAGAGTCGTGGATTATGGATTCCGGTGCATCTTTTCATGCTACTTTCAGCACAAAGATGATAAAGAATCTACGGACAGGTAATTTTGGTAAAGTTCGTTTGGCTAATAACGACTCTCTTGACATCACAGGGATGGGTGACATAGACTTAAAGACTTCTTTGGGCACCACTTGGACATTGAAAGACGTTCGGGTCATTCCAAGCCTTAAGAAGATGCTGATTTCTATTGGGCAGTTGGATGATCAGGGATTTGATGTTACATTTGGTGAAGGACAATGGAAGGTTGTCAAGGGGAATCTTGTAATCGCTAGAGGCAAAAAGAGGGGTACTTTATATATAAATGAAGCCCCTGATGATGAGATGAATGCAGTGACCTGTGGGCTGAATCCATCCAGTTTGTGGCATCAACGGCTTGGCCACATGAGTGAAAAGGGAATGAAGATGCTCGTTGCAAGGGAGAAACTTCCAGATTTGAAAAAGGTGAATTCTGAGTTCTGTGAACCTTGTGTTCTTGGCAAGAAAAAGAAGGTTTCTTTTTTGAAGACAGGTCAGACACCGAAAACTCAGAAGCTGGAGCTAGTTCACACGGATGTGTTTGGCCGGACGCCAGTCTCTTCCCTGGGAGGATCAAGCTACTATGTGACCTTCATTGACGACTCAACACGCAAGGTATGGGTCTACTTTCTTAAAAATAAGTTTGAAGTTTTCAATATTTTTAAGAAGTGGAAAACTGCTGTTGAATTGGAAACTAATTTGAAGGTAAAGTGCTTGAAATCGGACAATGGCGGTGAATACATTAGCACAGAGTTTATTGATTATTGTGCTGAACATGGCATTCGGATGATAAAGACGGTTCCAGGCACTCCTCAACAGAACGGAGTGGCAGAAAGGATGAACAGAACTTTGAATGAGAGGGCCAGGAGTATGAGACTCAATGCTGGGCTTCCAAAGACGTTCTGGGCTGATGCAGTGAATACTGCTGCTTATCTTATCAACCGGGGGCCATCAGTACCATTAGGTTTCAAGATACCGGAGGAAGAATGGAAAGGAGAAGCTGTCAGGTATGGGCATTTAAAGATATTTGGTTGCAGCGCTTATGATCTTATGAAAGATGGTGACAAGTTAGATGCTAAAGCCAAGAAATACACTTTCATTGGATACGGGGGAGACAGCATGGGTTACCGGCTTTGGGACTGTGAAAGCAGAAAGGTAATCAGAAGTAAGCATGCTACATTCAACGAGGCTGAACTTTATAAAGACAGAAGCACGACAAACTCAAAGATTCAGAAAGAGCAAATTGAGTTTGAAAATGAAGTCATCAGAAACAGAGAGTCTGAAGATACTCAAGGAAGTGGGAGCATGGAGAATGATTCCAGTACTGACGAGCTTGATGATAATCAAGGAGATTCTGTTGATAGTGACAATTCAGAAGATGAATCTGCAGCTTCACCCATGCAGCCACAGCCAGTTGAAACACAGTGGGTCAGGAGATCCACTAGAGTCACTAAACCTCCAGAAAGATTCAGTCCATCAGTCAATTACCTTCTTTTGACTGAAAACGGAGAACCAGAAAGTTATCTTGAAGCAGTAAAGCAGAATGATTCGTTTCATTGGGAGCAGGCTATGAAGGAAGAAATGGGTGCCTTGCACAAGAACAAGACATGGGTTCTTACTAAGCTTCCGCCAAGCAAGAAGGCACTTCAAAATAAATGGATATTCAGAATCAAGGATGAGCCTGATGGGTCTAAACGGTACAAAGCCCGTTTAGTGGTCAAAGGTTTTCAGCAGAAAAAGGGAGTGGATTATAATGAGATATTTTCCCCAGTGGTTAGAATGACCACCATCAGATTGGTTCTAAGCATTGTAGCTGTAGAGGGCTTACATCTAGAGCAACTAGATGTTAAGACAGCATTTTTACATGGTGACCTTGATAAGGATATCTATATGGCACAGCCTGAAGGATTTCAGGTTGCTGGTAAAGAAAATCTGGTCTGCAAACTAAAACGGAGCTTATATGGTCTGAAACAAGCTCCGAGACAATGGTATTTGAAGTTTGATAACTTCATGATAAGGACAGGGTACAGAAGATGTGAGATGGATCATTGCTGCTACGTCAAGAGGTTCAAGAGTTCATATATCATTCTACTTCTCTATGTAGATGATATGTTGATAGCTGGTGCAGATATGAAAGAGATCAGCAGGTTAAAGAAGCAAATGTCTCAAGAATTTGAAATGAAATATTTGGGTCCAGCCAAACAAATACTCGGAATGAGCATAGTCCGAAACAAGGAGAATGGTTCTTTAACACTATCCCAGGAGAAGTACATTGGGAAAGTGTTGGAGAAATTCAATATGAATGGTGAGAAGACTAAACCGAGAAACACGCCTTTGGGAAGTCACTTCAAGCTTACCAAAGACCAATCTCCGAGAACAAACGAAGAGAATGCAGAAATGGCTAAAGTTCCTTTTGCATCTGCAGTTGGTAGCCTCATGTATGCTATGGTGTGCACGAGACCAGATATAGCTTATGCAGTCGGAGTTGTTAGTCGCTTCATGTCAAAACCGGGGAGAGAACATTGGGAAGCAGCCAAATGGATACTTAGGTATTTGAAGGGTACTACAAAGATGGGGTTATGTTTCCGAGGTAAAGACGTAATTTTAAGAGGGTATTCTGATGCTGATTTGGGTGGATGCAAAGAGACGTTAAAAAACACTACGGGGTACATTTTCACAGTGGGAGGAACCGCAGTTAGTTGGATGTCCAAACTTCAGAAAAGTGTAGCTCTCTCAACAACCGAAGCAGAGTACATGGCAGTTGCTGAAGCCAGTAAAGAGCTGGTTTGGTTGAGAAACTTTCTTGAAGAGTTAGACAAAAAGCAAGCAGATTACTCATTACATTGTGATAATGAGAGTGCAGTGAAACTTGCCAATAATCCAGTGTATCATGGGAAAACGAAGCACATTGGGATGAGATATCACTTTGTTAGAGGGTTGATCAGTGAAGGAACGATGAACTTGAAGAATATCTCAGGTGCAAAGAATCCAGCAGATATGTTCACTAAATCTGTGACGCTGGACAAGCTGAAGTTCTGTGTAACTTCAGCTGGCCTTCAAGAATAATGTTGAGAAGGCAGGTGGCAACTAGGAGAAGCTAAACACAGATGAAGTTTACAGAAGTACAGAGGAGTGGAGTGCAGTTGATCGTGTTTCGAAGCCTCCAAGTGGGAGATTGTTGGGCTGTAGGCTTCGGCCCACTCAGACCTGGGAGTCATTTAAACAAAGAGCAGCAGCCTGCTCTAGTTAAATGTGCAGGCAGCCCTAGTTGGGCCTATTTCTTTGATGGCAGTCAGGCCCAGAACCTTATTTAAGTGCTTTACCCTAATTGTTTGCCTATATATTGACTCCTGTACTTGTAAAACTATCATCTGTATCATTCATCATCTCAATAAAGAAGAAAACCCTAGTTGCCCCCGTGGATTAGGTCAGTAACACTTACTGGCTGAACCACGTTAATTTCTGTGTGCCGTTTCTTCTCGTTCTTTTCTCGTTTTCAGATTTGTGTGTGTGTGCGCTCTAACCTTAACAGCTAGTTCTGGTCAGTGATTGGGACGAAGGTAGGGTTTGGAGCTGGGGTTGGGAGGAGACATGAATGGAGCGCCAGCAGCGGCCGTAGACAGGGCTGCGGCGGCGGTAGACGGGCCTGTGCGGCGGTAGATGGTTGGGGCGGCGGTTGCCAATCAGCAGTGGAAATTGACAGGGCTGCGGGGTCAGTCACTTGACGGGCAGCAGTTACTGGATGGAGCGGGGCATGGTCAACAAAAAGAGCGGGGTGGTGGCACCGGTCACTCAACGGGTGGTAGGCGGCAGTGGTTGGCGGAAGCGGTCGGCGACGGTGCTATTGGTGTAAGGACGTGGTCACTGGTCAGGGAAATGTTAGTCACTGGCCGACCCACGGCAGCATTGGTCACTGAACGGATCAGATAATTGTAATTGATCGGATCGAGTAACTGTAATTGATTTAATTGAGTAATTATTACTGGTGGAATCGGACAAACGTAACTGGTCAGTCGAGTAACTGTAATCAATCGGATCAGGTAATTGTAATTGATCGGGTTGAGTAATTGTAACTGGTCAAATTGGGTAACTATAATTGATCAAGCGAGTAACTGTAACTGGTCAATTTGGGTAACTATAACTGATCGAGCGAGTAACTGTAACTGGTCAAATTGAGTAACTATAACTGATCGAGCGAGTAACTGTAACTGGTCAAATTGGGTAACTATAACTGATCGAGCGAGTAACTGTAACTGATCGAGCAAATCACTGTAACTGGTCAAATTGAGTAACTATAACTGATCGAGCGAGTAATTGTAACTGATTGGATTAAATAATTGCAAATTGTTACCCGATTAATTAAAAATGAAGGAGGGTTATAAAAGTCAAAACAAATTTTTGACCAAAGTTTAAACAAACAGCAAAGTTTTTTTTCGAAAGTAGAGCAACAAAGTTGTTGACGGAGCAGAAAGTCGGAAACGGCTAGTAGGAATGCAATCTTTACGTAAGTTGACTAGCAAGGGCATAGATGGTATTTGCTTCCCAATTTTTAAAATGAAACTACCGTATAGTCTCTTTCTTGGAAACTAATTAAAGAAGACTTATATTTGTCTAACTCATTTTATTTAATAATATTGATGACCAAACCCCAAAATTTTTTACACTAGATATTGCTGAAAGAATTGAGAATTTTATTGGTACTTTTTTCAAAATTGATGGACAAATTTTTTCTACTTCTTGAAATCCATTTGTGTATTAGTGTTGTTTTAGATGTGGGAAACCCTCAAAAAGAAGGCTGAAATTGTAGAAGGAGGGAGGGGATAGTTGTAAGGTTAATTTCCGTTATGAGAAGTCACGTAGCTTTTGCTTCTTGTATAGTGTTATTGGGCATGCAAAAAAAAATTTCTCCAGTTAGTTGGAAGACAATCTGAAATTCTGAAGGGTAAAGTAAAAGGAAACAGGTAGTTAGTTCTAGTAGGAAGGAGGAAAACTAGAGAGCAAGGGATGAGTGGCGGCATGGGCACCAAGCTGAACACAAAGAGTGAAGATGATTTCAGCAAGGATGATCCAACCGAGGGAGAGAATAGGTTGATGGTTACAACAGCTTCTCAGGCAAGGAAGGAAAATCGGACCAGAACCGCAAAAGAACCGAAGATGCAGTAGTTGCGGGCGCTAGTACGGGGATGGAGGTGGAGTTTCACACTCTAGAAAACAGGAGAGAGACGAGCTATTTAACGTGGTTTGCCTAACACAAGGATGAGGGAGTCACTCGTCCGCCGCGGAGCAGGGAGGATGGAAGCAGATCAAAATTTTTAGGGAAAACTGTCAAATAGGTCCTCGAACTTTCAAAAAAAAGTCAATTAAGTCCTTCTGTAGGAGATTTTTTCCGATCGTCGCGATTTGGGGCGGTTCCCAGTGGATTTTTTTGATGAAATTTTTTGAGCATCTTATTCATCAAGTCTAGTTTACTCATACCAAATTTCAGCTAAAAATGTAATCGGGAGCGCATTCGAATTAATTTGAGAACGCAAAAATGTGCAGTTATCTTCAAGAATTAATTTGAATGTGTTCCCGATTGAATATTTAGCCGAAATTTGGTATGAGTAAACTAGACTTGGTGAATAAGATGCTCAAAAAAATTCATAAAAAAATTCCACTGGGAAGTGCCCCAAATCGCAACGGCCGGACAGAACCTCCTATAGAAGGACTTAATTGACCTTTTTATGAAAGTTCGAGGACCTATTTGACAGTTTTCCCAAAGTTTTATATAGTTATTTATTGTTGCACTAGTTTCAAGTCTATCCTTCCGCACTTTGATGAGAGCAGAAATTTAATAAACTAGGAAGTAGGAAACAAAATCATAGAAATCCTAATCAACTCCAAATAGGAAACAGAATAATAGAAATCCTAATTAACTCCAAATCACGAAAATTATAAAGAATAAATATTTAACGGCCCACAACCAGCCCACGAAACTGGGCTCAAGCCCGTTACCACCTTCAGTAAACCCAAGGGGGGGCTCTGCCTCTCTTCTTCCAAGCCAAGCTCTTGCTCTCTATCACACTTCGGTTTTATTCTTTATTCAAAAACTCGAGGTGTGTGAATGGATTAAGTGTTTGGTCATGTTTTTTGGTTTGGGGGTAAGTACCATGGCTTTTAATGTCGATAGTTGTTTCGAAACTCCTGCATGGTCAATGAAAAATGTTGCTCGAGTTTGAGTGCACTTTTTTGTGCCCAATCAGGGAGTGGGGGGACTTTATGGTTATTATGAGTCTAGAAAGAGTGAAGGTTTGAGGTGTGGGTTTGATGTTAGAGTCATGATTTCTATTATATCAATATAGGCGATTTACATTGAAAAAACATCAAAAAATATAGTTCATGTGTTAAAATGTTATGTATTTCTTAATATCAATACATTAAAAATGATAGGTGCTTAAAGTTAAATATTTGCATTTTTGTTAATCATGTTTTTTAAAAGTGTAATTTCTGCTTTTCATGGAATACTATTTTTGTTTGAAGAGGAAAATTCCATGTCTCCAACTTTTTAAATATTAGACCCTCATTAATACAACATATATAAATCAATTTCTCCTACTTTTTAAGACATATATCATTGCATTTCACCATTTATTCTTTATAACTAACACATATAAAATACATATGTGTACATGTTTGTAAAGAACATTCAATCAATGATTTTAGGAACAACTTGCACACTCCTGAGCTCTTAAATTACGTAAGACTATTTGGACTACATACTCATAGGTTGATCTTGAAAGTTGGCACTCATGTTATATTGTTACTTATAATATTACGTAACAATATATTGTTTCATGAGATTGCGTAATAATACAAAGTTTATATTAAGAAGGCTTGAAAACCATATATTAAGCAATATAGAACTCTATGTTTGTGAATCGTTATAATTGTACATTAGACAATTGTAAAAGTGGACCTTAGTTTTTACATTTCTATTATAAAAATGATTAATAATTATTTTGGAAAATATCTCACACGGTGATATACTCCGCTTAGTAAAACGTGTGATTTCTTTAGCTACTGGAATTTTTTTATTCCCAACAAGTAAACTGTTTCAAAAGTATAAGCTGCATTTAGAGGTAAACTAAAATGCTTGAAAACTGTTGACAAATAGAGACATAGAGTAGCATTTACGTACTGTGGTGTATTGGGTTGACTGGCTGCTCTGACTAATTGCTGGAACATTTTCCTTTCATTAATCGGATCCATTCCTTTACGAATGAAAAAAGGCACAATGATAGCTAACAATTGTACTTGATTATTGAGTCACATACTTAATAATCAAAATGACTTTCAGATGCTGACCTTGATTTATTTCGTCAACAACTCTAAAAGGGCAAGTAGTTAGGTCTTGAAGAGAAACAAGGTAAAGAATAGTTGAAACAGAACGCTCCTAAAATAAAGCACATGATTAGCTCAAGCAAATTATCAAAGCACCTTAAACATAACATTTCAACTGTTTGACAGACATACTCCTCCAGACTGGTGGTGAGCACTAAGAATTTGAAGCTGTCCAGTTTCCCTGATGAAACAGAAAACATCGCATTAAAAAGGAAATATGACACATGTAAATAAGAGGCCAAAGAAAAACAAATAACCAAACAAACAAAAGCAAGACTAAGAGGAGATTAGAAACTGACAGTTAGGATGGGTAGGAAGTACTGAAGTAGGAAGTAGGTTTTAATACTTTTAAAATTAAATACTTTTTGAAAAAGCAAAAGTCATGTTACTCTGCACAAGATTTGATGGATATTTATTTCTTTACATATGTCTAATAGAGCCTTTCCTATTAAGTTATTTCTTCAGTTTCAATAAAGTATCATAAATATATCAAGATAGAGACATAATCTTTCAAAACCCTCCATCCAAACTGACAGTTAGTGCTCCTGGCTGGTTGACGGGCCATTGGTCAAATGTTCAACATGCAAGCGCTGAAGTGCTGAACAGCATTCAAACATTTGCCAGTTTTTTTACATTTAGAGTCATTGGCATAGTTCATTGACAGCTTATCACTGAATTCTATGTTGTTGAGCGGAAAGCACTTAGTTCTTGTGAACTATTACAGCCTTTTAGCAAATCTAAGAACTACTTTTGCACTATTCGAAGGAAATTTTCCTAGTCAGGGGGGCGTGGTCCATATTCTTTTAGTTTATGAATCACTATGAATTAAAGATTTTAGGTTTGATTGTTTGATTTATTGCATCTCTCACTTCATCTAGCTTAGTATAAAATAGAAATATGATGTTACTATTTAATCATCAATTGCTCAAATATACTGGATTGTTAAATTGTCTTGCTGGCAATTGCTGCTTCTTCGATGTACATCGGGCCACCATCTTTTAAATTCCAAAGCGCACCCTTAGTTCAAGTTATGCTCACAAAACTAGCCAACTAGGATCAATTGAACAATTTTTTGTCATTCTCAAAATGTAACTACATCAATGCAAGTTAACAACACCGCGGTTAAGCCTAGATTACTAATCAACAGTATTAACTAATCACATATTCTGCAGGCATTAATGTTGAATAAACCAACAACATCCAAGCCTTAGTCCCAAAAGAAATTAGGGAGGCATTAATGTTGCATAAAGGACTGCCCGGTGCACATTGGCATCCCTGCAAGGCAAGGGTGTATATGAGCAAGTCTTTCCTTGTCCATTTTGACAGGAGATAACTCTAAAGACTTGAGCAAGCGACCTGTCAGACAGACAGAAACACCACTGCCAAGGCTTACTTCCAAGCATTACTGTTGAATCAGAGCTAAAAATCAAACAGTTATGCAAGTACCTGAATTGCACTCTAATTAGAACCCCATATTTATCGAAGTCCATATCATGTTCATCTGGAGAGAGAGAGAGAGATCAGTTTAAGAACTTATGTACATTTTTAAAAAATAAAATAAAACAGCTTTTCAGAGTTGGAGTGAAAATTACCCAATGAAACCTCTCCAGCAACAGCCATTTCTCTAAAATTGCGACTGAAAGTGTCATTTATCTGTGAGACAAGGTTTCTCAATCTTGGAAGCCAACTTTCCTGCAGATGTTATGAAATCATTATGTGCTTTTACACCATCAAGTCTATAATAGGGCTATAAACCATAGTGAAACAATATTCAAATATGCTAATGAAACCAGAAAAAAAGGCACTGCCAAAAAAAATTGCACTGTCAAACGCCACTATCTCCTGACAACATGAAAGTAAATACAAAGAAAATGGGGGGAGAAGGGTTGTGCTCTTTTATTCTTAAATACTCACAACTTTCCATGAACCAAAATTATATTTCAATAATGTCAAAATAATATTAATATTGAGTATGTGCAAGGCAGAGGAAACCATGCGCTGAAATATAATATGTGAAACTCCACATCTCATGTGCCTAGTCCAACTGAATCATCAACACGTAAAGGAATAATGGAAGTGAATTGCTAAAGGTGAAATTAGCAAGCAAATTTATGCAAACAAAGAATACTCCATCCAACAGCAACTATACTTCTCACCTTTAGAGTATTAATATCATTTAAATTACAACTCAATTCATTTTCATCCATTTCATATTTTTTTGAAAGGGATTCAATCTGCATAAAGAAAATACATTGAATCAGATAATGCCTGCAGCAAAAAATAGATTGATAATATCATCACAACAGTTTAACATGCTATAGGAATTACTTTTTTCTGGCGAGTCTCATATTGTTCTAGGGCATTTGGGTTAAGACAAAGGATAGAATTGGCTTGATAAATAGTATCTTGTATAGCAGCTTCCAATTCTTCAATGGTGGAAGGCATCTGAATAAAGCATTAGCAGCAAAAAACATTGAAGTGTTAATGAATGTACATGACTGCAAATTACAGAACATTACACTATGATGAGCTATACAGCTCGGAAAACCAGAATAAGGAGTAAAATAGAGAGTTGCTTATTCTAACTAGAATAGAAACAGCGAACAAAATAAACTTGCACCAAAAAAATAATCTTTAAAAAACAACAATACATCCCCACTGAGTCAACTTTGTTTGAACTTCAACAATAGATCAGACTCTAATTCACCTATGGATATTAGTTCTAAATAGCTTAAAAAATTAATAATTAAGATGTTATCTAAAAATGCTCAAGGGACAAACCAGTGAGATCTGGAGCAGTAAATAGCATATATAGAGTAATTATTCATCATCATCATTGCCCCAGTACCGCATAGGCTCCAACCTACGGTGGGGTGAGGGGATCGGATGTACGCAGCTTACCCCTGTACTAAAGCAGGGAGAGACTGTTTCTGGATGACCCATGGTGAAAATCCCGTCAATATATAATTATAAATTTACAAAAACGTAGAGTTTAGGCAACAATGATAAAACAATTACAACTACTGCTTCATTAATCTTGAAATATTTAAATTGTTTTAACAACCAAAGTAAGAATCCAAATACAATATTTTGATGATAAACACAGCACTATGGCGATCCAAAAGTTGGTTTGAAATTATATGCACACCTCAAGGAACGCTTGTTCCAATTCTGGAGTTATCAATGTGATGGATTGAGCATGCCTCTTAGCAGCTTCCGCTTGATCATAGCGATCCTCCGTTTCCTTTTTGCCTGATCATGAAAAAAAGGAAAGCCTGAGTTTGCAAACTTTCAAGATATAATATCAAAAATAGGAGTTGGGACTTTTGACTAGACAAAAATAGGACCATTTTTGTGAAGGAAAAAAAGAGACCAAGGCTACGGACCAAGGCAACCAAGGACAGACCATCTGGGTCTCTCTTCCGTTGTCGTCCATTTCAGACCGCCATCGCCAAGCAACTGCACTGCCACCTCCGTTGCTGCCCTTGTCGTTGCACCCCGCTCGGATGCTGCAGATCCTCTCATCTTCCTCGTTTCTTTTCTGGAATGGCGATGATCCGCCATCTTCTCCATCGCTTGATCTAGAGCATCTCGCGACGGCCGACTATCTGAGACAGGCGAAGAGGATTTGCTACTAGCCATGATGACTGGAAACAGGCGACGAGAACGACGGACGATGATGACGACTGGCGATGATGGCCCAGATCCAGAGTAGCGATGGTGGCTAGGGTTGGAGCGGAGGGGGCTGCGAAAGGTGCTGGGGATGGGGGATGTGGAGGGGGCTGGGGAAGGGGAGGGGGCTGAGAAGGGCGCGGGTGGGGTGCAGTCACTGGGCTGGGTGGTGGTCGGGGCCCGGGGCAGGGGTGGTCACTGGGAAGCAGGGTGGCGGAGGTCACTTCCCAGGCAGTGGAGGTCACTGGCTGGGTTAGTCAATGGCCGTGTTGGTCACTGGTCGGATTGGTCATGGTCATTGGTCGGGTTGATCACTGGTCAAGTTGGTCATGGTCAGGGTGGTCACGGTCGTTGGTCGGGTTGGTCGCTGGTCAGATTGGTCATGGTCACTGGTCAGGTTGGTCACTGGTCGGATTGGTCATGGTCAGTAGTTGGGTTGATCACTGGTCGGATTGGTCATGGTCACCGGTAGTAGTTAAGTAGTTTAGTCTCATTTTTGGAACTTTTTGAAATCGGTCATATATTTGTCCATGGTATTTTTTTGTATTATTTATGAACAAACCTCAACTTTCAAACAAGATGGAATCTGATGTCACAACTCACAACAAAGGTAGGAACGTAGGACCCCTAAATGTGTAAATAATAAAAAACATCTAATACCAAGCCACAACTACAAAAGCAATATATCACTTATATAACTCTAGGATGACTTTTTTCCTAGTTTCTAACTATTAGATCTAAGGCTTCTAATGATAACTATTTTCTAACTGGGGGTACACAACCTTTAGATCTAAGGCTTCAAATAATAACACCTGGGTAATGCTGAATGCTCATGAGCCAGTTTTCTACCAAAGAAGAGATAGCTTGATTACATGAGGGAAATAATTCCATGGCAAACCAATCTCAAAATAAAAAGAAGAAAAATCCGTTACAACAAAGACCATAAAATATCTAAAGCATGTTTTCTTAAGTACAAAAGGTGCATACTGGATAGTATGAACTTACAGTGATCATAATGCAAAGCAGCTTGCTCAGCGAACTTTTCCTGATGCTTCACTTTTGATTCCATCTCTTTAATCTAGGGAGAAAAAACTCCCACAGGTAAGAGTCAGTAACAAAACAAGCAGATGGGTTTCAAACTTTCAATCTAATCCAGATGTTGCAACATGTGAAGCAATTAAAATCCAATGTGCTAAGAATCGAAAAAAGTACACTGTTTGAGAAGTAGATGTCAGGTCAGTAACAAAACCAGTATTTCAAACAAGTAAATTGAAATCTAATCAAAACCTATGTACATTGATAAATACAATTTAACACCCCAGTAAGGATAACTCATTTATATCGTTAACAAAAGGATACCTTAAATTCAATCTCAAGCAAGGCCATGCTTTGTTCAGCATAAACTCTTCGATTAACAGCAGCTTCGGTGAGTAGCGTCTAAAAAAAATAAAGGAATGTATATTTACCAGGCATATATTCATTATGACACTACGAGCAGGGCAATGAGTGGTAAACTCACCTTGAGTTGAACTGCACACTTGAATCGCTGAACCTTCAGTTCTGTAACCTGTTTACTAGAATTAGCAATGATGCTATCCAAGTCACTCTCTTGTTCCAAAGATTGTAATTTCAACTTCCGCTGATCTACAGTTGGATTAATATGTTTTTTGAATGACAACTTGTCAAGAGAAAAATGACAAATTCAGAACCAAATAAAACAGAGTATTTCACAAAAAATATAGTAAAATATATACCAACACGTTTTTCCAATTCTGTTTTTTTCCTCCTCTCCAGACGTGAGGCATTAATAAGCTCCTCCTAAAGAAAATAAACTTTAAAGGTTACTTAATGTAAAATATTATAACATTTGAAATATAGAGGTCTGCAAATAAAAGTATTGAAAATTTGAAACTAAAAACCCCAACATGTGGAACAGTAATAATAAATACCAAATATAATATGATAATGACCCAGATATAGAGAAAAAGACAAAGTACTTCTGTAAAAAAATGTCATTATTTTTCAAAAATAATTTGTGACCCGAAGTTTCAAAAAGAGCCCCGTTTCGACAAACAAACTCGTTATTAATGAAATTTCCCGGGAAAGAGTAGATAACAAAATAAATATGACAAATCTAGTTAAGCACTAAAACCCCAGTACACTCCTACAACCTATGTATCCCTTTTAAATCTTCCACTGCCAGTCCACTGCTTAGATAAAAGACATATGATATTTCTGGCACTAAGCCGCAGTTACCACAAGTATTGTAATAGATAATAATCAAATACAACAGCATCCAAGCATTATTTTTAAAAGAGTTTGGGGTCGGCAATAGATAATAATCAAGTATTTGTATCTTTAAAGTCAATAGCTATTCAAATGTAATACTTAGTTATAATACTTATTTATACAATTATTATATTTGCATTTAGAATTTTACTGTACACTTTAAAATATCCGTGAAGTCCTTATATTTTTACTATTTAGAAATAAATCCACATATTCCTGTCCATGTCCCCTATTTTTAAGGAATGATGTTTTCCTTGTTCTTATATCCCCGTACTGTGCTAGATAGGAAAGAGATCCCTGTTTTTATATCCCTGCACCGTGCTAGATAGGAAAGAGATCCATGAAGGCCATGCATTTAATGTCCAATTAATGTATGTGCATTCAATTCTCCGTGTTAGTTGCTCAATTCTTGAGAAAATCAATGGGAACACCTACCAATATAAGAAGAAAAGAATTTTACATACACGTTGCTTTTCAAGTTGAGCTCCTTCATTTTCTATGTTTCTTAGCTCAACCTTTAACATCCCTAACTTCTCTTCCAAAGAATGGGCAACTTCATCCAGCTCTCTTTTCTGGGTCTGAAGCTTGTCGACCTCTCCAGCTTCCATATCTAAAAAGATCAAAATAGTTTGGTACATGGAAGCAACTCATGGAAATATGTATCGCTATAAAAAAAATGGCAAAAGAGTTACTGGAGAGAAGAAGACGTGATTGTTTAACAGGTTCCACACTTGCGGAAACATTGGGACCGTATCTTGATTTTATCCATCGGTAATGGCTCTCTGGTGTCCAGAAATCAGAAAGTCCTAATCGTGATATTTGATCAGCTTTTTTATCAGTCTCTCTGGATCCTATATACTGAGAAGAGGAAAAAATGTGTGTGCACATTCATAATTTTCTTCTGCATAAGGTTATTTTCCATAAAGGAAGACTAAAGTAGTGTGCGAACCGAATGTTCCAGCCCAAATTGGCTTATCAGAACTTCTTTGACAGCAACTGGAGCATCAAATATTTGATCAAGCCTTGAATAGATGCCTAGCTTACGCATCTGCATATTATATTTAAAAGTAGCGAAGTTAATGAGTGTTGTTGCTCGAAAAAAGAGGATTATTTCCTCTTCTTTACATTTTTTATGACTTTCTCTTCATAGTGACATGGTGTTGAGTCAGGCTATGCTTTTATAAGCATCTTCTATCAAATTTATACATAATTTTATTTTTTGAGTTGAGGATCGTATAAGCTCAAAAGCAATTTATACTCAAAACAGCAGATACTTGCCTCCTCAGTTAATAGAAAAGGCGCTCTATTGCGACCATCAGCCCCTGTATAGTTTAAGATTGGGACATCGTATAACTTGAGGTTTCTAACCAATAAGTCACGGTCAGCAGAATCTTGTGTAATAAATGCCTGCATGTGGTAATATATGCAAATACAAGAAAGCAAACAAACATAAGAAACAATCCATAGGACAGATGCATAAGGTCGGTGAATGTTGACACATGTTATAACTGAAAGCTGTCAACTTAAATGTCCATTTTCTACAACTTATACCTACTGAACATCTGGCTATAGAAGAAATAAAGAACTTCATTTATATAGAGAAGATAACTGAAATCAAGGCTAAAGAGCGATAAAAGCTTGAGCTGAGCATACCTTCCAGGCATAAAATGGAATATGACCCTCGAGATAATTCGCATGGGTAGTGTTTGCAATGTTAACCTATAGTTGAATTTTGATCCCCAAAAATCATTAGCAAGGAAAAAACTATGAACGACTAACTGAGGCTCAGTATACCAAAGAAACGAAAAAATAGTACTACATACCTCTACCAAAACTGGTCCATAAACATCCTTTTTGAATTGATCACGATGTTCCTTCACCCAACGATGAGCCTCAAAAATCTTATCAGTACCAGAGCTCTGCAATGCACGTAAGCGCTTGTTGTTTGTGTTCTCCATTTCAGTCAACCTATAAAGAGTTGCATTCAGAGTATTTTAGGAGCATTCAACCAATGCAAATAACAAAAATAATAATATACATGTAAATAAATATAATATAAATATAATACAAACAAGACTACTTTTCTGCAAACTGCCTTGAGGCAGCCCTATTCCGTTCTAGGGATCTCTCTGTTTCTGATTTATGAGACCTCAGTTCTCTTGCAGCATCTTGCAGTTCAAGAATTTTTGTGCGCAAGCCTTCCTGATCAATATTAACTTCAGCAATGAAAATATGGCAAGCGAAGATATACAAGAAAGAAATTAACAATCAATAGAGGAGTATCCATGAAAGTACTCCATATCATTACAAAGTAAACCAATCATGTATATTATATATAAGGTCTCAAGAGTTCTGTTTATCTCTTGTAGATAGGAGAGGATAAGAGAGATAGAGAGAGAAGCTCTCAACTTTATTATTTGTCATTCATTTCTTATCCAATCAAACAGAAGGAACAGGATATAAATAATAATACAGGTAGCAGTGACTCAGCCCTAATAGTTCTGATAATTACAATACTACCCCTCCATGCTAAATAAAGTAAACAAATAAGGAAAACTAAAACTCAGGAATCTTCACTCCCCCTCAAGTTGGATATGGATATCAATCATATCCAGCTTGCTCTTCATATTTTCGAATTTGTTCTTTGGAAGGGCCTTGGTGAGAATGTCGGCAACTTGAAAGTCTGTTGGAATATGCGATAGCTCTAGAATTCCAGATTCTAACTTTTCTCTTATAAAGTGTCGATCAATCTCCACATGTTTAGTGCGATCATGATGAACTGGGTTTCTCGCAATTTCAATTGACGCTTTATTGTCACAGAATAACATCATCTTTCTGTTATTCTGAATGTTTAGTTCTTTCAGCATTCTTCCTAACCATATCCCTTCACATATTCCTTGACACATTGCACGGAATTCAGCCTCAGCACTACTTCTAGCCACCACAGATTGCTTCTTACTACGCCAAGTGACCAGATTACCCCACACAAAAGTGCAATAGCCTGTGGTGGACCTTCCATCCACACAAGATCCTCCCCAATCTGCATCTGTGTAAATGGTTACTCCTCTTTCACTGGATTTTTTGAAGCAGAGCCCATATCCTGGGTTTTTCTTTAAGTAGTGCAGAATCTGAAATACTGCTTCCATATGGCGAACTGTGGGAGTGTTCATGAACCTGCTCACCATACCAACAGCAAACCCGATATCGGGTCTTGTGTGTGCGAGGTAGATTAACTTGCCCACAAGTCTTTGATATCTTCCCTTGTCTACTAGCTCATCTTTGGTTTCTGTTCGAAATTTTATTCCTGGTTCCATTGGCACACTTGCTGGTTTGCAACCCAATAACCCAGTCTCTTTCAAGAGATCAAGAGTATATTTCCTTTGTGATACAGAGATGCCCTTTCTAGACCTTGCAATTTCCATACCAAGGAAATATTTGAGTTGACCAAGATCTTTTATTTCAAATTGTCTTCCCAAGACGAGTTTGAGATCTTTAATCTGCTCTGAGTAGTCTCCCGTTATAATGATATCGTCCACATAGACAATCATAATTGCAACTCGTCCACCATGGGAGTGTTTTGTGAACATCGTGTGATCGGTTTGCCCTTGAATGAATCCGTATTGCTTGACCACCTGTGTCAGCTTTTCAAACCATGCTCGTGGTGATTGCTTCAAACCGTATAGGGATTTTCTAAGCCTGCACACCATTCCTTTGTTTTCTTGAGACTCCATCCCCGGTGGAACATCCATGTAAACTTCTTCCTCTAGTTCCCCATTTAAGAATGTGTTCTTCACATCGAGTTGATGCAACGGCCAGTCAAGGTTTACAGCAAGGGACAGTAATACTCGAATGGAATTTAGTTTTGCTACAGGTGCAAAAGTTTCTGAGTAGTCGATCCCGTAGGACTGTGTAAATCCTTTAGCGACCAGCCTTGCTTTAAACCGACTTACACTTCCATCAGAGTTGTATTTGACAGCAAACACCCATTTACACCCCACAGTTTTCTTTCCTGGTGGAAGGTTAGTGTATTCCCAAGTTTTGCTTTTCCGAAGAGCATTGACTTCTTCTTGCACAGCATTTGCCCATTCCCTTTTTGTGATCGCTTCTTGAAGGTTTTTAGGAACTTTAATTTCTGAAACTGAAAGAGCAAATGCTTTGTATTCGGGTGAGAGTTTGCCATATGAAACAAAGTTACTGATTGGATGCATGGTACAACTTCTCTTCCCTTTACGTAATGCAACTGGAATATTTAAATCGCCTGAATCATCAGGGGAAATATAAGGACTGGAATCTTTGGGTTGAGTATTACCTGGTGAATCCGAGAAGAGTTCATGGCTATGTGCTTCAGTAGTGACTTGCTTTTCCACCTCGTTTTGTTGTCTCGGGCGCCGGGTGTAGACAATGTCATCTTTTTGGACATCTTTATTTAAGTATACATCGACTGATGGGTTTGGAACAAATTCAGGGCCACTCGGATTTGGACTGTTAGATTCAACTCCAACCGGTATCCCTAATGGATTAGGAATATCCGCATGGTGACTCGGATCGGAAGGGAATAAGGTAGGATAGTCCAAAAATTGATATTCCACACAGTTCTCCTCCTGGATTTCAGTTTTGGAATAATAAGGTTTATCTTCAAAGAATGTGACATCCATGGAATGGTAGAATTTCCTGGTGGAAGGAGAGTAGCACTTATAACCACGCTGGGAATATCCCAGAAAGACACATTTGAATGACCTGGGATCTAGTTTGCTACGATTTGGCTGATGATTATGAACGAATGAGGTGCAACCAAATATTTTCAGTTGTAATTGGGACAAAATTCGAATGTGAGGGAAGTTAGACTGTAGAAATTGGTGTGGAGTTTTGAAGTCAATGACTCGGGAAGGCATCCTATTGATAAGGTATGCGGCAGTTAACACAACTACTCCCCAAAAATGATTTGGAACATAACTAGATAATAGCAACGAACGTGTTACCTCTAGCAGATGTCTGTTTTTCCTTTCTGCAACACCGTTTTGTTGCGGGGTGTCAACACAGGATGTGAGATGGACAATTCCCTGCTGAGTAAGGTAGTTTCCCAACTCAGAGTGAAAGTATTCCTTTGCATTATCAGATTTGAGAACTTGAATTTTTGTTGCAAATTGGTTTTGAATCATTTGATGAAAACGCTGGAAAATTAACCCAACTTCAGATTTGTCCTTCATCAGAAAGACCCAAGTAACACGAGTATGGTCATCTATAAAAGTAACAAACCACCTCGCACCAGAAATATTTTTCACTCTGGAGGGCCCCCAAACATCACTATGAATTAAATAGAATGGATGAGAGGATTTATATGGGAGTGGAGTATAAGAATGTCTAACATGCTTGGATAATTGACACACTTCACAATTGTAATCATTCGGGCTTTTATTCAATAAATGAGGAAACAACTTTTTTAAGTAATGAAAGTTTGGATGACCCAACCTATGATGCCATAACATCACATTATTTTTACTAGAAACATGAAATAACGATGAAACTTGACGTTTTCCCGAATGCTCGACTTCCATGTGGTAGAGCTCATCACATACTTTAGCACTGCCAATCATCTTCCCCGAACTCAAGGCCTGAAACATGCATGTAGATGGGGTTAAGATAGTAATGCAATTTAGATCCTTCATTAGTTTAATAGGAGCTAACAAATTGAAATCGAGATTGGGAACATATAACACAGATTTCAGTGTTATATTCTTGGATATGACAACTGTACCAATGCCCGCCACTTGTGCGCCTTCTCCAGTAGCAACTCGTATGGTTCTTCCATTCGGTACAGGTTGGAATTCAGAAAGTATATTCATATCCCCGGTCATGTGGTCAGTAGCACCACAATCAACAACCCAAGGTTTTTCACCAGATGCACTTGTTACAAATGCAGATGAAACTCCACTTTGTTGGGCAACAACTGCAATCTTTTTGTCTTCATGGGGTGTGATTTGCAACATCTTCTGAAGAGCTTGTATCTGTTCCTTGCTAAAAACCTCCTGGATGTCACTAGTTGCTACATTTACACGAGCATTAGGTTTCCAGTCAGATGGTTTTCCATGAATTTTCCAGCAGGTTTCTTTGGTGTGACCAGGTCGTTTGCAATGATCACACCAGGGTCGACCATTTTTCCTTTGAGATATTCCAGAGGCCACAGAAAATTTCATACTAGATGGAGCACGAGTTGCAAGAGCCGATCCCTCATTCGTAATACTGCCAGTATTTCCAAGCATAACCCTTCTTCGACTTTCTTCACGACGAACTTCTGAAAAAACTTCTCTGAGGCTAGGCATAGGTTTAGTACCGAGAATTCTTCCTCGGACCTCGTCAAGTTCTTGGTTGAGTCCAAGAAGAAATTTATAAATCCTTTCCGTTTCCACCAACCGCTTGTACTGTTTCCCATCTAGTGGGCAGTTCCAGGTAATGGCATCCAGGACATCGAGTTGCTGCCAATAACGGTTCAGTGCCGTAAAATAGCTCGTCACAGTCAACTCTCCTTGACGGAGATCATGAAGAATCCCTTTGATTTCAAATATGGCTGAAGTGTTGTCTTGATTTGAGAATGTATCTCGAGCTGCCTCCCAAATTTCTGATGCTGTCTTGTAAAACATAAATTGTTCACCTATTTCCGGAGTCATAGAATTCAAGAGCCATGACATAACCATATTGTTCTCTGCTTTCCAATTTTTGTAACCTGGGCTTTTAACTTCCGGTTGGACCAGATCAATGGACAGGTATTCTTCTTTACCTTTCCCTCCGATGAAGATTGAAACAGAGTGAGACCAAAGGTTGTAGTTCTGGCCATTCAGCTTATATGCAGTGGGCAAAGAGCTGTAATCGAGATTAATGGTTGGTTGGATTTGAGATGAGTTTTCGAGTGATGTGTTGGAACTAACATCATCACTGACTAGGGCAATAGGTACATTACCGAATTTGATTGAAGCATTCATGATGAGAGAGTAGTGGAAGAACCCAGTAAAAGCAGGGGAAAAAAGAGAGAGAGAGAAAATTGATTTGGAATGAACCCACCAGGGAAATCACTGATTCAGAAGAGACCTGACCAGCCCGTTGAAGAATGATACTCGATTTAGAGCAGGATCTAGTGCTGCTCTGATACCATCAAGAGTTCTGTTTATCTCTTGTAGATAGGAGAGGATAAGAGAGATAGAGAGAGAAGCTCTCAACTTTATTATTTGTCATTCATTTCTTATCCAATCAAACAGAAGGAACAGGATATAAATAATAATACAGGTAGCAGTGACTCAGCCCTAATAGTTCTGATAATTACAATACTACCCCTCCATGCTAAATAAAGTAAACAAATAAGGAAAACTAAAACTCAGGAATCTTCAAGGTCTAATTGCATGAAGGATTAAAGCCTACCAGTTGGTCTTTGGGAGGTCCAGAAGTAGAAAAGTTTGAGAGATCTAATTCAGCATCTCTGAGATCGCTTAGAGCTTTAGAAAGCTGTTCTTGACGAGATTCTTCCTGCTTCCTTAAATCTTCCATTTCTTTATGTTTCCTGTGTATCTGTGAACTCTGAGAATTATATTATAGAAATGTTGGCTTAGTTTCACTCTAGCAAGAATAAACATATAGAGGTATGCATTAAATAAATTCTAGACAAAATACCAAAAGTTCATCACGATCCAGTATGTTCATGCGCTTTTCAGCATTGTTGTCCAAAAGATTAGAAAGTTTCTTACATTTACCATCCTGTGCAGTTCTCTCTTTTTTCTTCCTCCTGAAACCCAGTAGTCAGGTTACAAATATTGACAATCAAGCAGCAACATATATTAAAATATCAAAACTATACATCTAGCTAAAACATCGGTGGCCAAAAAATCAAGAAATCAGGAAACATGTCAAATATGGAGTGTCTGCAACCAATTTCTCTGAGCAAAACAAAGGAGAAACTCAATCTAGCCTCTAGGCAAGATAATTTCAATTTTCTTGTGTGGGTGGTCTGGTTTGATTAGCAAATTTATACTCCCTCCATCCCTATTAAAACTCCACCTTTGACTGGGCACACTAATTAAGATAGTAGGATTTGTGTGGTGGAGAGTTGTGCAGAGGAGAGATATATTGTGTAAGGATGGTTGTGAACCACAAATTCTTTGCCAAAAGGGAAAGAGGAGATAATATTGGGACGGACGAAAAAGGAAAGTTTGAAGATAATACAGGGACGGAGGGAGTAACTAACAATTAATGTTGCCTCCTGATTCAGGTTCAACCATCAGATAATTTGAAAAGTGCAAATGTGCAATTAGAATATAGCAATTTCAAAGACACGGTAGTGCGTATCAAGATGAGCAGACTGCCTCACTCAATAGGTTCCATAAGTTCATGCAAAGTCTTAGCTGCATCATCCAGCTTTTCCTTAGCATCTTTCTCTCGATCTTTAGCTTCACGAAATGCAGCTCTTTTTATGTCATATTGCAGCCATGGCAATTTCATCTTCATCTGCTCAGCCTATACAAAGTAGGCACAGTCATTTAAGCTGTGCATAGTAGTAACAATATATGCATATGCGTGTGTGCGGGCAATTGACTTTGCACTGTACTTTTTAACGTAATTGGGCTTTGTACCCCAATTTCATACGTTGTAATATTTAATGTGTGCACCCCATCAGTTTAAAATAAATCATGTTTACACCCCATTCCTTCAAAAAAAATGAACTGATGAGGTGCTAACATTAATTTTTTTGAAAGTGGGATGCAAAGTCAATTCCCCTTCATATGTGTGTGTATAAGGAAAGGTTCTTAGAATGAGAACTTCTAATCATCGCCTTTTTTTATAATCAATGGCTAATGTTGACAAGGTCGAATTTTTGTACTCCTTTGGTCCCATTTTACATATCCTACTTTCCTTTTTAGGTTGTCCCAAAATAAGTGTCACATTTCCTTTTTTGAAAAGAAATACGTAGTATGTGGTCTACATCATTTCACTTTATTATACTCAAATCTCAACTACAACTTTTACTTTTTCAAACACTTTATTAATAATTGTGCCAAACCAAAGTAGGACACATAAAATGGGACGAAGATAGTAATTATTTAAGAATACTTGCAAAATAGCCCCATTTGAATTAACCATTGATTAGCAAAACAATAAAAGGTTGAGATTCAAAAACAGGTATAATAATTGTAATTATTTAACAATAATTGCACCATATGTGGATTAACCATTTATGGATCAGAAAAAATGAAAGGTTGAGATTCAAAGTTCTCATAACAAGAAATTCTCAATTCTCATTATAAGAGGAGTTCTCAAAAGAACATCCCCCCGTGTGTAATATGTACATTTATACACACACTATACACACATATATACGATGTGATTCCAATGAGGACAATGCTTAACTTGAGAATAGACACTTTTGGGCTTTTGGGCAATTTGATACTATGAAGCTAATCTGTTGCATTTTTAACTTTAGTCGAAACATGCCAACATCACATAAATTTGGTGGCAACTCCGTAAATATTCCCTCAACACGAAAAAGAGTGCAAGATACAACCTTTATAGTGCATCACATTGGGTTAAAAGTGCACTTCACATCATTCTCATGTTAAGAATTGTTCTCATTTGAGCTTATATATATATATATATATATATATATATTACACGAACCTTTGATAGGAGTTGATCCCTCTGACGGAAGCGTTCAACATCACCTTCAATTTCAGCATTGGCTTGCTTCAGTTGATCTAAAGTTTCTTTGCCACTCTGTATGGTCTGTAATAGGCAAAGATTTCTGCACTTGAGTTCTATTCATGCAAAAATACACAAATCAGGAGTAACAGGCATGCATGGTTTAAATAGGCTTCTTCGAGGCTCAGCGCAAAGGAAGGCGATGAAAAAAAACCTTGAAGCTTAAGCCTCAAGAGGGCTTAAACCTCAGTATGGTTGAGCTGCTTTTTAAGACTTAAGCCTAATGTTTTTACTTTCAATTTTTAAGTATTTTCTCAGAGTAGTTATTTTAATTAAAATTCATATTGGATCTATTATTTTCCATTAATTAGTGACTAAGCCAAACAAAATCCTAGAATCTATTTTCCAAAATCAATAACTATCGTCATAAAGCTCTATTTATAAATTTCACATAACCTACATTGTTCTCTTTTTCTTCTCCAGCGGAGTTCAAATAACTGAAACAGTTCCAGCTAAATTTTTTACATGAAAAATAATAGAAGTAACCTCTGTTTATTCAAATTGCACCACAATATCAAAGTTTTCGGACTCCATCCATTTCTTCCTTATTTTTATCATTTAAGAACTTCTTCTGACTGTTTAGGAAAAATATTCTTAAATACTTTTCTTTAGAGTTAAATTTATGAAAGTGGCCTATCACCTATGTAATTCAATTACGACTCACTTTTATTCATGATTTATAATATGTTTAGACTTTAAGATTGTTGGTAATTCTGAAATGTATGGAAGTTTTTCATGTATCATGCGTGAGGCTTATTTCATTATTGCAAAACGTCTCAAGGCTTAGAAGCACCTCATTAAACACAGCAAACATATTTGAATAAAACCCTAATATGAGAATGAAGTGAAGATGCTCAGATATAACTCACTCGCTCAAGTTTCTTCAGTTCCTCACTCTTAGTGACAAGTGAACTATGCATGACAGGCAGCCTAGGATCACCCACAGCTTTTTCAGTCTCTTCAAGGAGTTGAATGGGAGTCAATTTAGCAAACTCACAAACCCTGTCTTGTGGCAGAAACTGGTGTCGTCCAACAAGAAAAAACAGTTAGGTAAGGAGCAATATCAAAAAGGAGCTTAACAGTAAAGCAAAACCTCCATTTAATTTATGCTATTTATTCTATGTATGGCTGATGAAACATCTTTTAGTCTTCAAAAATATTCAAATAAGAAAGGAAGGTTGAAGATTGCAGAATTTGAAGAATTCTTCAATAAATAGTCATCATGGAGTGGACCACTCTCCAACTGCAAATAGACAACCCAATCTAAGCCAAATACAAGAATTTATAGCCTCTTCAATAATCAAAATGCTGGAAAATAGGAAGCTGTGACCAAATGGATAACATGGTGGGAATGTGGGATACTGGGATAGTGAAGAACATGTATCATTAAAATCAGCTTTGTAGCTGCAACTACCCACCACACGCTCCATGCAGTCTCTTTTCCCTTTCCCTGTAGCACATGGCTTTCCTATCAACGTATGTATGAATAATAGCTTTTACAAATATGGATCATGGGTGGAATCAATCAACGCAGTAAAACCCCTAAAAGGCTATAGAAACTGCAGGTGAGGAATCAAGAGAGAGTATAGGGAGAGCTCCTTCCCTGATCATGTATGTCAGAATTCAGGTCATACGTGCATATTTGTTTGAGCCCAAAGTAGATACGGGGTATTAATCAACAATAGGTCTATGTGGTATGAAAAGAAAAATGCGAGTATAGAGGGAACATAGACTTATCAAATTAGTTAATTTATATAGTAGGGAAGTAAAAGAAAAGGACAAAATCATTAGCAGAAACATCACTCAAATTCTATCAACCAATTTAATATCCTCAAGATCATGAAAATCAACTTTATATTTACACACCTATATTTTGTATATTATTTTGAGAAAATGGACCAAAGAGAAAAACATAAATAGTGAAACAATTTATAGCAATAAAGAGACATGCTTTTTCTATGTAAATAAATTATTAACAAGAAGGATACATTACGCAGGTGCAGATGGAGAATTTGCAGTTAAACAACTCGGCATACACATACTTTTGGTCATTAAAACACCAAGTCAAGATGCCAAAACAACTTACTTGAGTCAAGTTGTTCACTTGGATGTTAAACCTTTGAATGATTTCAAGTACATGCTTTTTTGGCACAACTTTTCCTAAAAGAAAAACAACACATGTACCAAAATATTTACACCACAGGGAAGTATGGAACGATGAATTATTTTTAAATAGACAGAATACACGACAGCCATCACTAATTTATTAATTGGGATATAATAATGGAGACCAAAAAAGTAGTAGAAGAAGATCCAAACGAACTTATATCATTCATTCACATTTAAACTTACTAAAGTGACTGTATTCTTCCATAATAACACATAAATATCATGGACAAAGTACAAAATAAGAAGGTGAAACTATAGATGCTCAAGGCCCACTTCGGATGAGCTAAGCTTTAACTTAAGGTCTAGGCGTCAACTACTGTAAGCATTATGCTAACTTTTTCAGTGGGTTCAGACAGACTCATGAAGAAAGCTCATGAATTTTGATCAGCTGCTTTGATCATCTTTCAATACGCTACCTCAGGGAGCTCATAACTATAAATTGAAAACTTTTCAGAAGTATGTTGAAAGACTTCTTTTATGCGATTAATTTCAGAATAAGCTTTACCATTAAATAGCCATTCAGACTTGTTCTTGGCATCTATCTTCCGCATGATATTGAGTGTCTCCTCCTTAGTATCCCCTCTCAAGGATATTTTAATATACCCTGTATCTTCTCCACGCTTTACAAAGGCTCCTACACTAGATGCTCTTCCCAAAAGCTAAATATATATAGGAAATCAGATTAGTGATCATGCAAATACAGACTTATGACATAAATAATAATTATTTTCCCCACACACCTGAGGCTCCCCGCCAAGGCCAAGGGCAATTGCACAAACAAGTGAGCTCTTACCAGAGCCATTAGGTCCAATTACGAGGTTTAACCTTGAACCAGGTTTGCACTTCAGCTGGCTAAATGTCATGAAATTATGAAGCTCAATCTCCATAATGTTCCCAGGCATATAGTCATCTTCTCCCCTGCACATCTAGGTAACTAAATAAAGCACTGATGATATGAATATTACCTACTGATGCTCTTCATATAGATTATTTGAGAAAGTGTCTTCCCATATAATTTCCAAAACATAGTTCATGTGATTAGTTAAACACTTCTTCCATCTCAAGGGAAAATGCAACATATAATTTGATATCAACTTTTTCAAAACATTCTGTTCAGTTCAATGAAGAGGAGAGTTCATGTATATGTTCGCTTATGCATGTACGAGCAATCGAGCATGTGTAATATGAATAGCACTATTAGAGCATCTATAGTAGAGCTAGCTAGCTATTTACACCTTTTGTCAAATTCAACTAGTCTGTGGAATAGCTAGTATTGAACATTTCAACTCCAATGCTGAGATGTTAATAGCTGTTTTAGTTAGTTCCACTCCAGCAGCCAAATTTGTTGAGTCTTCAAGACAAATTATTGTACTTATAATTTTTTATTCATTATTTCGCTCTTCTTGACATATTCAACCACCACTAAATCATATTGGATTACTGTTAAAATTAAGCACTGTTTACTATCAGAGCAACACACACTGTCTAATACAGTAACATATAGCTAATGTATTTTTATTAAGGTTATTTCTATTGAGTGCCGGTGCCCTTTCTTCTTGGATTAGATGAGAGTATGGCTTTGGAGAGAACAAAGTGGAGGGCGGATATTCATGTGGCAGATTGATCTCTTGTCATCCTTTATCATTTTTTATTTTATATATATTCTTTGTATCTTTTATCTTATCATTTTTCTCTATATTATATTTATTTGTATCTTTCTTGTATCATTTTTATCATACATTGTCTTTTTATCTTCCTTTTCCTTTTGGCCCCTATCATGTATCGACTCGTGTTAGGGGACCCCAAAATCTTTTGGGACTAAGTTTGGATGTTGTTGTTGTATTTCTAATGAGTGCCCACGGGCACATGGTAAGAAGCAATTAATGTGATTCACTTTCAAGTTCCCAGAAAGAATTTGATAATTTAAGGTGGGGCGTGATTTAAAAAACTGATAGGCTTATTACTAAAATGTATACATTTACCATGTGTTATATATAAGCATTAAATACTCATTATTAGTTCCATCATTTTCTTGTGGCACTCTATTCTCTATTGAAACCCTTTTTACAATACTTTGATTCTTAGGAGAGTTATTTAGCTAGTGAGAAGTGATAGTGTGCTCTAAGGTTGGATAGGTACAATCTTCGAAATTAGAAACGGAACAAATACGTAAAGCTATCATTAGAGAGGATTCAAATTGCTTTTTAACATTTATCAAACCACAAATCCACAATGGAGATACTGCCTAAGGATACTAAAATAGTAACCAGATAAATTCCACATTTTAAACTGCTAGTGAAGCCTAGTAAACCCTTGTTTGTTGATTAATGTGGGCACTAAAACGTGAAAAAAAAATACAAAAACTGATTTTTCTGTGCATGGTTTCAGGTAAAATAAAAACGGAGTGCGTCCATCAACTGATCAAAGCGCAGCCTGAAATCCAAGATAGGTCGTACATGGAATTCGACTGTTTTGGGTTTGCGTAATGTCGGACATACCTGGTGATTTTCGCCCTTTTGGAGCTGGGTTCAGCCATGAGAGCTGACTAGGGTTCCCTGCCCGGGAAGATGACGATGGTCTGATATGGAAGTGGCGGGGCAAGTAAAAATCAAGTGCGTTCTCTTCATACACCCAGAAGTTTACTGAACTCGCCCAGACATTTCTGCGTGACACTTTTGTCCTTCATTAAAGGGGGCTCCAAATGTGCTGGCGCGCCTATCTTTGATGATTAATGGACTAATTTGTCCTGGTTTGGTCTGGTAATGTCTGGTCTCTTCATATTTTTATAATTATTCAAGTCTGGTTTGGTCTGATCTGAACTAATCTGGTCTGGGACAAATTATAGCCCAATTAAAAACATCTTTACTGTTTAAGTATGGTCTGGTTTGGTAAACTTCTGGTCTCTAGATATTTTATAACTATGGAAGTCAAGTCAAGTCTGGTCTGTATACGTCTGATCTGATCTGATTTGTTTAAGTCTAATCTGATCTGATCTGGGACTGAAAACATCCTTATTTGTTTTACCTGAGGCTTTGAGCATATCTCTTGTGGAGTATTTGACAACACAAAAAGTTGAATTGTTTTAGGAGATTAGACATTGTCGCTCTTTATTTTACAACATTCTTAAATTTATGTTTTGACCGTACCACTCTAGTTTTTTACACCTCTGTCTTTGTTTTTGAAAATGAAAATATATTCAAAACATACTCAAAGCCTAATATAATCAAGATTGCAAATCCTAACTATCATCACACAATTACTACTCTCGTCGTCCCATTAAAATGTTCTCACTTTTCTTTTTTTGGACGTCCGATATAAATGTTGTCATTTCTATTTTAGTAAACAATTAACACTCCTACATGACAAGTTAATCATTGAATATTAAAAACAATACATCTATTACAGGAGTTGAGCTAGGGCATTGGGTCGGTACAAAGAATATTTTTGGAAAGAAATTTACACGAAATTTTTTTACACTAAAAATATATATATTTTGTAGGATGGGTCGGGGCCAGGGTTGCCCCCTAGCTACCGCCCTTGCGTCCATAACACTCGTAAATGACCTCATTATATTATACATTCATGAAAACTATTTCTCAAAATATATTTGAATGTTTTTATTTAATTACTATCTAAACAATCGTGTCATTTTACGATGAGAATCTTTGAGCGGGATGAAGGTAGTACGTAGTATATATCAAGGGCGGATCAAATAGGACATAGATCAGACATACATCAGACTAGTTCGAAAAAGTCTAGACTAAATCATACTTAAATAGACCAGACCAAATCATATCAGAAAATATTAGTTCAATTAAAAACATCATTATTGATGTTATAATTATAAATTAATACGTAATATCTCCTAATAAATTAACTTCTCTCAAATTAATATGTTTGATTTTTTAAAACATAAATATTCAAAAAAGGTAAAAAAGTGGCATGTTTATAAATATAAAAGTAATACTTTAATTGAAAAACCCGTGTTGGGTGAATATATTATATTGACGGTGCAGGATTTTGGGGAAAAGCTTAATGGGTGGAATGCATACCAAATTTGCGTATAAACTAATGGAGATTTGTTTTATCGACGATATAGAATTGTGATTAACCTTATGGTGTATTTACGAATAATATAAGAAATATAACTATTGTGGTACATGTTTACAAAATTAAAGAACTACTGTGGAGTTTGTTTTAAATTTATTTCAATTTTAAAATATATAATACTTTGTACTTTTTAATACTCCGTAATGTTTCTCTCAAAAAATACTCCAGTAATGAATTAGCTAAAATCAAAATAAGTAAGGTTTTACTTTCCTGATTAAATTGGTTGAAGTTATTTTCATATATTTATTTTATCTTATTAATAAGATATATTTCAAATGTAATTTTTTATAGTTCAGCATATTCACCTAATTGAGCCACTCCAGTCAGAATCTCATTAATTTTAGCAGATTCAACCGATTCAGTCAATTTTAATGTTATCAAACGGGCTTTAAATTCCACTTTTGATATTATAACATGAAATATATTATATAAACTAAAGTCTCACTTGTGCGATGCACGGAACAAAATTTACAAGAATAATGCAGTGTTTTTTATATTAATTAACAAGAACATCAAACATTTATAGAATTACAATATTCAATAGTATAAGTTAGTGAAAAAAGAACACAGAGTTATACAATGTTCCCTTCATATTCGTTTGTTTGTTACGCTTTCATTTTTGGCATGTTTTTAAGTTTTGCTACACTTTTCTTTTTAAATAAATTTTCCCTTTAAAAATATTCAATTATTCTTATTTTTATATTTTTCATCTTCTCTTTCATATTTTCCACACTCTCTTAGATTTACCTTTTTACACTATTCATTGTCGCTACTACTTTTTCATTAAATTGGGGCATCCTTTATTGTGACAAACGATAGAATACGGAGGGAGTACACATTATCTAATAAATAATTAATAGCAGTAGGAGTTAATGTTACAAAATTCTAGAAGCACGGAAAAATGTAAATGTTGATAGAAAATAGCTTGACTGCTTGAGAGAGAAATTAAGCGGCAGCATTTGAGTATAGTAGAAATAACGTACTCAAATACATGGAGGTGATGGCATATTTATAGAGATCTACCACAAGTCTAAATACCGACGCTATGTGGGTTTGGCCCAATTTAATAACTAGTACAATGTTGCTAATGGGTCACCCGGCCCGATAAATAAATAAATAATTTCATGCCAATTTCCACGAGTCAGGTTGTGTCCTAGGCCTAGCCAGGCCTAGGCTCGGGGCATAAAGGGTCAATAGTACTGGACCCGACCCATTATCCCAACATGAGTCCCCTCGTTCTCTTAGTCAATTAGTAGTCTTAGCTAAAAGGAAATAGTTGAGCTATTTTGAAATCGACCTGTTCGTTGGTCCGGCTGACTGATTGCATAGAAGTTTGACTTGATAATGGTGGTCTTATGTTTGCTCAAAAAGGCCAATCACGTAGTTGCCCGCTTTGGCCCATTGCTTGTGCGTGGATAAGATCTTCCTCGTATGGGTAGTAGCCTGGGGTCTTGGTTGTCCAATTAGCAGCATGGGGTCTTCATTGTTCCGACCGGGGAGACCTCTTCCTTTGTTCATGATGAGGGGGTGTTTTGTTAAAACTTTACTAGGAAAAAATTCAATGAGAAAAAATCCTAGTGAAGGAAAAAGAGTACACTGGTGCTCGAAAATAAAGCAAAGGAAGGTCAGTCCCTCGGGTATGTGATCTTCGAATATGGGCTTTGATCTTCACATGCTCATATTAACCCCCGGGATGAAAAATTAAACCTTCATTTGCAACTCTACCAGGGCTTCAAGACTTAGCATTTTGGTCTGTCCAATCAGTCCAAGTTAGCTTTCTCTTCCTTCTAATTTCTAAATAGCCTGGAGCTATGTTTTAAATTTTAGTATTGTTGAGGTCTTAGAGTTTTCTTTTTAAAACCCTAGAAACTCATGCAAGCCAGCCACATATTTCCAAAAGAAGGCTTTCGTGACTTAGCCGCCACACAACCTAGTTGCTTCTCCAACTCCATGGCACCATCATTGTCGCACAGTTCACGTCATCGGGGAAAACACAACATGTTCGTTGTTCCCGTCACCCCAGAGAAGGACGCGAGCTCCAAGCAGGTCGTCTTTACAACTTACAACTGCGTAGTCTCAGTCCGCACTCACGTCAGAAAATTCATTGCCCGACAGTGCGTGATCGGGTCGCCACCCCTTCACCGTCGCCGCCTGCTCATCTCACCGGAGCAGGCGGTGAGAGAATGCCCCCGCGCATTCGAGAGAATGCTCTTGCAGAATCGTTCATCGAAAAAATTATCAAGTCAGGCCGACCTTCACCTTGGTGGGAGAACAGGACTGTAGGTACCTGCTCGGACGGTGGCCCATTCGAAACTGCACAACAGTGTTCTTGTGACGGGGAAGCCAGGATGACTCGACCATATCTAGATGGAGGCAGGGGAAGCCCTAGGTTTCCTCGACGGTCTCGAGATGATAAAGACCGTGAGGCACTTGATGGTGTGATCCCACATTTGGATGGAGGCCACACACGCTCCAAGATGGGACGTTTGCATAGGGATGTTGACGTGTGAACCCCTAGGGTGCTCATGCACCCTTCTCAACCTCAAGTTGAATCAAACAGTAGTGTTGATGGCCCTTCCAGCAAGTATGCACGCCTGTCAGGATTTATTGGCATGTACAAGAGGCTCGATCTAGGGTTTGAGGCTTGCTTGTAGGGTTGTTTGATCCAGCGCCGGCAGTCCTTCCAAATGGAATATAGGAGCTCTTCGATAATAGCACTGATGAAGTACCTCCAGATGACAACTTATCACATCTTCTAGGTCATGCAGACCTTCGATACGGATCGATATTTTTGAGGGGCATCTGCGCCTTGCTCCAATAGATGAGATTTCCTAGTCAGATTACGATAATGCATCTCAAGTAGCCGGCGGATTGACAGAGTCAGATAGCGCTGAGGCTCCCAACTACTTGAGGGTTCCACGTGTTGATACGACGGGACGTCTACATCCTACCCACACGGACAGGGCTTGAGGTTGATGGAACATTTAGTCGGTCGCAACTACACCTTCGTACTTCAGGAGCGCAGTAACAATCTCACTTATCCTCCCTTTAACATGTCTTCGGAGCTCATATCACATCCATGGAGCGGGGCGTGCAAATCTCGTTGTGTTTTTTCGTGGTAGTGCTCCTTAGGTATCTCAAGATAACGCCGAGCCAGATGACTCCGGTTTCCCAAATGTTCACAGTTGCCTTCGTGTCCCGTTGTTAGAGGATGTCCAACCAGTTGTCTATGTTATTGTTTCGCTACTGCTTTCGTTGGAGGCATCCTAATCTCAGACTTGATGATGGTGGGTTCATGTCGTTCTACTAGCCATTACCACACAAGTTGTTCTAGCAATACCCCGACAATAATAAGAGGTGGCAGAGCAAATGGGTTTGGGCGTCTGGTCCCACTATGTCTCCCATTACATTCACCTGGGGTACTTGGGTGCACAAGCACCAACCTGTCTACATCATCCCTAACCTCTGGAGGGAGATCTATACTCTGTTCCAGGGCACTCCCTTCCCGATCACTTCATATTTGGGTAAGCTCCGTGTCCGGAAAAGGTCCTCCTATTATTCTATGATTTCTCACTATGTTCATTGTTATTATTATTTGTTGCGGATATGACAGGTAGGAGATGTGCTCTTGCTGCCACGCAAGATTGACGTGCACTTTGTCGTGGTGTGCACTCAAAATAATATTCAATACAACAATTATACGTAGTATAATGAAGTAAGGTTCGTATCCGCAGGGAAAGGAATACTTCTCTTTTTATAAACTAATAAATAAAGGGGGGGTTTTGATTGAATGATTTAATTAAAATTGAACACGAAGATGAACGAGTTATGTGGTTTAATTAATGAGAAGAAGACTTGGCTTTGCTTTTATCCACTTAATGAAATGTTCGTCGATCCCGGTTATATCTTTAACTATCTTCCTCTCGAATACTCAATCGAGGAGTATATCCAGTTCATCGAGGGTAGTTATTAATAACGAGAAGCGTTCATTAATAAAACTTACTATCGAGTCAATATAGAACAAACGCCGTATATTAACTTGACAGTAGCAATAAACTTAAGATGAAAACGATTGAGATTGATAACCTCAACACAAGCGGTTTATTGGTTTAATCAATATAATTAATTCCCCTTAGATTATTAACCATGAGATGCATGCATTAATAATCCAAGTTTACTACCATGAAAGGACCGAATTAATAACAAGCGTATTAATCGATCGATTCTAGTATTAATTAATATATGAAACAAAACTAGTTGATCCTTTAAGTAATGTTCAAAATATTAATATGAAATATGAATAGGAATTAATTAATACTCAAGAAAGAATATTAAAGAAGATGAATCCTACTATAGTTAATATCAAGATGTTAACTAATTGTCATCTTAGTAACACTCCCCAATATTAACGCAGAGGAAGAAATAATTATTACTATAACTAATGTCAAGATGTTAACTAATTGTCATCTTAGTAACACTCCCCAACATTGATATAGAAATAGTATTTAAAGGAAGAATTAATATTCAAGGAAGAAGATTAAAGAGAATAACTCACAACTTACAAATTCATTAAGCTTCAAAGTAGCAAAACCAAGATGGAAGAGTCTAGTTCCTCATTTGGAGACTAAACATACTATAAAAATATAAAAGAAATACTATTCTAAACTGAGCTTAAGAGTATGGAAGAAGGGATGATTTTTAGTGAAGGAAAAGTGTGCTATTTATAGGTGTTTTTCAACACCTTTGGCCGAGCACCCGACCGGGTAGAGTATCTACCCGACCGGGTACCGGTCCGAATCAAATATTTTCCACGTTCTAGTGTTCTTCAGCACGTCGGGTTGTCTTCGGTCAAGTCTCACCCGACCGGGTGAGGTATAGGGCCCGACCGGGCCAAGCAATTTCCTGGAGACTGCAAATGTTAATTCAAACCCGACCGGGTGAAGGTTTCTACCCGGTCGGGTTCACACTCCTGAGCAGCATTCTCATTGTTTTTCTTCCTTTTCCTTGCCAATAATTCTACCAAAACTTCCTAACTCACAAATAAAAGCTAAAAATACTTACAAATAAAAAGTAAACAAATGTTTACAACTACACACAAATGGTAAACAATCCACACAAAGCAACATATAAAAACACACATTTATGCACTACTAACTAGTGCATATCAAATACCCCCACACTTGAACTTTTACTCGTCTCGAGTAAAACAAATCATGTCCACGAAGTCTTCAAAACAAAAGTATCAAAACAACCACCATAAAGTGTATCTAGAAGCAGAATGATTACAAAAAATATCCCCAACATCAAGGGGTCTTCAAAATCGGTTCTCTCACCAACGAACTTCCTTTCATCATCACCCTTAGGATCCTGTAAAGTCAAAAGAAATAGTTTCTCTCATTCTCTCATTTTGCCTAGGTGCCCTTTCGGGTTTTTATCCCAGCTTCCCACATTTTTCTGTTTTAATCCTCACAAACTCACTCTTATTTTTGCTTATTTTTGCTTAAGTTGCCCTTTGTGGGTTTTCAACTTAACAAGCCCCCCCCCCCTTTTTTTTTTTGAATAAAAGTAAAGAGCGTGAATGTAAGCTTACCAGAACAGTCTCCCCCCCAGCCAGTTCATTGCACTGTCCCTAGTGCCCGCCCATGCCTCCACCATGGTGTCTGTCCTCATCCATGTGATCCCCGCTATAACCACCATCATCGCCTCCACCACCGGAACTCGAACCTCCAAAATATCCCCATGCAGTGGGATCTTACCAAGAGGGTGCGGGAGGAGGAGTGGCCATAGATGCAAATCCACCCTGATGTGCCACATAGGAATAAATAGGACCATAGGTCCTCCGTAGGTCCTCCTCATCTCTCCGCCGGTCTTCCTCATATCTACGCCAGTCTGCCTGCCGCTGCTCCTCCATCCTCTCAAAGCTTTGTCTGTGCTCAGTACGATATAATCCAACTTCATCTCGAAGTTGGGTGTAGTTGTTGTTGAGCATGGCCATGTTATCGAGCATTTGTTGCTCGAAAGGTGTGTAGTGAAAAGCTTGAGGTTGTGGTTGTTCAGGCATTAATGGGGGTTGTTCGGGTATGATTGGGGGTTCTTCATCATCTTCATTTTGGATGGGTTCTTCATAATGATTCGGGATTGCCCCGGGAAGACAATAGTGATGACCATCCCCTATTTGGTGATCGAGGATATTTAGGGGGACGTCGGCCGAGGGTATTTGGAGGTAGATGGAAGTGCGTGGGAGGATGCGCCAATTATAGATGTGTGCCCCGGTTGGTGTCGTGTGAGAGGGGACCAAGTCTAGGGTTTTTGTTACAAGCCATTCAGTGCAAATAAGTTGTCTTGAGGTGATGGGGCCGTGGTCTACAAAATCGTATAAGGTGGCTATATGTGTGATGAGGCCTGACATTCATGTTATTTCCATGTTTATATTTGTGTTTTTGATTAGTTTTGAGTGATTGTTACTCTAGAAATTACACACTTTTGGTGTAATTGTTTAGTTTGTAAAATGTTTGTAAATTATTTAGATTAGGTTGGTTCTGAGCTCAAACAGGTCCAAGACCACTCTAGGGACCATTGGTAAACATCACAAATGGAAGGAAGGTGCAAAGATTTCAAGAAAAGATGAAGATTCTGATTTTTGGTAGTGTACCCGGTCGAGTATGCTCTATACCCGATCGGGTAAGTGGCTGAAAAGTCAAATCGAATCAACCCGGGAACAAGGCAACATGCAGGAAGATTTTTAACTCGATCGCGTATCCATACCCGATCGGGTAGCCGACATACCCGATCGGGTATGACCCCAGATTTTCAGTTTCGAGGAAACTAACCCTTACCCGATCGGTTGAGCTGAAAACCCGATCGGGTACACGACCCTGCAGGCCTAAAAAGCCTATAAATACACCCCATTTCCTCCACAAGAAAAACACCAATTCCTTTATACTCTTAAGCTCAGTTTAGAATAGCATTTCTCTATATTTCTTTTAGCATGTTTAGTCTCCAAATGAGGAGCTAAACTTCCATTTCTTGGTTTTGCTCTTGAAGCTTGATTGATTGTTTAAGTTGTGAGTTATTTTCTTACTTTCTCCTCTTGATTATTAATTCTTCCCTTAATCTCATTCTATATCATTGTTGGAGGGTGGCTAAGTGACGATTAGTTAACGTTCCGACATTGATTATTACTAGAAACGTTCAACGAACCGATGGTTAAACGTTGAAGGTTTCATAAGTAAGTAACTTCGGTTTATTAATGCACGGTCGTGGTTAATAAACTTAAGAGGGATTAATTTTGTTGGTTAAACCGAAACCATTGTGTTGAGGTTATCAATCTCAATTGATTTCATCAAGGAGTTAAAGAGGTTAAATGCTACTATTAAATCAGTATACGGCGTTGTCCTATATTTGGTTAATAGTAAGGGTTATTAATGAACGGTCGTTGTTAATAACTACCCTCGATGAATTGGATATACTCCTCGATTGAGTATTCGAGAGGGGATAAGTTATAGATATAACAATGATCAACTAAAATATATCAACAAGTGGAAAGTAGCAAGACCAAGTCCCTTTTATTCTTGAATTTAATTCCATATAAATCGTTCATCTTCGTGTTTAATTTAATTAAATCACTCAACAATCAAAACCCCCCTTTATTTACTATTTATATAAAAAGAAAGTTATTTCTTTCCCTGTGGATACGAACTCTACTTCACCTATACTACGTATAAGTGTTAGTATCGATTTATTTTGAGTGCACTCACGACAAAGTGCACGTCAAATTTGGCGCCGTTGCCGGGGAAAGGCAATTAATTTTTCTTTTTATTTTATTTTAAGAAAAAGAAAAAAATATGGTTTGAGTATAAAGATTTCTATTTCTGCTGAGCTTTATAGTACATGGTAAAATATCGTTCACTGAACGAAATCACATACCACTCAAACCCCGAAATAGAACGAACTCTCGAGCGGTTGAAAAACAAATTTTCAAACTCCGACTCGGGAGAATCATCGAGCACTAGTTCTCAATCTAGTGAAACCGAAGAACCAATCACCATGGCTCATGAAACGCGAACATTAAGGGAGCTCACGGCTCCGAATCTAAATCAACAACCCCTTTGTATCACTTTCCCAACTCTTGATACGGGGGTCACATTCGAGCTAAAATCTGGGCTCATCCATCTACTCCCATCATTTCATGGCCTACGGGGGGAAGATCCGAACAAACACTTGTCGGAATTCCATATTGTATGCACAAGCATGTGCCCCAATGGTGTATCCGAGGAGCAAATAAAGCTAAGGGCCTTCCCATTCTCCTTAAAAGACACCGCGAAGGATTGGCTTTTTTATCTCCCTTCGGGTAGCATCAATACATGGGCTCAGATGAAAAAGAGTTTCCTCGACAGGTATTATCCCGCATCTATCTCTTCAAGTCTCAAAAATCAAATCAGCAACATTGAGCAAGCCGATGATGAGACCTTGTACGAATATTGGGAGCGTTTTAAAAAATTATGCGCTAGCTGCCCATATCATGGATATTCGGAACAAGATCTCATCCTCTACTTCTATGATGGGCTTGTTGATCAAGATAGACGCATGGTGAATGCGGCATGTGGAGGGGGTATTGTCAACAAAACCCCTTCTCAAGCAAGAGACCTCATCTCCGAGTTGGCCGAAAACTCGAGACATTATAATGGGAGGGCATCATCAAAAAGAGTTATGGCAGCAGAATCCAACAATTCGTTGGAAAGTCAAGTGGCCGGCTTGACTTCTTTGGTCAAAGATTTTCTTTTGAATCCAAAAACCGAAGAAGTCAAGGTCTGCGGCATATGCTCAACACAAGGGCATCCCACCGATTCTTGCCCAACATTACAAGAGGAGAACCCCGAGCAAGTCAATGCTTTGGGTTTCCAAGGTCAAAGAAGATATGATCCTCACGGCAACACTTACAATCCGGGGTGGAGGGATCATCCCAACTTAAGGTACGGAAACTCTCAACCTCCTCAACAATCAAACCCTCCTCCTCAACAATATAAACAACAAGGGCAAACATCAAACTCAAGCATGTCCACTGAAGACATGATTCGGTCATTGGCCATGAACATGGCCACAATGCAACAAAGTGTGACCCAATTCCAAGAAACAACAAAATCCAGCATCCACAATTTGGAAAATCAAATGAGCCAAATCTCGAATGCCGTGAGTAGGCTTGAAGCTAAGGATTCGGCAAAACTCCCATCTCAAACGGAGCCGAATCCAAGGCAACAAGCCCATGCGGTCACTTTGAGAAGTGGCAAGGAATTGGTTATGGCTAAAGCAAAAGCAAAAAGCCATGTTGGAGAAGAAGAGGAGGATATCTTGGTGCCAAGCACAAATCCTCAAAATGAAGAAGAGAAAGAGGAGGTCACACCTCAAAGGAAATTCCCACCACTCGATTCATACGAGCCGGTGCCACCTTTTCCGGAGGCTCTCAAGGACAACCGAAAATACAACAATGACAAGGACATCTATGAGACCTTCAGCAAATGTGAGGTAAATATCCCTCTTCTCAACTTAATTAAAGGCGTTCCTAGATTTGCTAAGTTTTTAAAAGAACTTTGCACTATTAAAAGGAAACACAAACTAAATGGCAAGCATAAAATCCAAGTTAGTGAAAGAGTTTCAGCCGTTTTCCAAAAGAAACTTCCTAAAAAGTATAGTGACCCGGGAATGTTCACTATACCATGTAAGCTAGGAAATTCTAGTTTTTCTAGGGCTATGTTAGATTTGGGTGCATCAATTAATGTCATTCCATACTCTCTATATAAGTCCCTAGAACTAGGACCTCTACATGAAACGGGGGTTGTTATCCAACTTGCCGATAGATCCAATGCTTACCCAAAAGGTGTAGTAGAGGATGTACTCGTCATGGTGGATAATTTAATCTTTCCCGCTGATTTTTACGTTCTCGAAATGGAGAACGATAAAAATGCAGTCCCGATTTTACTAGGAAGACCCTTTTTAAAGACGGCTAAGGCAAAAATAGACGTTTTTAGTGGAGTATTAACTATGGAGTTTGATGGTGAGAAAGTTGAATTTAATATCTATGACTCCATGAAATACCCCACCGATAATCACTCTCTTTTTGCCATTGACACTTGTGACACTTGGGTCCAAAATGTGTTTGAAGTTGAGGGGAAAGACGAATTGCTAAGCTCAATTGAGAATGACGTAGAGAATTTCACTATGGAATACTCTATGTCAAACAACATGAAGATGATGGTGGCGGAGTTAAATCAACTCCCACTTTTGCCACCGGGCTCTAAAGCCCTCCCACTAACCATTCCGAGCGAGAAGCCGCTACCATCTGTTTTGCAGGCACCGGAGGTGGAATTAAAACCACTTCCTGAAAATTTGAAGCATGTGTTCTTGGGCGAAAATCACACTCTACCGGTGATTATCTCAAACTCCCTAGCCCAAGAACAAGAGGAAAGATTGATTGCGGTCCTCAAGGAGTACAAGTTGGCCATTGGATGGTCTATTGCCGACATCAAAGGCATTAGTCCATCCACATGCATGCACCGGATCCTACTTGAAGATGAAACGAAGGCGGTAAGGCAACCGCAAAGAAGATTGAACCCACCCATGATGGAGGTGGTGAAAAAGGAGGTGATCAAACTACTTCAAATGGGAATCATTTTTCCCATCTCCGATAGCAAATGGGTGAGTCCAACCCAAGTGGTGCCAAAGAAGACCGGAGTGACGGTCATTGAGAACAAAGAAGGCGAGATGGTACCCACCCGAATTCAAAACGGGTGGCGAGTTTGCATTGACTACCGAAGGCTCAATTCGGTAACTAGAAAAGACTTCTTTCCATTGCCCTTCATTGATCAAATGCTAGAGAGGCTAGCGGGGCACAAGTTCTATTGTTTTCTCGATGGTTACTCCGGGTATTTCCAAATACCAATAGCCCCGGAGGACCAAGAGAAAACAACCTTCACATGTCCATTTGGCACTTTTGCCTATCGACGAATGCCCTTTGGATTATGCAACGCACCGGGTACCTTTCAAAGATGTATGATGAGCATCTTCTCCGAATTTGTGGAGGTATTTATGGAGGTATTTATGGATGATTTCACAATCCATGGGGACTCTTTTGACACTTGCCTCTATCATCTCACTCTTGTGCTCAAAAGTTGCATTGAATCCAACCTTGTTCTCAATTCTGAAAAATGCCACTTTATGGTGGAACAAGGGATTGTTCTTGGGCATGTGATCTCCTCAAAGGGCATTGAAGTGGACAAGGCAAAAATTGATGTCATCCAAACACTCCCGTACCCAACAAATGTACGGGACATCCGCTCTTTCCTTGGTCACGCCGGTTTCTATAGGAGATTCATCAAAGACTTCTCAAAAATTTCATCTCCTCTATGCAAACTTTTGCAAAAGGAGGTTGAATTTGATCTCAATGATGAATGCAAAGAAGCTTTTGACACTTTGAAAGCAAGATTGGTGACTGCCCCAATCATACAAGCTCCCGATTGGTCTCTTCCTTTTGAGATCATGTGCGACGCAAGTGACTATGCGGTGGGGGCTGTTTTAGGCCAAAAGAACGGGAGGGCTGCTCATGTCATCTACTATGCCTCATCAACCCTCAATGAAGCTCAAAAGAACTACTCCACCACCGAGAAGGAAATGCTAGCGGTGGTCTTTGCTTTGGAGAAGTTTCGTTCCTATCTTCTTGGAACGAAAGTTATTGTGTACACCGACCACGCCGCTCTTAGATTCCTTATGACAAAGAAGGAAGCCAAACCAAGACTCATTCGATGGGTCCTTCTATTGAGTGAGTTTGACATAGAAATCAAAGACAAAAAGGGAGCGGAGAACTTGGTGGCCGATCATTTAAGCCGCTTGGTCCCAAACAAAGAAATCGAAAGGCTCCATACCAATCTCATAAAAGGCGAGTTCCCGGACGAGACTCTCTTCTCCATCAAAGTCATACAACCATGGTACGCAAACATCGTAAATTTCCTTGTTTCCGGCAAATTTCCTCCACAATTCTCAAAAGCTCAAAAAGAAAAATTAAAAATGGACTCAAGACTTTATGTGTGGGATGACCCATATTTGTGGAAACATTGTAAGGATCAAATAATCCGAAGATGTGTCCCCGAATATGAGATAGCTCACATTATAGAGTTTTGCCATTCTTATGCTTGTGGGGGGCATTTCGGCCCGAAACGGACGGCAATGAAGATACTTGAAAGTGGCTTTTGGTGGCCAAGTCTTTTCCGGGACGCACATGGCTTTTGTCAATCTTGTGACAATTGTCAAAGAGCGGGCAACATTTCAAGGAGAAATGAGATGCCACAAAACCCCATGCTTTTCTGTGAAATTTTCGATGCATGGGGTATTGACTTCATGGGACCTTTCCCGAACTCTCAAGGTAACATCTACATTCTCCTTGCGGTGGATTACGTCTCTAAATGGGTGGAAGCTAAAGCCACCAAAACTGATGATGCCAAGGTGGTGGCTAGCTTCCTAAAATCACACATATTTTCTAGGTTTGGGGTTCCTCGAATTTTAATAAGCGATCGAGGCACACATTTTTGTAATAAAATTGTGGGATCCCTACTAAAAAAATATGGTGTGACTCACAAGATCTCCACTGCTTACCACCCTCAAACCAATGGCCAAGCGGAAACCTCAAATAGGGAGTTGAAGTCTATACTCCAGAAAACAGTGAACCCAAATCGGAAGGATTGGAGTATACGCATTGATGATGCACTATGGGCATACCGAACCGCCTACAAAACTCCAATCGGTATGTCCCCTTATAGACTTGTGTTTGGGAAAGCTTGTCATCTTCCCGTAGAACTCGAACACAAGTCGTATTGGGCGGTAAAAGAATTCAACCTCAATCTTGACGAGGCCGGTTTGCATAGGAAACTCCAATTGCAAGAATTGGAAGAACTCCGTTTGGATTCTTATGACAACGCGGAGATCTACAAAAGAAAGACGAAGGCTTGGCATGATAAGATGATCATAAGGAAGGACTTTAAACTTGATGACAAAGTCCTCCTTTTTCAATCACGCCTTCGTCTATTTCCAGGAAAGCTGAGATCTCGTTGGACGGGACCATACAAAGTGGTCAAAATATATCCACACGGGGCGGTGGAAATTGAAGACATGGAGACAGGAGAGGTACTCAAGGTGAATGGACAAAGATTAAAACCCTTCTTTGAGGGTTTTCAACCCAAAAATGTGGAAGTCATGGACCTTTCTGAACCGGTCTATGAGTGAAGAATAACGAAGATATCGTCGAGCCACGACGTTAAATAAAGCGCTTCTTGGGAGGCAACCCATGCAAGGTATGTTTTTCTTTTCAATTTTTTGTTTTCGAATGTCAACTTTTGGGGAGAATGGGAGGAAATTCTCAAAAAAGAAAATAAGGGAAAAATAATATTTTCAAGGCCTGGGAAAAACCCAATCGAATCATCACCAGTTACCCGGTCGGATCCATGCCAAAAAGAGGATTAAAATGGACCAAACAAAATTCCAGGCTAATATACCCGATCGAGTAACAGTCATACGCGGTCGGGTATAGAGTAAAAAAAAAAGAAAGAAGAGGGATCGAGTACCCCATACTCGATCGGCCAAAAGCACAGAATTGCACGAATACCCGATCGGGTATACCTCATACTCGATCGGGTAATCGACCCCTGGAGCCAAATTTAAAAATCCGCCAAATACCCGATCGAGTAAATTAATATACTCGATCGAGTATATTTCATGAAAATCCTACGGCGGCCAAAATTCGATCGAGTATACCCCATACTCGACCGAATACACAAACCTGGAACCAAGTTTTTTTAAAAAGGGGTATACCCGATCGAGTAAATTAATATACTCGATCGAGTATATTTCCAGAAAAACCTACGGCGGCCAAAACTCGATCGAGTACGGGGTATACTCGATCGAGCCCGATCCCGGAACAAGAACAAAAGAATCCATACCCGATCGAGTAATCGGGGTACCCGATCGGGTACACGAAGTTTAAACACGAATCAAAGGCCAAATCCAACCATTCTTCTTCCCCAAAACCCCAAAATTCGAACCCCTTCTCCCAAATCCTCCATTTTCACACCTTCAAGCTTCAATTACTCTCTCATATCTCAACCAAATCCACCCAAACCACCACCAAATCAATCCCTACACTCTCCTCTACAACCTCATACCCATTATTCCCTCTCTCTCTCTCCATTTCCAAAAATCCGAAAAACCTACCCTTAGACCCCAAGTCCGAACTCAAGCCCCCTAATTTCTCAAAAATGGCACCAAAGAGGAACCAACCGGAGAGCTCTAGCTCAAGGGGACCTATCCGAGGCTATGAGGATGTGCAATTTGGCCCGGGGGATCATCGGAAGCGATTTGTGGCCATTCTAAAAAGGCAAGTCATTCCTTCTCGCTTTTTATGCCATGAAGCTCTTGATACACTAGGTTTGTTGGATGGCATGAGAGAATTGTTTGATGAATTGCATATGGGCTTGCTTTTTAATGTGCAATATAATTGTAATGAAAGGGTCATCTATGAATTTTTGAGTTCGGCCAAATTTGTGTTAGATGATGACCATTTCTATGATGATACACTCTCGTTTCGGTTGATGAACACCGAATACACTATAACGAGACGTGATTTTGCCGAGCATTTCGGGCTCCGATTCCCACATGAGAGGGAAATCCCGGACAATACCATGGATGCTTACAATCTTTGGGGCAAAATGACCGGAGAACGGAATTTTAGCACGTCCCAACTATACATTAGTCACGTGCAACATCCCCTTCTCCGAATTTTCCTCAAGTTTTTGTGCAACTCTTTACTTGGCCGCCCCAACAACCATCACACTCGGATAGGGGATGTAGCCATTCTCACTCTTGCTCTTTTCCGCAATCCCGTTGAGTTCAACATTTGCAACTTGATTTGGGATCATCTACAAAAGGCTATCACGAAAGGGGGGAACATTGTTGTAGGGGGTGTTATCATGCATTTGGCTTCCAAGTTTGGCTATGTGGATAATGCCACAATCTCTAGAGATTCATTGATGCATCTTGGGTGGTTATCCAATGCACAATTGATCTCTTTGGGTAACAAAGACCACAACGGAAACCAAAAATATAAATGGCATATGAAGTACCCCGAACCGGTCAAATACTTCCCCCTCCCTTGCGATGAGTTACCTAGACTTAGGTATAAGATGGAACCCGCCCACATCCCACATTACCTCCTCCCCAACAACATTCCACCCCATCTCCAAGCCCAAGCCGACCAAGCCGACCAAGCCGAACAACCCAATCCCCAACCGGAGCAACCCGAACACCAAGAGGACTATGGACACTTCCAACATGACATCCCCGACCCTCCTCAAAATCCGCCACCACAAGACTTTTTCCAACAACTCTTGGAGGGTCAACAATCCCTCCTAGCCGGGTTCCAAACAATGAGCCTTGATTACACCAAAATGGGAGAGCAATTCACCCAACTTCAAGGAGAAATAGGCCATTACCGGAACGAGCAACAAGCACGAGACCGGCAATTTGATGCTTACCGGGAAGAGCAACGGTTGGCTTTTCAAAGGATGGAGGAGCAAAGGGCGGCCGACATGCAAAGGTATGAAGAAGACTACCGGAGGATGTATGGGCCGACATATTCATACATGTCCCAACTTGGCGGGTTTGCCTCCATGGCCTCACCTCCACCGGCACCTTCTTGGTACAACCCCTCCGATTGGGGTAATTTTGGCGGCTCGAGTTCCGGCGGTGGTGGCTATGATGGCGGGGATACTACCATGGGCGAGGGGGGCGGTGATGACATGCATGGGAGCGGTTTTGGCGGAGGCTACTATGGTGGAGAAGGCGGGCACTAAGGATAGTGCCATGATTCAAGTGTGGGGGAGGAAGATCATCTTTTGGTATGTACACTCCTTTGTTTTTTTACCTTGTACTACGCATTACTTTTCTTGTTTTAGTTGTACACAAAAAAAAAAATGTAATAAAAGAAATGAAATGCTAGTTAGGTTGAAAACCCAAAAGGGCAATCTAAGCAACAAGGGCTTACAAAAATGATGAGTGAGGGGTAAGGAAAGAAAAAAGCAAAGAGATGCTAGGATGAAAACCTGAAAAGGCTCCTAGGCAAAATGAGAGATATGAGAGAAAAATTTGTTTTTGCAGGACACTATCTCTTGGAGAGGCAGAAGAAGAATAAAAGAAGAAGAAGAGAAAAAGAAGTAAGGGGCATAGAAGACCATTAAACCCAAAGAGATGTTATTTTGTAAACTCATTTACAATACTTGGTGGTTTTAGTTCCTTATTTCTTCCAAATTTTGAACTCATGATCTTTTGACAAACATTTTGTAAACATTTGGTTTTACTCGAGGTCGAGTAAAGGAACTAAGTGTGGGGGAGTTGACATTCATGTTATTTCCATGTTTATATTTGTGTTTTTGATTAGTTTTGAGTGATTGTTACTCTAGAAATTACACACTTTTGGTGTAATTGTTTAGTTTGTAAAATGTTTGTAAATTATTTAGATTAGGTTGGTTCTGAGCTCAAACAGGTCCAAGACCACTCTAGGGACCATTGGTAAACATCACAAATGGAAGGAAGGTGCAAAGATTTCAAGAAAAGATGAAGATTCTGATTTTTGGTAGTGTACCCGGTCGAGTATGCTCTATACCCGATCGGGTAAGTGGCTGAAAAGTCAAATCGAATCAACCCGGGAACAAGGCAACATGCAGGAAGATTTTTAACTCGATCGCGTATCCATACCCGATCGGGTAGCCGACATACCCGATCGGGTATGACCCCAGATTTTCAGTTTCGAGGAAACTAACCCTTACCCGATCGGTTGAGCTGAAAACCCGATCGGGTACACGACCCTGCAGGCCTAAAAAGCCTATAAATACACCCCATTTCCTCCACAAGAAAAACACCAATTCCTTTATACTCTTAAGCTCAGTTTAGAATAGCATTTCTCTATATTTCTTTTAGCATGTTTAGTCTCCAAATGAGGAGCTAAACTTCCATTTCTTGGTTTTGCTCTTGAAGCTTGATTGATTGTTTAAGTTGTGAGTTATTTTCTTACTTTCTCCTCTTGATTATTAATTCTTCCCTTAATCTCATTCTATATCATTGTTGGAGGGTGGCTAAGTGACGATTAGTTAACGTTCCGACATTGATTATTACTAGAAACGTTCAACGAACCGATGGTTAAACGTTGAAGGTTTCATAAGTAAGTAACTTCGGTTTATTAATGCACGGTCGTGGTTAATAAACTTAAGAGGGATTAATTTTGTTGGTTAAACCGAAACCATTGTGTTGAGGTTATCAATCTCAATTGATTTCATCAAGGAGTTAAAGAGGTTAAATGCTACTATTAAATCGGTATACGGCGTTGTCCTATATTTGGTTAATAGTAAGGGTTATTAATGAACGGTCGTTGTTAATAACTACCCTCGATGAATTGGATATACTCCTCGATTGAGTATTCGAGAGGGGATAAGTTATAGATATAACAATGATCAACTAAAATATATCAACAAGTGGAAAGTAGCAAGACCAAGTCCCTTTTATTCTTGAATTTAATTCCATATAAATCGTTCATCTTCGTGTTTAATTTAATTAAATCACTCAACAATCAAAACCCCCCTTTATTTACTATTTATATAAAAAGAAAGTTATTTCTTTCCCTGTGGATACGAACTCTACTTCACCTATACTACGTATAAGTGTTAGTATCGATTTATTTTGAGTGCACTCACGACAAAGTGCACGTCAAGGCCCCCCATCACAATTGGTCCTGTTGATGTTGCCACGTTGTAGAAATGGGTCCATAAGATGGTGGCAACATCAACTTGATCCGGGCCAGGCAAAACAGCTTGTGCTAGAACGCACACATCCCAAATCCGTGTGTGATGATTATTTGGTCTTCCGAGAAAACAATTTGAGCAAAATTTTAAGAATAGTCGGAAAACCGGATGTTGCACACGGTTCACGCTCAGTTTAGAAAGATCCACCAAAGGTTTTCCTGTCATTCTCTTCCATAACTCATATCCCACAAGAGAATCATATGTACGTGCTTCATCAAACAATGGGAGGCCAAAATGTTGAGCAAATTCCCTTTTGGTTAATGAACGATTCTCATTTAGTAAACGAAAAGTGATTGTGTCATTTGCATGATCATCCACATCTTTTGTGTACGCAAATGAGCTAAAAAATTCATACACCAAATGAGGATATGTGACATATTGCATTTCAAAAATTCTAGTCATTCCAATTCTTGCAAATATGTTACGCATCACGGTATCAATCCATAGGAGTGCTAAAGTAGTTAAGCACATAAAACGGGATTGTTTTACCTCCCTCTTTGTTTGGTTGATGAAGCTTTCCCTTTGAGTTTCCGTAGCCAAGTCCACATTTTCGTAGCCCGGCACCGGTGGTATAGCTCGGTTACCCCTTGAGGAAGCGCCTTTTGATTTTCTTGGAGCCATTGAACTTGATTTTTTTTTTGTTTTTCTTGAGGGATTTTCGGGCTTTTGGCTAGGGTGGAGTTTGGAGGGTTTTTATGGGTATGGTTTGGAAGAGAATGGTGAGGAGAACAAGGATATGGTATTGGTTGAGGTTTTTGGAAAATTTTTGGACCTTGAATGTCCAAAATTAGGGATTTTCGGACCTTGGGGTAGGGTTTATGGGTTTGGTTGATTTGGTTGTTTTGGGAGGGATTGATGGGTATAGAGTGGAAGAGGGTGAATGGGAGATGAAGAAAATGGTGTTATTTGATTAATTTGGTGGAGAAATGGGGTAGATTCGAAGCTTTTTGTGCTCAAAAATGGGGGATTTGGGGGGGTTGGTTCGTAGGAAGAAGAAGAAGAATGGGAGGGGAAGAGGGGAGCCCGACCTGTTATGCGGTCAAAATTCTTCCGCCCGGCCGGGTAAGGCAATTGACCCGGTCGGGCTGCTTGTTTTCGCTAATCCAGTAGCTACTGGAATGAATACCCGGCCGGGTGAAATAAGGTACCCGGTCGGGTATTAGTTAATTTCGACTATTTTATTTTATTTTTTTGTCCGGTCGGGTATGTGGTTTGACCCGGCCGGATTTGCAAAGCAGTGGTCCGGTACCAAAAAAAAATTTAGATACCCGGCCGGGTGTATTGGAGTTACCCGGTCGGGTAATTTTAAATTTTTTTGAAAATGTAGCTTGCTTCGGTCGGGTGGAGGGCTGGTGATTTTTTTTTTTTTTGTGCTAGATCCGACCGGGTTTAACAAGTTACCCGGCCGGGTCTGGCCTTTTATAGTATATGATTTTTTTTTTTTTTTTGAAAACTTTACTCACACAAGAAAATAAATGAAAATGATCCAAATACAAACTGGGTTGCCTCCCAAGGAGCGCTTGATTTAATGTCGCGGCACGACGTCATTTTATTTTATTTTTTGTTTAAGTGGGATCGTGAATATCCCTTGTTTCATATTCAAAGACCATGTTAGGACACATTTCAGCTTTCTTTCTCGGTCTTTTCCAGTAAGGTCGAATTTTCTTCCTAGTTACCACCTCAATGGTAGGTGGTTTTCCTTTCAAAATAAAATTTTTTGGTTCCTCCTCAACAAAAATATTCAGTGTTGTTGGTTCAAAAACATTTACAGAACAAAGAGATTGATTTTTAATTTGTTTTTTAGTAGAATCAAAGATGTTGAATCCTACTTTTTGGTTATCAAATTCTATTGTCAATGAACCACTAGACACATCAATTTTTGTCTTGGCGGTTTTCAAGAAAGGTCTTCCCAAAAGGATGGGTGTTGTTTGGTCATCATTTCCCATTTCAAGGACATAGAAGTCAACAGGGAAAACCAAATTTTCTACTTCTACTAGCACATCTTCTATTACACCTTTTGGGTATGTATTAGATCGATCCGCTAGTTGAATCACTACACCAGTTTGATGTAGCGGACCGAGTTGTAAGGATTTATACAAGGAATAAGGAATGACATTTATTGATGCTCCTAAATCCAACAACGCCTTAGAAAATACGGTGTCCCCTGTTTTGCAGGGAATAGTGAACATACCCGGGTCGCTACATTTTTCGGGAAGTTTCCTTTGAAAAAGAGCCGAAACATGTTCACTCACCTTAACCTCTTGTTTTCCCTTCACTTTATTTTTTGTTTTTGTTTTGCATAATTCTTTTAAAAATTTAGCAAAACGGGGAATACTTTTAATTGAGTTAAGGAGTGGAATGTTTACCTCACACTTGGAGAAAGTTTCATAGATGTCAGCATCTTTGTCAAGCTTCCTTGTCTCCTTCAATGCCTCGGGAAATGGGACCACTAGTTCATATGATGAATGTGGAGGTAGTTTTGCCTTTGTGATTCCTTCCTCCGAGTGAGCTTCTTCGCGATCAATTTCCCCGTCCTTTTGATCATCTACCTCCTTCAGTGTCGTATCACTTCTCAACATGATTGAGTTCACATGTTGTCTCGGGTTTTGCTCCGTTTGAGACGGGAGTTTACCCGAGTCCTTAGCTTCAAGTCGGCTTACGGCATTTGAAATTTGGCTAACTTGAGTTTCCAAATTTTTAATGCTTGACTTCGTTTCATGTTGAAATTGTATCATGGTTTGTTGAAATTGTCCCATGCTTTGTTGCATGGTAACCATGTTTGAGGTCAAAGTTCGGATCATCTCATCAGTTGACATATTAGATTGAGAATTTGAGCCTTGGGTGTTGAAAGGTGGTTGAGAAGATGAGTTGGCTTGTTGAGGGTTCCCATATCTCAAATTTGGATGATCCCTCAATCCCGGATTATAAGAATTTGAGAAAGGATCATACCTTCTTTGTTGATGTCCTTGGAAACCGAGGGCGTTGACTTGCTCTTCTTGGAGTGATGGACATGAATCTGTGGGGTGCCCGGTTGATGTGCAAATGCCACAAGTTTTGACCTCCTGAATTTTTGGTTTTATAAGGAGTTCTTTTACCAAAGAAGTCAAGCCGGCAACTTGACTTTCTAGATCGGTTGTACTTGTATCCGCAGCAAGAACTCTTCGGGTGGAGGATTTGCGACTGAATTGCCGTGAGTTCTCGGCCAACTCCGAGATAAGGTTTATGGCTTGTGAAGGTGTTTTATTGACAATGCCGCCTCCACATGCGGCGTTCACCATTCTTCTATCATCATCACACAGACCATCATAAAAATATAAAATGAGGTCTTGTTCTGAGTATCCATGATAGGGACAGCTGGCACATAGCTTCTTAAATCGTTCCCAAAATTCATACAAAGACTCATCATCCTTTTGCTCGATGTTGCTTATTTGCTTTTTGAGAGAAGACGAGATAGAAGCAGGATAATACCTATCAAGGAAGCAATTCTTCATTTGTGCCCATGTGTTGATGCTCCCCGAAGGAAGATAGAAAAGCCAATCCTTCGCGGTGTCCTTCAAGGAGAAGGGGAAAGCCCTTAGCTTGATTTGTTCTTCAGTCACACCGTTTGGACACATGCTTGTGCAAACGATGTGAAACTCTGAGAGGTGTTTGTTCGGATCCTCCCCTCTTAGGCCATGGAAGGACGGTAGTAGATGAATGAGCCCAGATTTTAGCTCAAACGTATTACCCTCATCAAGAGTAGGGAAGGTAATACACAATGGTTGTTGATTCAAGTTCGGAGCTGTGAGCTCCCTCAATGTTCTTGTCTCTTGAGCCATAGTGGTTGGCTCTTCAGATTCGCTAGAGTTAGAGCTAGCACTTGATGATTCCTCCGAAGAAGTATTCGGAAATAAATTCCTAAACCTCTCGAAGGCTTGTTCCGTTTCAGGATTTGTTTGGTAGGTGATTTGGTTTATAGATCGGGTTCTTACCATATACTCAAACAAAGCTCAGAAAAGAAATAGGAATCTCTATATATTTTTTTTTCTTGTTTTTTTTTGAAATAAAATAAAAAGAAAAAATTAATTGCCTTTCCCCGGCAACGGCGCCAAATTTGACGTGCACTTTGTCGTGGTGTGCACTCAAAATAATATTCAATACAACAATTATACGTAGTATAATGAAGTAAGGTTCGTATCCGCAGGGAAAGGAATACTTCTCTTTTTATAAACTAATAAATAAAGGGGGGGTTTTGATTGAATGATTTAATTAAAATTGAACACGAAGATGAACGAGTTATGTGGTTTAATTAATGAGAAGAAGACTTGGCTTTGCTTTTATCCACTTAATGAAATGTTCGTCGATCCCGGTTATATCTTTAACTATCTTCCTCTCGAATACTCAATCGAGGAGTATATCCAGTTCATCGAGGGTAGTTATTAATAACGAGAAGCGTTCATTAATAAAACTTACTATCGAGTCAATATAGAACAAGCGCCGTATATTAACTTGACAGTAGCAATAAACTTAAGATGAAAACGATTGAGATTGATAACCTCAACACAAGCGGTTTATTGGTTTAATCAATATAATTAATTCCCCTTAGATTATTAACCATGAGATGCATGCATTAATAATCCAAGTTTACTACCATGAAAGGACCGAATTAATAACAAGCGTATTAATCGATCGATTCTAGTATTAATTAATATATGAAACAAAACTAGTTGATCCTTTAAGTAATGTTCAAAATATTAATATGAAATATGAATAGGAATTAATTAATACTCAAGAAAGAATATTAAAGAAGATGAATCCTACTATAGTTAATATCAAGATGTTAACTAATTGTCATCTTAGTAACACTCCCCAATATTAACGCAGAGGAAGAAATAATTATTACTATAACTAATGTCAAGATGTTAACTAATTGTCATCTTAGTAACACTCCCCAACATTGATATAGAAATAGTATTTAAAGGAAGAATTAATATTCAAGGAAGAAGATTAAAGAGAATAACTCACAACTTACAAATTCATTAAGCTTCAAAGTAGCAAAACCAAGATGGAAGAGTTTAGTTCCTCATTTGGAGACTAAACATACTATAAAAATATAAAAGAAATACTATTCTAAACTGAGCTTAAGAGTATGGAAGAAGGGATGATTTTTAGTGAAGGAAAAGTGTGCTATTTATAGGTGTTTTTCAACACCTTTGGCCGAGCACCCGACCGGGTAGAGTATCTACCCGACCGGGTACCGGTCCGAATCAAATATTTTCCACGTTCTAGTGTTCTTCAGCACGTCGGGGTGTCTTCGGTCAAGTCTCACCCGACCGGGTGAGGTATAGGGCCCGACCGGGCCAAGCAATTTCCTGGAGACTGCAAATGTTAATTCAAACCCGACCGGGTGAAGGTTTCTACCCGGTCGGGTTCACACTCCTGGGCAGCATTCTCCTTGTTTTTCTTCCTTTTCCTTGCCAATAATTCTACCAAAACTTCCTAACTCACAAATAAAAGCTAAAAATACTTACAAATAAAAAGTAAACAAATGTTTACAACTACACACAAATGGTAAACAATCCACACAAAGCAACATATAAAAACACACATTTATGCACTACTAACTAGTGCATATCAAAGATGCTAACTCTCGTCCTTCAAGGTCTGACGTAGGTTCGTCTAAGAAGATAAATAATGGTTATTTATGTATTCATTTCTATATTATGGTTACTTATCTTCTTAATTGCATTGTTTAATTATATTATGATGTTTTACTATGTATATTTAAAAATAAACCTAAACTCTGTTACAAGGAATGTAAATTTTGATCATATTCGTACTTAATATGAGGGAACGTTTAATTGAACTCTTGTGAATAGATAATTTCATATTTTACTACTTTCTTGCTTATCAAGTTTAACTAGCGGTTACTCGCGCAAGGCGCGAGAGTGTTTGCCTAATACGAGTGTTAAAATAATGTTATCTTTTGTAAAAATGTATTATATGCAAAATTGTTGTGAGAGTTTTGTACATATTTAATCAAATACTATGTACCATGTCAACCAATTATTGTGTGGAAAATATGTGATTATGTGATTTGTACGAAGTATGTCTTTTATGTTTCAATAGACTCCCCGGCCCCATAAATTTTGGTGAAGTTTGACTTGCATGTAAAAGAATAAAGTAATAACTTTTATGATTGAGATTTGTATACCGGAGAAAGAAATATCTTTAACCACATATTTACTACATTAAATGGGAATGAGGGAGTATGAAATAGTTGGAAATGAGAATAGTTTTTGAGTATCCAATATATGGGTTGATTACCTCTTAAGCGTTGAAATAAATAGAGCTAATTGCACTAAATAGAGCTACAAATTATGTGAAGAATATAAATTAAAGATTGTTAGTGGTTTGTTATATTTTGTGTTGACAAGAGAAGAAAATTATTGTGCAACATTATAGAAATTTTAAAAATTGTAGATGATGATTTGTTATATTATTGTGCATAATTTTATCAAGCTTATTTTGCATTACATAAGTTAGTGGAAGTTTAATACTCCGTAGCATTGATTGATCGAGCAGATGAAGCATCAATTCTTTGAGGCTTATTTTTGTTTTTGGCGTTTATATGGTCTGAGGAGATGTGAGGCTAAACTTCAACATCCACTTAAAGACGTTAAAAGTATAGATGACATCCAAGGGTAAAGAAGCCAAGTTGAAAAATAGAGTTCCACTTTTCAATAAGAATGTACAACGTCATATGCACATAGTGTATTGACATAAATCAAGGGTACCAACCTTGATTCACAATTATATTGTTGTTAGATTTATACCATTTATAAAGACAAATAATAACTAACAATAAAAGTATGTTAAATTCGAGGTTATGTGTTTACCAGCAATTATATGCATAAGTTGGTTTACACAATCATTTATAAACTAGTCTTTTACCCGTATGTTGCACGGGAGAGCAGATTGATTCAAAAGTTAATTGAAATCATTTGAAAAATCGTAGTTTTACATTAAAAGATAAGCAACCCTAAAATATATAAAGTATTAAATCTTGCACGGGAATTTTATATTGAGTATGAATATGCCTATATCCATTTGAAAAATAATGAAGATTTTATACTAAGTAAGGCATCCATGCAGTGCCCAAATTTTATCTTGGTCCCATGGTTAATACAACATAATTCTAGAAGTTCATTATTATAATTTTTTATATATTAATATGATAGTATATAATAGTAAGCATTAAAATAGTACACAGTTGGCAAACAATATAGAAGAGATAAATTGTACCCGAGGTTCATTCAAGAGATAAATTTCTCAATCACAGCTTATGAGTCAATAAATTTGAGAATTGCCTTATTTTATTTTCATATGGAATTCAAAGTATTAGAGAACACAGCACTTTGACTTTCTACTTTAATTTCTATTATTTGATTTCTTTCCTTTTTCACCCTTAGTAATTTATAAATATCCAATTAAAATTTGGGAAAACTAATATTACATTTACTTATATTGGGGTGGGGGGTGGCGGCTTCGTGAGCCAACTAATTAAGGTCTGCCACTGGATCCATGGTAAAATAAATTAATAAAATCGAAGAAGCATAAAAAAACTACAATCAAGTACTCCGTATAAACTACATTCAATGATAAAAAAACTAAAAAGTGAAAAATTAAATCAATTGAAAATGAAGGTTTATAGTTTCATATTATTTATTTGGTGGCATATGTTTAAAACCTGACCCAGATCGGCTAGGTCTGCCTCAAACCAGGTGACCCGGACCAAAACTCAGTTCGATCAGTTTAAAATTCGGAAGTTGTTAAAAACAGCAAAATCCGATTCAAACCCGGACCTAAAAAGCCCAGGAAAGGCAAGAAAACCGGGTTTGATTGTTTTCCACAAAAAATTAACATTTTTTAATATTTAAGAATTCTTAAACTCATAAAATTGCAATGTCAATACTCTAAAAAGAAAAAATATGTAATATATCTATATCTTTATTTAAGAAAGAAAATCATGCCAAATTATATTATAAATGTGCAATACAAATAACAAATACAGAGTATCATTACAGATTTTAATAGGATGAAAATTCTATTTTGGAATATTATGAGAGTGTTTTAATAATGCTTAATAAGTATCATCATTAGTTGATTATTAATAATAACTACTTTTTTTTACTCCAGGGGGTCTAGGGGAGGCGGGTTGGGGGGGGGGGGAGCGTGGAGTAATAGAGCTGAAACTCACTTCATTGAGTTTCAAACCCTTATGTGCCTAGCAGGTTTCGAACTCGAGACCTCTCGTTAGGCACGGTAACCTCACAACCAGCTGGGCTGGAATGTTTGGTTATAATAACTATCTTTTATTATCATTTTGTGTATATATAATTATATGTTTATTATTAGTATATGGTCGTATAATTATTGACCGGGTTGACTCACCGGGTTCCGGTTAACTTACCGGGTTTGGGTTGACACGTGACCCGGTCATGTGGCCTGGTCTTTTTCCGGTCCAGTTTTCTAAACATAGACGCAAATAAGATGGTGCATGGCATTAAAAGTGTAAAATTCCAACGGAGAGCTCTCAACTTAGACACAAATAGGTTATTTGGTATGTTACTCTAAATTGCTCTTGCAGGGTGGAATTAAAAGTGTTAAATTTGATTCGGTTTTAGAGAAAAATAAAACAACCATTTTGGAAAAGCCCATTATTGGCACTACCATATGGTTAAAATTCAGAATATTAACCTACTGAAAAAGCATATAAATAATTTGGAATAGGAAAAAGACTATGGATTTGGACTTCGATCCATACCAGAAGCTCGGCTTCTTGCATCAAATAGCCATAACAGTGCATAAAGATCATCTGCTAAATCTTTGAGGCGAGAGTCCAGGATAAGTGGACCTTTAACATTCAATGAATGATAAAGGTTGAAGTTGACAAAAGCAATGAGCATCTCATAAAACTCCAAGGAAGCAACAATATCTTATAAGGCAGCTCATGCTGCAGGGCATGGGGAGTTAGCCATGTGATATTTTCCCCTTCAATTTCAGCCTGATGATATATTCCTTTAACATACTCGTATATAAATTTGACCTTCTCGTCGTTTATGGGTGGGAGACTTAAGAATGCATTTTACTGGAATATTTCATCTCAACCTTCGACAGTTATGACTTATGAATGCTTTTTACTGGAATATTTTATCTTCGTACTCGGGCAAGGCAGCAAACAGGTGCACCATGCTCAGACAATCATCCAAATCTCTTGATGCATCAATGAACTTTAGATACCTCTCTCCGATAAACATATCTAATGGTATAGGTAGGCTTGGAAACCAAGAGGCGACCAGAAAGATCCTTGTTCAACTTGGCCAATGCCTTCTTAACTTGCTGAAAAATCATATAGGATGCACATAGGATTAGTTTCTAAAGAATTTACTAAAATAACTTAAAAGTTAAGCGGGAGATTTACTTAAAAAGAAACACAATTAACTCACAAAGTTCAACATGTTAATAATACCAAAACTGCATTTTACAAAGGGAAATAAATGCACTTGTTAACTAAACTTATATATGAACTAAACTAAAGTATAAATGTGTATTTGTACTTAAACGAACTGAACTTTTGATTCTCATGCTTTATTCTCATTAACCAATTGACTAAGAATGTTGTTATTTCACTTCTTACAATTACAACACATCTACAAATGAAAACAATGACCATTAAGATTTAAGAGGTAGGACTAAAAGGCAAACAAGCTCTTGATGTGACTGATTTCTTCGTTTGAAAAATTGTAGTATGTATTACTCTAAAAAGTGCACTTTTACTACTTAGTGTTCCCAAATCATGGCCCAAAAATAAATAAAAAAATTGCATTTTTGACATCAAAGCTACATGGTAGGGTAATGGAAGTTCATATCTACAAAAAGGCCCCCTAAATCTGGAAAAATTAAAAACCTATAACAGTGGAAAACCCCATTGGGTCTGCAATATAAATCATACTAACAAATCTTCAATTTTAAGTCTTAGTGTTTGCAAATTATAGCACAAAAAGAAAAGAAGAAATTGCATTTTTAAAATGATATCTAGAAAATTTACACCAAATGGAAGTCGGCCTTCTGGTTTGTAAAGTTAAAAAAAAATGAGGTAAAATGATATGCTCTTATAATGTATTCCAAGAGCATAAAAAATGCTAATCATTAGAGAATATATCGATGAATTCCTATAAAAAGAAAGTCTAAATCTAGTGTTTAAACTAATCTTTATATAAGATTTTCAAATGATAGATATGGCAACTCACAATTAGAAATCAAGAGTTAGATTTTGGAAAATAATACTTACAAAACTGGTTGAGATGAGTTGTCGGAGCATATATGTCAATAGAAGTTGAAATTTGCTGGTCTGGTCTGGTCTGATCTGGTCTGGTAAACGTCTGGTCTCTGTGTATCTTATAACTACGAAAGTCTGATCTGGTCTGGTCTGGAACTGAAAACAGTCCAAAAGAAAACATCCTTATACGTTTACTAAAGTAAGATTTCAAAACTTTTACAATGAGTCAAGGCTTTTAGTGAGTGTTTGCAAAGTAATCACGGAGAGAGGGAGACATGACTTCCAGAGCCTAGTTAAATCATTCGTCTCCCACATGTCACCAAGCTGCGACCACAATCCCCCCCACCTCAATCTCTGAACACCGCCCTAGACTAACCATCCAAGCCCGAAATTTGCTACTCCCAGACAATAACACCTCATCGATAGACAATCTCCACCGCCTAACATCACGGTGCCGCAACCATTGTACTCAACAATTGAACAAACCTATTGCATAAAAAGAATGGACAACAACAAAGACCGAATAACAACGCAGGTCATCGAAATGATATTGCCTCTGACCTTTGTTCTTCTGATGAAGCTGGGAATTCAGTCTGGGATCCAGGTATCAATGGAACCTTCTCTTTATCATCTGCATATAATGAAATTAGGGATCACAGGTCAGTAACTTTTTCAGACTCTCACATATGGAATAAGTATCAGCACATGTCTATCAAATTATTCATGTGGAAATTGCTTCATGCCTATCTGCCCTTCCCTGAGAATATGAAGAGATTTCAGTTAGTTCAACAGCCAACTAGATGCCCTTTCTGCAAAAATCATAGTGAATATGTTGACCATGTTTTATGGGGTTGCTCTTATACAAGAAAAGTTTGGGTCTACTTCATGGGAATTTTTGGAATTAAGGCTCCTAGAGCCTCATCCTTTCGACAGATACTTATTTCTTGGTGGATTGAAGCTGTGTCTAAAAAGCTTTCTGATTTCTTTAAGCATAATATGCCAGGCATCATTTGCTGGCATGTTTGGAAGGAATATTCTTCCTTTATTTGGGGTTCCAGTTCCATTTCATCTCCAGAATTTCTCATATCCAAAATCAAATGCTATACTCAGAACTGGGCTGCTAAATTAGCTAAATCGAAACCTAAACCTATGGAGGACTTCCTTTGGCAGGAACATCTGATTTCAAAGAATTTTAGGTTTAAGTCTTCTGGTTTACAAGTGATTAAGTGGAGAAGGCCTAATAAACTTTACAAATTAAATGTAGATGCTTCATATATACCTGGCTTGGCACAAGGAGGAGCTATACTGCGGAATCGTTCTGGGGTTCTGATCCACGCGATGGTTTTCCAAATCCATGCCGATAGTTGTGAGGAGGCGGAACTGATAACCTTGATTAAAGCTTCAGAAATGGTTATGGCGGATGGATTTATTGAAGTTCGGGTGGAAACGGATGCCATCCGGTCGATATCTATCTTGCTTAACGATTCAGGAAACTCAGCTGATATTCAAGCGTTTAGAAGGAAAGCGATGGGTTTGGGCTATTCTTTCGAGCATATACTCCGGGAAGGAAATGGGCCGGCACATTTCTTGGCGACCCATCAGAATTACCGAGCCCAAAATATGCACTTTAATCGGGTTGATTTGCTCCCAGTTTCTGTTAAGAATGCTTACTATGCTGATCTCTTTGGTATTCCTAGTTTACGTTTTTAATTTGTTGTATTTTAATTTTGGGTCAGGTCTAGCCCCCCCCCAAAATTCATTTGCTTTTTCCTCCTCTTGGTTTTAGTTATCGTGTATTTTCTCAGAGGTATACCTCTGAAAGGAGGTCTTGGTTTGGTCCCCCTCCTTTTTGTATTCCCCTTCTTCATTAATAAAACTCTGGCAAATGTTCCCCGGCATTTGCCCCACTGATTTTGGTGGTTTGCCTTCCGGGTTAAAAAAAAAAAATCTCCAGATCGGTAAATGCATGCATGTATTTCATGAATATGGTGTTAGATTTGATCCCTATTATCTTAAAATCAGTCCAGGGACAACTAATTTAATTCATTTTTTTTATTTCGAACATGAATTTTCAAGAATGACTAAATTGGAGTTTTAGGTACAATCTATATCATATATGAATAATGTATATCAGAAATATACATTTAGGTTTTTATTGTATTTTACATTCTTATCTAATTCTTTTAGTATTAACCTTATTTAGATGTTGTTAAGACCTGAGGTTCCATCCTAAAAGGTCAACATGATAGGAGAAGTAACTCAAAGCATTACATAGTTTTTTTTATTGTTTTTATAGCTTTCCGGAGCGGGACAAATACTTTAGCACCCCCCCGGACAATATCGGGGTGTATAAATGGGCCAAACAGATCCTTAACAAGCTACCCGTAATTATGTGTGCTAAACAAGCAATTAAACCACAATCAGAATTGGTTCTGATACCATGTTAAGACCTGAAGTTCCACCCTAAAAGGTCAACCTGATAGGAGGAGTAATTCAAAGCCTTACATAGTGTTTTTATTGTTTTTATAACTTTCTAGTGTGAGACAAATATTTTAACAGATGTAGTTGTTAGATTTATCCACACAAAGTTTGGTAATTTGTTTAGAGTTTATTGGTTTTGATTGTTGTTACTATTTTTTCTCTCAAAACACCAACTGATATACTCCGTATGTATTTGTCATTCGAAAATATAACTACATTTGGATGTTTATTCAACAAATGTCAATTTAATACAAAAAAAACATCCAAGCCTTAGTCCCAAAAGGTATTGGGGACAGCTAACATGAATCGATACATGATATCACCAAAAGGAAAAGAAAGAAAATAAAGATAAAAAAGATAAGCTATTATAAAAAGATAATATAAAAGAGATGAATATACATATAAAAGATAAAATAAAAAATGATAAAAATAATATTTATATATAAGGATAAAAGGATAAGAAATAAGAAAAAAAGAGGGGAAAAGATAATACATGATCACTCCTCCACACGAATACCCGCCCTCCACTTTGATCTCTCCAACAACATATGTTCATCCAATCCAAGAAAAAACATATCATTTCTGACTCCTCTAACCCACGTCTATTCCTCTTCTTCTCTTTCCTGCCTCTTCTCCACAAATGTATATCTAATAATAAGTAAAAAACAATCAAGATTAATTTAAAATCGTGTACTATATATCACATTGCTCTTTAAAAAATATACAAAGAAGTCAACATTTATTTATAAAATTAGATCAATGATGTATGTTTAACAATCTAAAAACAAAATACATTTGCAATAGATTGAAATGAGTGAATGTTCTGTCACCAAATACATTCTCTTCTCCCTACTTTTGTTGTTTGTGTGATTTGAGTTGATAAATTTTCCGATCATGGCTATATTGAAACAACACAAATAATATTTTGGATGCTTTTTCATGGAAGTAGACTCAATCCTCTCTTTGAACCAAATAATGCACCATAATGGGTCTATGCATACATAACAGTCACCAATATCTCAGATATCTACACGCAAAACATAAGATAAAATATAGAGTATTTTTGTACAAAATCTGGAGATGAATAGTGTTCACAGTAAACCCAAGCTAAGTATGCATACACAATTGATTTTTAGTTTTTGTAAAGGAAAGTGTGTCTGACCCTAAAAAATAAATTGTCTGCGCGCCAACAATTCAGGGTCACAAACAATTTTCTTTACAAAAATTAAAATCCATTCAAAGACGATTACAGTTGCGCATATAACCCGACATATACCGGATTACCGGTAGCATTTTTTAATAACGAAAATTAATTTGATTTTGAATTCTAGATTCGTTTTCAATCATAGGACAATATGATGAGTAAAAAAGAAACTAAAATCTTGTCAAGTACACACATATGCATTTGCTTCTTTGGATCTTTAGGGTATTTGAGCTAACCTTCTTTGTCTTCGTGTGTTTATTTGACAGTATTGTATGCTTGTTTGATTCCAAGGGCGGAGCCAAGATCCTATAGGGGGTATTGATATGTTGTTTATCCTAAAGTTTAATTTTAACAATGTCTTTTCTTGAATTAAGTTTACGTTGATTCAATCAAATCTCATACTATGCGATACATTTGTGATGAAATAATTATGAATTTACACCTCTAAAATAGTGCAAACACTGTGGGATAATGTGGACTATCTTAAAAACCATACTAGAATTAACAAAAAATGAGGAGTTTCAAAATATTGTACAAGATAAAAGTTAATGAAATGTAAAAAATGAGGGAGTCAATTACTAATGAAATTGACCGAATAGATGCAAATTATGTGCTATTATATACAAAGTATGCCTTTAGAACATTTTGACCCAAATTTCCCTTAAATGGCAGATTTATTTGCCATGAGGCCGGTCACCTTTTGCTTACTAGTGTTGGGTGGAGAAAAGCTATAATTATGTGTAAAAGCCTTTATTACTAACATACTAAAAGTATTTGTTGAGTTTAATCCAACACGATATAGTAAATATATGTATGAACACTCAGTTTTTACGTGGAAACCCGGAAAGGGAGAAAACCACGGGACTTTTTAGGCTAATGTCCAAGCCCTCTCTTTCTCATTAGGACTCTCCTCACCATTACATTGTACAAGCTCCCATTAATGGAGTATTTGAGCTATTCTAGAGGAAGAAGGAAGAAGGAAAGGATCCATAATATGGAGGGAAACTCCCATATTTATAGAGAACAGGAGAAGGGGATGCTCTCCACCCTAATGGGCCGCATGGGCCGGAGTGGGCCCAAATGGCTAAAGTGGGCCGGATGGGCCGAAATGGGCCTAACTGCTCGGGTTCCGTACTGAGTGATGTCTTGGGCTCCTGAACAGTAATAGGCCGGGATAATATATCCCAACACAAGTCCCCCAGTTTCTTGAGTAGTGAGCGTGCGAATCTGCTCGAGAAAATATACTCTTGCGTGCGCTCTTCCTCTGTCTTGCTGGAAACTGTGTCTTCGAATAATCATAATATATGAGTGGGTGTCTGCACTCCTGAACGTAATCTGCCGGTGAGGCACCCCCCTTCCCGACGGGGTCGGGCGAAGGGTGCTCCTCCACGGGCACACTCCCCCTGAATGCATCAGGCGGGGAGTAAAGGACTCTGACTCGAGCTTTCCAATCGGAGAAGCTTGGAGGTCCATGCATCTATAAACCGACGTTGCGGTACTGTCAAAACACGATGCACGTGTGTATGTATGAATGTATGAGGTATGATGCATGAATGCATGAATGCATGTAATGTATGGGTGCAATGTATGAGAGAAGGAATGTGAGATGTGATAGAAAGCGGTGGCTCTCGTCGATAAACCGGGCATGTCAGCGCCGAGAGGCAGACGTGCTGCATAAGAGACGTTTGTCGCCATCCTGAAAGGGATGGGCGACCCTAACGTGAGCCAGACACGATGGCGCTGGGGCGCTGATCGTGCTGCATAAGAGACGTTCGTCGCCATCCTGAAAGGGATGGGCGACCCTAACGTGAGCTAGACACGATGGCGCTGAAGCACTGATCGTGCTGCATAAGAGACGTTCGTCGCCGTCCTGAAAGGGATGGGCGACCCTAACGTGAGCCAGACACGATGGCCCTGGGGCGCTGATCGTGCTGTATGAGAGACGTTCGCCGCCATCCTGAAAGGGATGGGCGACCCTAACGTGAGCCAGACACGATGGCGCTGGGGCGCTGATCGTGCTGCATGAGAGACGTTCGCCGCCATCCTGAAAGGGATGGGCGACCCTAACGTGAGCCAGACACGATGGCGCTGGGGCGCTGATCGTGCTGCATAAGAGACGTTCGTCGCCATCCTGAAAGGGAATGGGCGACCCTAACGTGAGCCAAACACGATGGCGCTGGGGCGCTGATCGTGCTGCATAAGAGACGTTCGCCGCCATCCTGGAAGGAGTGGGCGACCCGAACGTGAAAGAGACACGATGGCGCTGAGAAGCCGATCGTGCTGCATAAGACGGTCGTCGCCATCCTGGAGGGTATGGGCGAGCCGAACCGTGAAGCCAGGTACGATGGCGCTGAGGGGCCGATCGCACTGCATAAGACGTTCTTCGCCATCCTGGAGGGAATGGGGCGATCCGAACGTGAAAGAGACACGATGGCGCTGAGAAGCCGATCGTGATGCATAAGACGTTCGTCGCCACCCTGGAAGGGAATGGGCGAGCCGAACCGTGAAGCCAGGTACGATGGCGCTGAGGGGCCGATCGCACTGCATAAGACGCTCGTCGCCATCCTGGAGGGAATGGGGCAATCCGAACGTGAAAGAGACACGATGGCGCTGAGAAGCCGATCGTGATGCATAAGACGTTCGTCGCCACCCTGGAAGGGAATGGGCGAGCCGAACCGTGAAGCCAGGTACGATGGCGCTGAGGGGCCGATCGCACTGCATAAGACGTTCGTCGCCATCCTGGAGGGAATGGGGCGATCCGAACGTGAAAGAGGCACGATGGCGCTGAGAAGCCGATCGTGATGCATAAGACGTTCGTCGCCACCCTGGGAGGGAATGGGCGAGCTGAACGTGAGCTGGGTACGATGGCGCTGAGGGGCCGATCGTACTGCATAAAAATAGTGATAATCGTGAGTGGTAATCGTCTCGCGGCCCTCGGCCGTGCTGGTGATGTGTCAAGTCTCTATCCTGATTGGCTGTGAGAAGCCGATCGTCTGCCAGGACTCCATCCAGGAAGGAATGGTGAGCCTGAAAAAAATTTGGGTGATGTCCCTCCGTCTGATCTGGGGAGCTGGTATTCGTCGTCCAAGGCAAAAGAAAGCCTGATGTTAGCCGATCGTCGTCGGCCACTTCATTCTTCGTACTTAAGTTTTGTATTTGTTCTTTATATATGTTTTTCAGTTTGTACTTCCCGGCCAATAGCGCCGAGGGATAAAATCATTCTTTGCTCCGTGCTCTTCTGGCATCTTTTTTTTTTTTTTTGAGGGAGGCAATCTATAGTCTTCGTTCGTCCTTGGTCCTTGGTCCTACCGGCGTCCCTACTTCGAGGAGACGTTCGGTATCCGCAGACATCGCAAGGAGGAACAGGTTTATCTACATCGAGATTCCCCCTTTTTTCGTTCGTCCGTGGTCCTTTTAGTCTTACCGGCGTCTCTTGCTTCGAAGAAGACGTTCGGTACCCAAGGATCTCGCAGGGACGAACAGGTTTACCCTCACGGGTTCCCGACTTTGTTATCCCACGTCCATCGATCCATGGTCATTTGTGGGATAAACAGGTTTATCTTGGCAGGCTCCCTTGGTTCGTCTAGCCCCCTCCGCGTCTCTACTAACCTCTACATCGAGAGGCGTTCGTCTTCGGCGGTGGGGGAAGATCTGGCACGCCCGGGCAAGATTCCCTTCCGCATAGGAGCTACCCTCCTCTTCTCCCCATCTTTTTTTTTTGAGGGAGGCAATCTATATTCTTCGTTCGTCCTTGGTTCTTGGTCCTACCGGCGCTCTTGCTTCGAAGAGACGTTCGGTATCCGCGAAACTCGCAAGGAGGAACAGGTTTATCTACATCGAGATTCCCCCTTTTTTCGTTCGTCCGTGGTCCTTTTAGTCTTACCGGCGTCTCTTGCTTCGAAGAAGACGTTCGGTACCCAAGGAACTCGCAGGGACGAACAGGTTTACCCTCACGGGTTCCCGACTTTGTTATCCCACGTCCATCGATCCATGGTCATTTGTGGGATAAACAGGTTTATCTTGGCAGGCTCCCTTGGTTCGTCTAGCCCCCTCCGCGTCTCTACTAACCTCTACATCGAGAGGCGTTCGTCTTCGGCGGTGGGGGAAGATCTGGCACGCCCGGGCAAGATTCCCTTCCGCATAGGAGCTACCCTCCTCTTCTCCCCATTTTTTTTTTGAGGGAGGCAATCTATATTCTTCGTTCGTCCTTGGTTCTTGGTCCTACCGGCGCTCTTGCTTCGAAGAGACGTTCGGTATCCGCGAAACTCGCAAGGAGGAACAGGTTTATCTACATCGAGATTCCCTAGCTCTTCTTTGTCCGTCCCTGGTCCATGGTCCTACCGATCTTCCTACATCGAAGAAGACATTCGGCGTCCAAGAAACTCGCAGGGATCACGGGATGTCACACATAATGGTGGTGGCATAGCGAACAATATAATGACGAGGCGATAGAATAGCTGGTCGTCATGCGAAGGCGATGGTCACCCTCCTGGAGGGGAGTCGTGAGCCCGATCGCAAACTCAAGAGGGTCGGCATCGGGAGCCGACAAATAATGATCATAATGCCGCTGAGCAGTCGGTCCTGAAAGAATCAAGCAACGACCCTCATCCGCGAGGAGCGGGGATGAGGCCGGTCTTCAAATATGATAAACACGCCGAGCCGGGAGGCCGGTCGTGATGTAATGATGTCGGCAATGAGAGGCCGACCTGACAGAATCAAGCAACGGCCCTCATCCGCGAGGAGCAGGGTGAGGCCGGTCTTCAAATATGATAAGCACGCCGAGCCGGGAGGCCGGTCGTGATATAATGGTGTCGGCACTGATAGGCCGACCTGAAAGAACCAAGCAGCGGTCCTCGTCCGCGAGGTGTGGGGACGAGGCCGGTCTTCAAAAGATGAACATGCCGAGCCGAGGGGCCGGTCGTGGTATGATAATGTCGGCAATGAGATGCCGATCAAGATATGGTCAAGCAACGGTCCTCGTCCGCGAGGTGGCGGGGACGAGGCCGGTCTTCGAATATGATAATCACGCCGGTCCGAGAGGCCGGTCGTGATATAATGGTGTCGGCACTGATAGGCCGACCTGAAAAAACCAAGCAACGGTCCTCATTCGCGCAGTGCGGGGACGAGTCCGGTCTTCAAATAAGATAATCACGCCGTGCCGAGAGGCCGGTCGTGATATGATGATGTCGGCAATGAGAGGCCGACCTAAAATCCAGCAACGGTCCTCCTCCACGCAGCTCGGGGACGAGGCCGGTCTTAAAAGATGATAATCACGCCGTGCCGAGAGGCCGGTCGTGATATGATTGTGTCAGTTGGCCCTCGGCCGTGACGGTCTCCTCTAGGCCTTCGGCCTCTGAATGATGGATGATCGTCTCACGGTTCTTCGCCGTGGCAGTCCCCTCTAGACCTTCGGCCTCTAGGTGTTCTTCCTAGGCAATCGGTCTCTGGGGTGGAGATGCTCGTCCCACGGTTCTCAACCGTGGTGGTCCCCTCTTTAGCTGGCCCTGAACGTCTCCAAGACTTGGGCCGAGCGTCTTTTAATCATTTCTCTCGAACGCGTCGAGTGGCTTCAGCTGCGCAATAAGCATGATGACGGGCCGCACGGCCCGACAATATGTATACACACATAACCATCTGCATGGCTTTCTTTCTAACATCCACGATTACCGGCCTATGGGTTATCGTGACCCTCGGCCCGGCTCATCGTGCAGGGTTAATGGACGTAGTAGCTCGCGGCGGGGCCAACTAGCAGCCCGCCGAACGTCACATAGAGATATTCATCGGTCTGTGAGTTTTCAAACTCAGACCCATGTTGGTCGCACTGCCCTCGGAAAAACGAGGTTGAGTGCTTTGGTGCCCTCGGGCCCCACAGGCCACGTTTGGCACAGTCACCTCGCCTAGTGGCGCAGGTGGTACTAGGGTACTATCGTCGCTCGAGCACTTGGTGCCGTGCGGACTATTGCGTAACCCCCAAATTAAAACGCGTCATCGGGACACTACCCTCGGGAGACGCTCAGATCGCTAATCAAAGCCGATCGAGAGTGGGCTAATCGAACCCACCAACAATTAAATATTTAATAAAAAGTTGGCTGAACTAATTATCACTAGAGCTTCGCTCTGCATTATTTAATTTCGGGACACTTTTATCCCTAATAAATAATAGTGATGTACGGGTATTAATAATAGTATTATCCTACCATAAGTCATTCAGATACGCTCCGTTCGCTAATTAAAGCCGATCGGGAGCGGGCCAACGGGCTCACAACAACCAGTCATTAAATTTAAATGACGGGGAAACTAGTTATCACTAGAGTATCACTCGACATTATTTTATTTCGGGAAATTTTATTCCCTAATAAATAATGGTAATAATAACTAAAAATGATATTCATAATACCATCATTATTCTAATACTTTTAAAAACTAGTAAATGAGGGAGTGTGTGGCACTTAGCTTTCGAGTTAGAGGCTCGGCCAGTGATGAGCTACGTACAGCCAGATTCGCTCCCTTCCATCGATTTTGACTTTGGCCAAAAGTACTCCAACTATGAACTTCTCAAATTAATGCTCCAAGCCTTTAGTATAGACCTTCGGCCAGTGAGTTCCTCAATTTAATTTGGTTCCTTTGCTATTTGACTTGGTCAAGGTGCTCCAAACTTATCCGTCTGCCATCATTCCTCCAGTGGACGTGGCCTTTGGAGAACCAAGGCATCTGATCCATATGCCGTACTTCGTATCTTTTGGGAAGCTAGCTGAAGCATCCATCCACCGACTCGAGGCCAACTGCGTGAGCCCTCATCGACGGCGGTACGGGCGGTTGCCGCGGCGCAAGGGCAGCGACCAAGGCCGGGCTAGGTGGGTCCGGCAGAGCTTTGAGGTGTACCTTCCCTAAGCTTCAAGCCGCCATTAATGGCGGAATTTCCTTCAGGTCGCGTCAGCTCCATGTCGCTGATGACGAGCGGTGATGTGCGACTGAGGCGGTGGCCGCCTGAAACAGCTGGGGTGCTGCAGCGAGCTTCGTCTGGCGCAGCTGACTTCACCGGAGGTCCGCCGCGGCGGGGATGGTTACGGCGGCTCCGGTGACTTCAAAAACAGATCTGGAAAAAATTCAGATTTGGCTTTCCAGATTTTCGTAGCTTCCTAGCTTCTTCTTCCCTTCCTCAGAATCATTTCATTTCTTTTTTGGGATAAGGGTCAGTTTGGTCCTCGAAGTTGCAAAAAAGGGGTCAAATAAGTACTTATATAGAAAATTTTGTCCGGACGTGCCATTTGAGGTGGCTCCCGGTGGAATTTTTTTATGAAAGTTTTTGAGCATCTTATTCATTAAGTCTAGTTTACTCATACCAAATTTCAAATAAAAATTCAAACGGGAAGACATTCAAATGAATTCTTGAAGATAACCGTGCCGTTAAAAGCGCAGTTATCTTCAAGAATTCATTTGAATGTCTCCCCGATTGAATTGTTAGCTGAAATTTGGTATGAGTAAACTAGACTTAATGAATAAGATGATCAAAAAATTTCATCAAAAAATTCTATCGGGAACCACCTCAAATGGCACGTCCGAACAGAATCTTCTATATAAGGACTTATTTGACCCCTTTTTTGCAACTTCGAGTACCAAACTAACCCTTTACTCTTTCTTTTTTCTTTGCTGGAAACCAACTCTTCCAAACGACTTTCCTTCTTTTTTTGCTGAATCACTTTCTTTCGTATGAATTTTTGTAGAAAACTCAAGAAAGGTAGAACACACGAATCTTTTTGGATAGATTCCCACAGACGGCGCCAGTGTTGAGTTTAATCCAACACGGTATAGTAAATATATGTATGAACACTCAGTTTTTACGCGGAAACCCGGAAAGGGAGAAAACCACGGGACTTTTTAGGCTAATGTCCAAGCCCTCTCTTTCTCATTAGGACTCTCCTCACCATTACATTGTACAAGCTCCCATTAATGGAGTATTTGAGCTATTCTAGAGGAAGAAAGAAGAAGGAAAGGATCCATAATATGGAGGGAAACTCCCATATTTATAGAGAACAGGGGAAGGGGATGCTCTCCACCCTAATGGGCCGCATGGGCCGGAGTGGGCCCAAATGGCTAAAGTGGGCCGGATGGGCCGAAATGGGCCTAACTGCTCGGGTTCCGTACTGAGTGATGTCTTGGGCTCCTGAACAGTAATAGGCCGGGATAATATATCCCAACAGTATTGAAAAAACAAATGTTGGGAGGGGCCATGGCCCCCTCACCCTTATGCATAGTTCCGTCCCTGGGACCATCGACTGTTACATGCACGTGTCGTTATTATTCTTTTGATGCGCAAGGCTTAATATATGAAAAAGACATGTTCATTGTGCTTATTGAGGCATTCTCGTGACTTGCGTCCTTTATCAAGTAATATGTACATAATATATGCGGGTATCATGCATATATCGAAGTTACATACAGAGTAGCTTTCAAATAAAAAAAAAGTAAAAAACCTACGTGGCGGTTGTTCGTGAAATGCGCCGCGCTCCCCTAATAAATAAATAAATAATCGACTAATTAAAATATTAAAACATATGCGGCACTTTTTAAAGATGTGCCGCACGCACGAATATAATAACGAAGATTTAATTAAAAAATAAAATATATGCGGCGTTTTAAAGTAAATAAGCGCTGCAAGCAATTTTAAAAAAACATTACTCCCTCTATCCCATTGGACTTTGCCAACTTTTCCTTTTTCGTTGTCCCAAAAAACTTTGCCACTTTCCTATTAAAGCAACTAATTTGTGGTTCTGCACATCTCTCTCTCCTCTGCACAAATCTCAATCACACAGTTTTTACTATTCTTATTTCTCACTTACTTTGATCTTGGTAAAGTCTGTGAAATAATGGGAAAAGGTACTCCAATAGGAGTTCTGGCATGTGTATGTATAATGAGAGAGTTCAAGATACAAAATGAAACAAATATCCCTAAATATATTTTAGGATACAAATATCCCTAAAATAGATTCTATTACACCCCCTCAAACTGTGCGGGAGATACAACGCGCAGGTTGTCTTTTAAAAAATGAAATTGCTGACTAGAAAGACTTTTAGTAAAAATATCAGCCAGCTGTAACTGTGTAGGAATGTATTTCGCGATCAAATCTCCATGTGCAACACGTTCCCTAACAAAGTGGTAGTCAATTTGGATATGCTTGCTATGAACATGCTGAACAGGATTAGCAGTCAAGTATGAAGCAGAGATGTTGTCACAAAATAACTGAACAGGAGCCTTGACAGGAAAACCAAGCTCAAATAAAATGGATCGAATATGCAAGGTATCCTGCACTGTGTAAGCAACAGCTCTGTACTCTGCCTCTGTAGAAGACTTGGACACCGTAGGTTGTTTCTTGGACTTTCAAGAGACCAGGTTTGGCCCCAAAAAGATAGCAAAACCAGTTGTGGAGCGGGATGAATCTGGACAACTAGCCCAATCTGCATCAGAATAGGCGATGATACAAGTCGCCTGTGCGGTAGAACGTAACCATAGGCCGTGGTCCAAGGTCCCCTGTAAATACCTGAAAATTCTCTTGACTGCAAAAAGATGAGTAGTATGAGGAGCATGCATAAACTGAGACACTAAATGTACAACATAGGTAATATCATGTCGTGTTAAAGTTAAATATTGTAACGCACCAACCATACTACGATACTCAGTGGCGTCTGCAAGAAGTTTGCCATCAGTGAGAGATAGAGAAGTGCGAGTAGCAAGAGGTGTACGGACAGGCTTAACCGTATTTAAGTGGAAACGAGAGAGAAGATCACACACATATTTATTTTGAGAAAGAAACAAACCTTTGTCAGATCGTTTAGCCTGGACTCCAAGGAAATAATGAAGATCACCAAGATCCTTCATAGCAAAATGCTGAGCAACAAGTTGTATAAGGGAGGAGACAAGAGAAGGAGAATTGCCAGTAATAATAATGTCATCTACATATAATAATAAATAAATGACACAATTATTCTGACGATAGATAAACAGAGAATTGTCCGACTTACTACATGTAAAATGATGTGACAATAAAAAACTACTGAAACGATGGAACCATGCTCGCGGGGCCTGCTTAAGCCCGTAAAGAGCTTTTCGCAGTCTACATAAATGATTAGGAAACAAAGGATGAGTAAAACCCCGCGGCTGACGCATATAAACCTCCTCAGTGAGATGACCATGCAAAAAGGCATTTTTGACATCCAGTTGACGAATAACCCACCCAAAAGAAATAGCTAGAGAAACAACAACCCTGACAGTGGTGGGTTTAATAACCGGACTAAAGGTCTCAAAAAAAATCTACACCAACCTGTTAACTAAACCCCTGAGCAACTAAACAAGCTTTATGGCGCTCAATGAACCCATCAGAATTATATTTCGTTTTATAAATCCACTTAGAGCCCACAACATTTTTAGTATTGTCAAACGGAACTAATTCCCAAGTATTATTAGAAATAAGAGCATTAAATTCTTCTGCCATCGCCTCTCGCCATTTAAGCTGTTTATTTGCCTCTGAAAAACACGTAGGATCTGCTGATAAAGCAACCATATTGTTGAGGTTTATTCCTTCAACCCTCGGGTCCAACACGTAAGCCCGAGGATTTCGAGTGGAGTGCGTGTGAGTAAACTAGCCCAACTAACAAGTGAAATGAAATCAAGAAACAACAAGGTAGCAAGTAAGTGATTAGGTATTATTATCTCTTAATAACTCCCTAATACAATACTTTTCGCTAAGGCTCCGTCGGCCGTTCGTCTTACAAGGCAGTAGAAGTGCTGCGAGTAAGAATACTATAGCTAGAATGCTAAGAATAGAAAGCTGCCAACCCTTTTCAATGAAATAAATGCTTCTATTTATACCCACCAATGGGCAGGTGGCTACACTGACGTGGAAGCCTGTGGTTCGCTGGTGTCCCAACCACCAAATCTTCAGCATTAAATGCGCTTCCCGCCAGAATCTAAGTTTCCCGCCTGATTAGTGGGGACGTTCGTCCGCCCGGGGAGCGAGCTGGATTGCTCCAGATGGCCCCCCAGGGGTACTGGTCGTTCGTCCCCTGGCCTATGCGGACTGGGCTGCCTCCGGTGACTATGGGCTTGCTCTGACGACGTTCGTCGTCATTCCGGTGACCCGTGGTCCTGCTCCTTGTCCCTGCATAGACGTTCGTCGAGATGGGCCGTCCTGGAGGAACATGGGCCTGCCAGGCTAGGTTGGTGTTCTAACTGGACGTACATCTGGTAAAAAGGGTGAATGGGCCGGACCCTGACTTGGGCTGTTAACCCAACACGTATGTAAATTAAAAATAGGTTTTGGTTTAAAAATGCCTGACTTAGCCCGGGTTTGCATGGGGTGAAGATTACGTGTGACTGCCGGAGGGGATGAAGACGGACTGGCAGTGGCCGGAAAATTCACCGGGCTGTCATCGGGGGAGGCTGCAGCGGACTGGTCAGACGGAGGCAATGGACCGGTAGGGAATTGGGGCGAGTGCAGGTTGAGAGGAGAAACCGAAGATGGATGAGGCGAGGGTGATGGTGGGAGCTGGTGCGAGGTGTGGTCTGGAGAATAGGTATGGATCGACTGTTGTGGTGGAGTGTGGTCTGGAGGAGTATGTGATGGTGGGGTACAGGGAGGAGTGGCCTGGGAAGAAAAAATTTGGTCAGGCGTGGGAGTTTGGTTCAGGATCATTGAAGGAGGTTGGGTTGGGTTTTTGGTAGAGGTGGTGGTAATAAAAGGAAAGTCAGTGGACGAAGAAGGGATAAGATCAGACGAAGAAGATGACAGAGTGGTGAATGGAAAAATATTTTCATGAAAGCGTACATGCCGACCAATGAAAACCTTACCAGATTTTGGCTCCAAACAACGATAACCTTTAAAACCAGATGCATAGCCTATAAAAACACACTGAATAGAGCGAGGAGAAAGTTTATTTGAGGAAGATGCAGAGAAATTAGGATAGCAGGCACACCCAAAAACACGTAATAAATTATAGTCAGGTAATTTTTGAAAAAGTTTTTCGTATGGAGAGAGACCAGAGAGAGTAGGAGAGGGAAGTCTGTAAAAATGGCATCAACCCAAAAAGTACTAGGAATAGATGCAGTGATAAGCATAGTCCTAGTTAGTTTAAGGAGATGCCGATGTTTACGTTCAACAACTCCATTTTGTTGAGGAGTGTAGGGACAAGACTTTTGAAAATAAATCCCATGTTCAGAAAAAAATGTTGCATTTGAAAATTAACAAACTCACCCCCTCCATCACTTTGAAAAACCTTAATGGTAGAGCTAAACAAATTTTCGACCAGTGCCTTAAGGACACGAAAATGACTAAAAACTTCATCCTTGGTACGCATTGGATATAACCAGGTAAAGCGAGAAAAATCATCAATAAAACAAACATAATATTTAAAGCCTAAATTCGATAAAACAAGAGACTGCCATACATCAGAATGAATTAATTGCAAAGGAGATGATGAATTATGACTAGCATCAGAAAAAGGTAATCGTTGAGATTTGCCCAATCGGCAAGAAACACAGTCATGATCAAAATTGGAAGAACTAGAAATAAATTTTTTAGTACGCAACATTCGCAAAATGTTTTCACCACAATGTCCTAATCTACGATGCCACACAGGGCCAGGAGAAATAGTAGAAGCTAATGCTAGAGGTGCTGAGTGGCCGAGGCTGAGAGGGTAACGATGTCCATTATGATGAGCCCGAAGCAGTACCGCCCCCGAAAATTTGTCCTTAACAATAAAAAGAATTTTTATCAAAACTAGCAACACAGTTGTTATCAGCACACAATTATTTAATAGAAATTAAATTAAATTTAATTTGAGGCACATGATAAACATCTTTTAATGACAGTGGACGACTGAGAGTATTTAACGTAATATTTCCAATATTTGCTATGGGAAGATTAACACCATTCGCTACACTAACAGTCAAAGGGCCAGAATAAGAAGATTTATTGGACAAAATACCTTCCGAGGAAGTCATGTGAGCAGACGCATCAGAATCATGGTACCACAAAACATCATTAGATTCCCCAGTGGGAGCCAAAAGAGCTGGTGCAGAAGGCTGTGAATATCGAGAGGGACACTGAAGAGCGGAATGACCTGCAGAGAAACAAATTTGACACACAACCGGAGGAGGAACAGACCCAAGAATACCCTCAGCTGATGGGAAACCTGCATATCCATTATGAGTACTAATAGTAGATGTAACATTAATATTTAAAGTGGACAAGACAGATTTACCAGATGGTACATTAGGAGGTCTCGGCAGTGACACACCTCCTGCGGCTGATGGTCTCGGCGCCTGCTGGTAACACTGCCCGTGAGCGGCCGGTGGATTAGACGCCGGTTGGGGCTGATACCGACCCCTGCCACGTGATCCTCGACCTCGGCCACCCCTATCGCAGTAACCCCTGCCACGATTCGCGGCTCCTGGAGCGGGCTGCCCGGCACCCACTTGTGCCCCGAAAGCTTGGTGAAGGGAGGAAGTGTCTTCTTGTTGCTGATACATAAGTTGTTGTTCGGCCTCCATGAGGCGTGGGTGAAGGATATCTGGTGGAAAGCTTTCAGGAAACAAGGAGATGGTGCCTGTAACAAATCGATACTCGGGTCCCAATCCATTAAGGAGATGGTGCCTGTAACAACTATCACAGGAGGAATATCAAGACAGGAGCAGAAAAATGGCTTTGTTTCAAGTGTGGTGAGAAGTGGAACAAGGAACATACTTGGAAGTTGAAGAATTATAAACTTATACTGGTAGAAGACTCTGAAGGTGAAGAAGAACTGGAGGTAACAGACAATGTAATTCCAGAAGAAGAGGAGACGGCTCACATGGAGTCTAAGTCCATGCAACTCTCAATTATGAGCAAAGAAGGTATACCATCAATGAGAGCTTTCAAGGTGCAAGGATGTCTGAAATGGATTAATGGGGAGAAACAAGTGGAAGTTCTTATTTATAGTGAGGTTTCCCGTAACTTCATATCTCAAAAGTTGGTGGAGCAATGGGGTTTACCTTTTCACAACATTTCTGGATACAAGGTGCAAATCGGAAATGGAGACAAGGTATTCAATAATGACAGATGTGAAGAGTTAATTCTATGTATGCAGGGAACTGTTATAGAACATAATTTTTATATTCTGGAATTGGGTGGAACTTATTTGATTTTGGGCATAGAGTGGTTGACTAGTTCGGGGGATGTAGAAGTCAATTTTCAGAAAGCAGAGTATCAAATGGCATCAGCATGGGTAAAATTAGGTGATCCAGGGAGATCCTAAATTAAACTCCATTGAAATCTCTCTAAAAACCATGTCATATATCATACAAGATACCAGTGATTGGTATCTTGTATTATGTGAAGGCAGGTTATTGGAGCTGGAGGAAGAAATACAGAGGGACCCTGTTTTGGATGAGACAATGGGAGAATTTCCAGAGGTATCCACACCTATACAAGGACTACCCCCCACACTAGAACCTGTGATCATGCCATCAAAATAAAAGAAAGAGTTGAGATACCTAATATAAGGCCCTACATATACCCACAGTATCAGAAAAATGAGATTGAAAGGATCATCAAGGAAATGCTTCAGTCTGGAATTATACAACAGTACAACACAACTATCCTATAGTAGTCCCATCCTGTTAGCCAAGAAGAATGATGGGGGGTGGAGGTATTTGTGGTGACTATAGGGCTTTGAATCAGATAACTGTTCCTGATAAATTCCCCATACCCATAAATGAAGAGTTGTTGGATGAGCCAAGGAGGCCACTATATTCTCTAAGTTGAACCTTAAATCTGGCTGTCATCAAATTAGGATGAAAGATACACATATTCAGAAGATCACCTTCAGGACCCATGAAGGACATTGTGAGTACTTGGTCATGCCCTTTGGGCTAACCAATGTACCTTCCACTTTTCAAGCTCTTATGAATCAAGCCTTAAGACCATTTCTCATAAAATTTGCTTTGATCTTTTTGATGACATTCTTATATATAGCCAGATTAAAGAAGCATATCGGGATCATTTGAGGGAGGTCCTAACTGCTCTGAGTGAGAATCAGTTAATTGTCAACCTAAAAGTGCTATTTGGACAATCACAATTAGTATATTTGGGACAAATTATTTCAGGAGATGGAGTATCATTTGATCATACTAAGATTGAAGCAATGGTGAATTGAGGTTTATTGGGGTTGACTGGATACTATATGAGATTTGTTAAAGGGTATGGCAAACTTGCTTTACCAATTACACAGCTCCTTAAAAAAGATAGTTTTCAGTGGAGTACCATGGCCACTCATGCCTTTGAAGAACTAAAGAGTACCATGGCAGCACCTGATTTCAACAAAATGTTTATATTGGAAAATGATGCATCGGGAACAAGCTTGAGGGCAGTTCTTATGCAAGAAGAGAAGCCCATTGCATATATGAGCAAGGAACTATCAAAGAGGAACCAAGGGAGGTCTGTATATGAAAGGGAACTCATGGCCATTGTACTTACTGTACAGAAATGGAGACCATATCTACTTGCCAGGACTTTTGAGATCCATATTGACCAAAAAGTTTAAATTTTTTTGGCCGAGCAGAGACTGATGGGGGAGGAACAACATAAATGGACATCTAAATTGCTAGGCTACAATTTTATCATCAAATATAAGCCTGGTGTGGAGAATAGAGTTGCAGACGCCTTATCAAGAAGACCAACCTTACATTCACTTTCCATTGTCACTTGTAAGGAATTGGAAGGGTTGGAGAATGAGTTGCAATCAGATCCTAAGTGACAAGAGCTATTTTAGAAGGTAATATCTCAACCTGATAATTATCCGGAATTCCAGATAATTAAAGGGCTGTTATATTACAAGAAGAAATTAGTGCTGCCAAAGGAATAACTTAGAGTACTCAAGATTTTAAAGGAATATCATGATTCAGCCGTGGGAGGACATTCAGGGTACTTTAGGACTATGAAGAGGATATCTAACTTGTTTTACTGGATTGGTATGAGGACTGACATCAAGAAGTATGTTGAAGGGTGCACTATTTGCCAAACCAACAAATATTAGGCCCTAAAACCAGTAGGATTGATACAACCTTTACCCATTCCCAATAGCATCTGGATTGGCATCAGTATGGACTTCATAGGGGCCGACCTAAATCTTAGGGGAATGATACTATATTGGTGGTGGTGGACAAGTTAACTAAACATGCTCATTTTCTGGCTCTATCCCACCTCTATAATGCTAAGTGGGTAGTAGAATTATTTACAAAAGAGCTGATGAAGTTACATGGTTTCTCTAAAACTATTGTAAGTGATAGAAACAGTGTATTCATGATCTCTTTTTGGTCAGAACTCTTCAAGATGGCAAGAACCCAACTTAAGTACAACACAACTTACCATCCTCAGACTAATGGCCAGAATGAGGTGGTCAACCGATGTCTGGAAACATATTTAAGGTGTCTTACTGAAAGAAAACCTAACCATTGGGCTGAGTTTTGGTATAAAACGAATTATCATTCTTCTTTAAAGTTGACACCTTATAGAGCTCTTTTTGGACAAGTGAAGAGCATCGATGGAAGTTTGAAGATCTTGGGACGGGAGAGACGAAAACTGAGATCGGGTGAGTTGTGAGTGAGCTTTGTACAATTGTACGTAGGTTAAGTCATATTAGGAAAAGGACAATAAGGTCATATTTTTGTCATTGAAAAGCCCAACGGTTATATCTATGCCACTTTTTCTTATTGTTTATGGTTATCGGGAGACACGATAGGAAATTGCCATCTTTAAAACTTGGTGTATTCTGCCGGCCCGGCCCAGCGTAGGTGGATCCGGACCATTCTCAGACACCCAAAATTTTGGAAGGCCCAAAGAGAAAACTTTTAGTAGTAGTATTACTGCTGCTCAACCAGGTCCTAAGCTTTGAATTGCGGAGAGCGGCAGACAGAAGACGGGAACTGGAAGAGAAAGCTGAAAGCGCCGACGACCAACTCCAGCCTGTCACTACGCAGCGACGCCCCGCCTCCAGCCTCCAGTCTGCAGGACCACGGCCGCACGACGCCCTACCAGTCCGGCAGTCCACTGTCCACGCTAGGCCGCTACCGCAGTAACAGGTAAGCAACTAAGCACTATGATTTTCGGATTTCTTTGATTCTTTGAATTGCAATTAGTGAAATGAGTTTGTTCTTTGGTTCCTACTTCAACTACTTGCCTTGTTGTTATTTGTTTGTTTATTGCAGAAATTTATTACTCATTATTTAGTATTAATTTCATATTCTTATCAGTTTTTTCATAGTTAGTATTTTGGTAATTATGGTGCTTTTGTATTTGACATCTTCTTGAAAACCCGTAGAGAACAGTTGTAATAGAAATCTTCTTGTTATTTGTGGTGTTTTTTTGTATTTGTCTTTGACATTTTGTTGCCATAGATGTTATTTTGTACCTTAAAACAAGTGTTGTAAATAGACATTTGTTTATTACATTTTGACTATTTTTTGTTGCAATATACTTTATTTAATTAAATTTTGGCCTCTGGGTGTCAATGCTAGATCCGCTCCTGCCGCCCACAGCTTAGTCCTCCGCCGCACTCACCTCCCGACTATTATACAATTGGTATGTCCTCAAAACATTAGCTTTGTTATTTTTTGACTTCCATCAAAGAACAGTTCTCATATTTTAACTTTGTAAGTCTCAGACTTCAATTCGGCTCCCCTGTCTGCTACATTACCTACATACGCTGTAAGTTTTGAATGCTTTGTTTTTTAATTTTACACTTTCACCTTTTTTTTTTCCTTTTTGTGCTTTGACAGTGATTTAGTAATGGTGTTTAGCTGTTGAATTTGATTCCTGTAGTTTTTTGTGCTCAGTGCACCTTCATTTATACTTTCAGTTTCAGATTTAGTATTATTTTAGGCATTGTTTTTTTTTTTACATTATAATTTCATTGTTTAATACATAGTATTAAATTATTAATCTACTAATATTGATGTTATTTGTGAATGTGAATTGCATTAGTATTAATGTGATTTGTGATTATTAATCCCATTATTTTATATTAATCAATTAATTCCATTGTCTTTTGTTAGTATTAATTTCATTATACATAGTATTATTTTTTGTTTATGTAGAAAAATATATCCTCTTGAAAATCGACAATGATGTCATTAACAAGCGATATAATATCTAAAAACCCATAACGAACAATTGTAATGTGTGATTTCTTTTGGCATTTGATTTTGATGAAAACTCTTATTAATGTAAAACATTAGTGACATGTATTTTTGTACAATACTTTTATGTTGCTATTGAAGTTAGTGTGTGTATATACAGACACATACTCATCTATACACACACACACACACACACACACACACATATATGTATATACATACAAAATCTTGCCCCCCTCCGCCTCTGATCCCTCTCTGTTTAGGCTAGCAGAACGGAGGTCATCCGGAATGGGGATTTTTGAACCATTTAGAGCCATTGGATATATCACGAACAACGTTCCCTTCTCCGTTCAAAGACTAGGAACTGAGACCTTCGTCACCGTTAGCATCGGCAAAGCTTTCCAGATTTACAATGTACGATTTTGTCTAGATTTATAACTTTGACTGAGTTCTCATAATGCGAAAACCTAACAATTGTTTTTTTTTCCCTTAAATTTGTTTGCAGTGCGCTAAGCTCAGTTTGGTTCTAGTTGGTATGCTCTTCATTGCATTTGTTTATATTTATTTTTTCATTCAATCATTTTTCGAAAGTTTTAATCTTTGACAAGCTGATTGTGTTTCTAGGTGAGGAGAATATAAAATACATTGTATAATCATTTGTTTTTGCAAGTGTGATGTATGTAGTAATCTAAAGGGATAGAAATCAGATTGATCTTAATTGACATAAATCTATGAAAACTCAACAAGTCTAGTAAATATAACCATCAATGTTTTAGGACATTTAAGGAGACTTTCTGGAGTGTCACACAGAGTGATGTTGTGTGAAAGTTCATGGAAGACTCCTAATAAAAGGTATGAAGTCTGATAGTGCTTTAACTCATCCCGTCATTTATAAAAGATGCAGGTTAGTGTTTAGAAACAAGTCCTGTGCTCCAGGATTGACCTAGATATGTCATGCTTTGTATTAAAAAACAGAGCATAACTGTAATCACCAAGTTCTCTATTAAATAATCATTAAATTTGACTCGCAGTAAGCTTTGCTGCTCATCTTCTTTTAACCTCCTATTCTTTCAACCTTTTATCCTTAACATATAAGTTGTTCCAACATGGATTGTTTTTATTGTCAGTTCTCAAACTGCTTATATGATACCGGCCATTTTTATTAGTTTTTTCTTTATCATGGACTGGAGAGTAATAACGTTCTGTGTTTCTATTTCATTGATTTAAAAACTGAAAAAAGCGAACAGGCTCACAAATGAGTGATTTTAGTTTCTGGGTGGTTAAAATTTGATTGCCAAGTGTTGCCATTTCATTATTTCTAAATGCTTTTGGTTCCAATTCTTCATGAAGGCCCCCAACTACCAAAGAAGATACGAGCTCTTGCTTCCTACCGAGACTACACATTCGCTGCCTATGGAAATGATATTGCAGTGGTCAAACGTGCTCATCAGGTTTGGGCCTAAGATTTTTTTTTGTTTTGCCTGAAATTTCAAATGCAATGACCTTATACTTGGATTGTAGGCTTTGTGTATTCTCTCCAAGGTTGTCACGACGTCGCCTAGTTGCCAAAATATGGCAGTTGGCAGGCGCCACTCCTCTCCTTACCGCCGTGACAACCTCGATTCTCTCTACTTTGCTCCTCTACATTATCTATATTCTAGAATATTTCTTCGAATCGTGATTCAAGAGGGAAAACCACACCCTGTTGACTGTTGCTTGATGGTTCTTAGATACTCCATATGATTTAAGTGAAAATGAAACTAGCATTTGATGTACAGGTGGCTACTTGGAGCAGGCATAGTGCCAAGGTTAACCATTTGCTGCTTTTTGGCGACCACATCTTAAGTGTCGATGTTGAAGGCAACATCTTGACATGGAACTTTAAGGGAATAAATGAGAACCTTGCTCCAGCTGGACATTTATTGCTAGAAGGCAAAATTACGCCTAGCTGCATAATGCATCCAGATACTTATTTAAACAAGGTATTGTTTCTGTTACATACACTCTGACACACAGTTAGTTGTATGCTTTTAATATTGGGATGCAGTACATCTAATTATCTAATAACATATTCTGTTATGGGAAATTTGGTATTTGTGCTCCTTGTTTACCACAATACATGACTTTGTATTCCATTTTTTAATCTCTGACTTTAAATCCTAGAGCATCCAAAGTGGGGCACAGAGTCCAATATTAAATTAAGAAATGGGTTGCAAACTGCAAAGTTTAACAATGGCAAATTTCCAGCGCATGTTTACCCAAACTATTTTTAGTTGCGCCCTACATGGGTACAAATGCAAAGAAAATAGCACCTGATGTGGATAGTCAAATATTGTGGTAAACATGGGGTGCAAATACCACATTTCCCTTTCATTGTCATTCTGTCCTTCGGGTTGAGTAACATTCAATATTAAAATAGGTCATTGTTGGAACTCAAGAAGGAACTCTTCAACTTTGGAACATTAGCACAAATAAAAAGCTGTACGAGTTCAGTAGGTGGGGATCTTCTATAAATTGCTGTATTTCATCTCCAGCACTAGATGTTGTTGCTGTAGGATGTGCCGATGGGAAAATTCATATTCATAACCTTCGTTATGATGAAGAAATAGTTACATTTACCCATTCTTCCCGGGGTTCTGTTACTGCATTATCTTTTAGTACTGATGGGCAGCCCCTTTTAGCATCCGGAAGCTCATCTGGTGTGATCAGCATATGGAACCTTGAGAAGAGAAGGTTGCAGTCTGTCATTAGAGAGGCCCACGATTCAACTGTAGTCTCACTTCATTTCTTTGCTAATGAGCCTGTGCTTATGAGCTCATCTTCTGACAATTCAATAAAAATGTGGATTTTTGACACAACTGATGGTGACCCCCGTTTACTACGATTCAGAAGTGGTCACAGTGCACCCCCTTTATGTATCAAGTACTACGCCAATGGGAGACACATTTTATCCGCTGGTCAAGATCGTGCCTTCCGCCTCTTCTCTGTTATTCAGGACCAGCAGAGTAGAGAGCTTTCTCAACGACATGTGGCTAAAAGAGCAAAGAAATTCAAATTGAAGGAAGAAGAGATAAAGTTAAAGCCTGTTCTTGCATTTGACGTTGCTGAAATTAGGGAACGCGATTGGTGCAATGTTGTTACGTGTCACATGGACACCACTCAAGCATATGTTTGGAGGCTTCAAAATTTCGTTCTTGGTGAGCATATCCTTCGCCCATGTCCAGCAAATCCAACACCGGTCAAATCGTGCACAATAAGTGCATGTGGAAATTTTGCAGTTTTAGGGACATTGGGCGGTTGGATCGAGCGGTTTAACCTTCAATCTGGAATCAGCCGTGGCAGTTACAGTGACTGCAATTCACAAGGAAGAAATGGATATGCCCATGATGGAGAGGTTATCGGCATAGCTTGTGATTCTACAAATACCCTCATGATAAGCGCGGGATATCAGGGTGATGTGAAAATCTGGGGCTTTAAAGGAAGGGGGTTGAAGTCTAGATTGGACATAGGTTGCTCTCTAATTAAGATCGTTTACCATCGATGTAATGGTCTTTTGGCAACTGTGGCGGATGACATGGTGATCCGTTTGTATGATGCTATTGCATTGAGGATGGTTCGAAAATTTGTGGGCCATGCGGATCGCATTACAGATGTATGCTTCAGCGAGGACGGTAAATTGCTATTGACATCTAGCATGGACGGGACACTTAGAATTTGGGATGTTATCCTAGCTAAACAGATTGATGCCATACAAGTTGATATAGCGATAACTGCGTTATCTCTATCTCCTAACATGGATGTCCTAGCCACCACTCATGCTGATCAAAATGGTGTATATCTATGGGTCAATCAGGCCATGTTTTCTGGAGCTTCTAGTTTTGAATCTTATGGAAGTGGAAAAGAAGTTGTGCGTGTTAAGATGCCCTCAATTTCCTCGGTAGAAGAAGCTTGCCAAGATAATGATGGGAAAGACACTGTAATAAAGACTCAAGAGAAGTTTCTAGATTCTTCTCACTTTGTGACTTCTGACCAGCAAATTCCAGATCTAGTAACACTATCACTATTGCCGAAGAGTCAGTGGCAAAGTTTGATCAATTTAGACATCATAAAGGAGCGAAACAAACCTATTGAGCCTCCAAAGAAACCAGAGAAGGCTCCGTTTTTCTTACCCTCAATTCCCTCTTTCTCTGGTGAAATATTATTTAAACCTAATGAAGAAGTTGCCAAGGAGAAGGTTTCACAAGACGGTGAACAGGAGGAGGTCCGCAGACAACCAAATCTTCCAGTCTCTCAGTTCTTGCATGTTCTTCAGTCATCCGCAGAGAGTCAAAATTGTAAGTTTTGTGGTTATATTAAATGTTTACTCCCTATGTTCTAAAAACAAATTCCATTACACTGCAATTGTGGTCAATTTGATGATTAATTTTGTCATAAGTTGGCAAACATATCCATATTGATTTCCAGGTTTTAAAAGAAAGAAATGAGTGAAATAAAAACTGCTAAATGGGAGGACAACTTGGTCATTTAACTAGCTTTTACTTTATTGATTTGCTAAATGGATATCAATAATGACATAATGTATGTACATAGTATTTATTTAGTCAATAGACTATTGTTTGAGAATGCATATTACTTTTCCAAAAATGATAGGTGAATTATAATTTTGTTTATTTATATGTATACTTGATTCTTGTTGCAGTTTCAGCATTCACTAATTATATTAAAAGTTTGTCTCCTTCAATGCTGGATATGGAAATGCGAGTGCTTCAACTTATTGACGACGAGGAAGATGTTGTGATGGAAAGACAGGAATTGTACTTCATTGAATTGCTGCTGGACTATTTTATACATGAGATTTCATGCATGAGCAACTTTGAGTTCATACAGGCTCTTATTAGATTGTTTTTAAAGGTACATATTTCTTCAACATGCTCAGGGTATCTATCTTTATCATAGAAATAAAATTCTAAAACCTTTGTAGTCTCAAAAAGAAACAAATAACCAGCAAAACAATTAATGAGGTATGAACTGTTTGGAACTTCGAAAATGCCAAGGAAATAATTGGGGAGAAAAGTTTTGATGAAATTTGGAAGAACATTTGATACTTGCTCACATTCTTTTATTTATTTCTATTATACTAGTATAAGGACTAAGAAATCTATAAGTTAAGAAATTAGTAATCATATTTCATTTTTCCTTTGCATTTTACAAGGTAAGAATCAAACTTAAGAACTGAACTTTCCTTGGCTTCCCCCCTCCCTTTCTATGATGTTTTCCAAGATCCAAACATCATCGTACACCTATAGTGATACTTGTACCATTTTATGAACCTTTATTAATGGGAATAAATAAATACCAGGTCATAACTTTTTACAAAATATTTAATTGCCAGATCCATGGTGAAGTAATACGTTGCAAGCCGCAGTTGAGGGAAAAGGCGCAGAAACTTCTAGAAATCCAGTCGAGCGTTTGGCGAAGAGTTGACAAGTTATTCCAGAGTAGCAGATGTATGGTCGCATTCCTTAGCAATTCACAATTTTGACCATTTAGCTTAATTCTCCTTTTGTTTGATTGATTGAGCAACCCTTGGAAATGTGTATTGGTTTTGGAAGAACGAGACTATTAATTAAGTTAAAAGGGCTTGGTAGCAAAGGGACTTAGTTTTCTTCAAAGTCATGACTTGCACTGAGTTCAGGGGCTACAAATGGTGTTAAGAACTAGGGTATATTTTTAAAATCTCATTTGGTAAGTCACCTTAAGGATCTGTGGAAAAATACTACTCATACAGATCCATATGCACAAGAAAATAATTGAAGTGCATTTTTGTGAAGTGCATTATATACTACGTATATAAATTTGAGAGTAAAAATTACGATAGTATTTAGATTATTAGATAAGGAGACAAGATTATTTAATGAACTAAATGAAAGTTAATGGACAAACGGAAGGTCTGGGCGAATAGCAAACGGAAGTTACATTTGATCTATTTTTGGGGACATCATAATGAGTTGAGATTATTTTTTACAGTATTTCAAGTATGGATTCTTATTATTATAGAACCCCAAAAAGGGGATTATTCATAAGAATTATACCTTACTAATATAAAGCAAAAAACAATGTTTACTAGCTCACAGTAATAAAAACTGAATGTTCACAAAATAATACTAGTACTACGTAACAATATTACAATAAAAAACAATGACAAGCGGCATATTGTATTGGCTATAGGTTATGTAAAAATGGGGCAATTATAACTCTAATTATAAAACAGTGTTCACAAAATGACTGACGATGATGATAATAATTTTGGTAAAGACAATAAATTTAGTACAAGTTTATAATTTAATCTAAATACTTTTGCTTTGATTTGAATGTTTTGAAGTGATACAAACATTTTTTTTTAAATATCAAATGTTTTTAATAATATGAACTATTTCTGTTAAGATGTGAACCTTTTTAATTTGATTTGATATGTGTGTATACTCTTTTAGCTGATTTAAATTCATGTAATATAACATGATATGACAATAACAAGAGTAAGTGAGTAAAAAATAAAAATAAGGTGAAGTGGTGAACAATTCGACTTGTATCAGTGTATGTGAACACTATCCAAGTGACCAAATTAATGTAAGCAGTGCGAGTACGGGTAGTGGAGGCCATGCATCGACATTTTGTGTTGGGGGAACTTGACTGCATTCTATATTTATCACATTTCAATATTATTAAGGTATGCGGTCCATCAGCCTAAAAATTAAGAAAAAATAAGTTGCAAAGTTAAATAATTTTATACTGAAATGAGCTACACACATTAATAATTTTGATAATAGGTCGCAAAATCAAATATCGCCCGATAAATGAAATGCACAATCAAATTCTTCCAATTGTGTTGCCATTATTACAAAGATGATGAATAATTCACATGCACTTGAATGCATAACTACATACCCAGATTAGATCTCACAGTAATTCACAATAGTAGTACATAACTACATACATTGTCTTTGTAATTCATTATTTGAAAGAAAAGATATAGCAGTTAGAATTTTCAGTTGGGGAAAGTATGGAATTAAAAAAGAGAAATAAACAACTGTGACAAAAAGTAAAAATATTCATCAATTACAGATATTTCATTGGTGAATGATTGGGCTCCTCAGAAGAACAAAAGCATGGCATGGAAGCATTCTTACGCGACACACAACGTACATTGCAGGTGTTGTTACCCAAAGAACTGAATGTGTTTTATGAATGTTCCTCTTGTAATATTCACACTTGGTGTAGCCTGGCCTGCCATTCATTGTTCACCGATGTGGCGATGTCCCGCTCAGATCTCTCATGAATGAGAAACTAATTAGAGGAGTATCAACTAAAGTTGGGTCATCCTTTCTTAGTCATAAGATGGCCTCTGGAAGTGCATGTTTGGTGGAACCAAGGAATAGCTCCCGCCTGGGGATATCACACTTGTGGAGACCCGAAACATCATTTGCTTCTGTCACCGTTAATGCAACCAAAGGGTCAAGTAATAATAAGTTTTGTGACTCTCCCCCTTTTCCCTCTTCCTTTCTCATCTCTTCAAGAAGAGCTTTGCAAGTGTCTATACCTGCTCAATCACCAACAAATTAAAGCTATCATTCATTGAGTATATCAGTATGTGTGTGTGTGTGTGTCAAAGCATTTCAAGTATAAAACTTGAAATGATATCGGATAAAACTGTTTTAATATTGGATTTCATCATAAACAGGTCAATATGATTAGCATTGGTATACTTTATGAGTTCCTATTTTATTTGTGTGCGAAGTACTCCAACACGCATCTCGATCCAAATCGAACTACACAAATATGGTATATAAATGTATTACCAATTCTCGTAATGAGCTACCCTTAATCATGTTTTTTATACAATCAAACCACAATTGAATTTGATTCTAATATCAAGGCTGGGGTTCCATGGTCAATCAATAAGAATAACTCATATCTAACATAATAGTTTGATAGTTCATATTTTACCGGTGCGTGAAATTCTTCAACAAACTAACCTGAAAAATAACCTCCATGGACATATCCATTAAATTTTTCATTGGTGTGCTCTCCTGTGAAAAACACTCTTCCAACAGGTGCCTGGAGAACAATAACACCTTTTTTGATAATTGCTTTTGGGATTAATTAAAACAATGAGGATGACGACAACCACGATAATATAGCGATGTAGCTCCTAATCATGAACTAAGTACCTTCAAATTGTGTACAAGTTGGTGATTGCCGTAGATGGGGTAATTACTGTAGCTGCCACGCTGGAACCTGTTATTCCACCAACGTGGGACGACTATGTCGATTGCAGTAGGAATGTGTTCCCCAAACATGTTCCTCAGTACATCCATTGCTTCCTTCAAAGTTTCTCCATCAGTTTGGGCTTCCACGCGTTTTGATTCTTCATTTGTGAGAGTCACCACCAGAATATTGGATCCTGGGTATGCATTGTCCATGTGCTGTTCAAAGATAGAGTCTAAATGAGTGATGCATTGTCCATTGTCCGAATCACTAAAGGACAAAGACAAACAAAACATAAAATTGGTTCCAGAATAAGTTGCAAATATACAATATTACAACAATAAATTAATAATCACAGGAGATCTATTGCCTCTTTAGTTCCAATGTGATCTTCGGCCCTCCTTTGAGAAATCTTTTGATGACAAGGGTTCTAGTTTTTGGATAGAAGTCTCTATATTCATATGTTGCCAACATCATATTAAAACAAGAAACCATTTTTTTTATATTAATAAAAAACTCATGGAGAGGCCTTGAGAGTTGAAACCATTCCTAGAGCCCGTTTGATAGGACGAAAATCGGCCGATTCTACTTAAATTTATAAAGTTCTGGCTGAAGTGGCTGCATTGGCTGATTCTGCTGATTTAAGAAGAAATTATTTTAAAAATATACTCCGTATTATATAAATAAAATAAAGAAAAAGTTAAAGTAAAAATAACTAAAATAGTCATCTACGGTAACTTCAATCAATATAGTCAGAAAAGTAACTTTAATCTTGCTTTTTCTGCTTATTACACAATTCAGCGCGCGAAAGCAAAAATTGCGTGTTTGGTGAAAAAGTTGACTGATGAGCGAGTATGAGTTAAGTTGACATCACTGTAACCACTCAATTTTTTTTAATGGGGTCTCCACTCAAAAATGATTGACAATGATGTTACCACCTTTAGACATATGATTACATATCATATGAGGCTCTTTATTTTTTTTGGGGTTAGTGGTACTTAAGGGTGCTAAGGTTTTAAGCCACATTCAGCCAGGAGAGGCAGAAAAGTTGGATACCAGCCAAAAGAACACACATATGGGCCTCAATAGACAGTTCAGGCGAAAAGAAAGATGAAAAGCTACAACCGACATACTACGTATTACTTTCATCCCGATTGACTTTGCCAACACATATTAGCTCCACCCCTTAAAAATTGGTCACATCTATATAGAGTAATAAACACTACTCCACAAATTTGATCAAATTTCATGAGAGAAGAGAGAGTACTACGTAGTACTGTAATTTTTTAGGCCACCCAGAGGTAGGGGCTATTTTGGGCCCACTATTTTTTAATACATCGAAAAGTTGAAATTAAGATATACTCCCTCCGTCCCTAAATGTTTGTCCTACTTTCCCGAAATGGATGTCTCAAAATGTTGGTCCTACTTTTTTCTTTCCTTATTCAACAAATAAATCTTTATCAAACAATGTCAAACAATGTCGCTACAGTGTCAAACAGTGTCGCTACGATGTAAAGTCAAATTCATTTCCTTAATATATGTGAAGTCAAACTAGTACTCCCTCCGTCCCAGGGAGAAGTTCCCGGGTTGACTTTCACACATATTAAGGAAATAAAGTTACTGAGGGGTAAATTTTACTGTTTGACACTGTTTTGACACTGTTTCGACACTGTTTGGCTCTGTTTTGCACTGTTTGGCACTGTTTTGATGTAGGATAACTTTCCATTTATAAAAATGGGAACTTTTTGTTGGGACAGCCAAAAAAAGAAAGTGGGAACTTGTCTCTGGGACGGAGGTAGTACAAAGGACGGAGGTAGTAAATAGTTATACTATTCACTTGATCAACACAAAACACTCTTAATCTCCTACTTTATATATCAATTTTTTATCAAATTTGATTCTGGTTTTTGCGACTTTGTAAAGTTTTTAATGTAATTTTTGAATATGTAATTTTTTTTCCCTAAAAATAATTTGAGTACGAACATGAATCTGTTTGCTTTATCGTCACTCAAACATTGTAAACCGAATTGTCCCAAACATAGTGGACGGAGGCAGTACTAGATAGTGCGAGAGTTATAAAGTTTGGTAGTTCAATTAATAACTCTGTACTCTAAAGTCTAAAAAAAATAGTGTGTTAGCTTTTTTTTTCCGTACTCTAAAGTCTAAAGTGTAGTCCATAGTACAACAGTACTAACCAACTATGGAGTATTTAAGAATACAATGATCACGTCATGCCACTGGTCGGCTCCTTTTTTTTACGGAGTAGAAGAGTGGTCGGCTCAATTGAGAAACAACAGTCCGTGTTATTTTTTCCGAATAATGTCCATGATCATCCTACCTTATACTCCATTTGTTGGAAAAATGTGTTGAAAATTGTATTATATAGTTATTTTGGGGCAATTTTTTGAGTGGGTTCCACTTCCGATTTGGGTCGGGTCAAAGTCGTTTCGGATTGTCCTTGTTAAGGGCTACAATGCGATATATGGTACGCTCAAAATAGATAACGAGTGAATGAGAAATTTATTCTCGAAGTTTACCCGTTAAAAATGAGAAAACTGGAAAAAAGGATGAGTTTCTAGTGTGTTATTTCCCACACCGGAAAACCCAAGGGATTTGCAACCCTTTATAAAGGGACTCTCCCTTTAAGGAGTTAAGATTCCTAAGGGTAAAGACTCTCTCCATGCGCGCAGGGGTGCAAATCACATCCCGAATTTGGAGAAGAAAAACCGCGACTTACGTGCGCGGGCGACCTGTGGACACGAATGTCGGCCAAAAAATCTATCTCTCAAGAGATATGGTTAAAAAGCAAACACACTATTTTTAAAGTCTAATTAAAGTCTAATTTGGGGGTGAATGCCTAATGTCTATTGAAGGCTAATTTGATCCAATTTATTTAATAGGGAGTACTACTTTAATCAAAAGTGATGAATAGGTGAAACCTGCCAAAACGTATAGTAGCCTCTTCGTTCGTGGGCATAGATGAAGAACTCCTTCCCGGGTCCACATGGCCAGAACCTGTACGGAAATTTGAGAAATATCTTGGTGTAAACCATGATGTCACAGTTTTGGAATGCTTCCGTTTTCCACGTCTGTTACATACAATTTGATAGTGCACAGGTTATTCTTAGGTTGGTGTACTTAATGTGAGCTTTCGAGATTAAGAAAACTACTCTTTGGAACAACACCAAACTGAAGTAAGAGTGTTTGGAATTGATTTTTGCTTCTAGTTCTTTTTTAAAAGTAGAAGTATACTTTAAATCTGTTTTTGAGAAGCTGGTCTTCCCTAGCTTCTAAAAAACTTTTTTTAAAGAGCAATTTAGAGCACTTATAAGTATTTATGCACTTAAACCCAAACACTCCAATATCTGCTTCTGGCTTCTGCTCCATGAAAGAGCAGAAGCAATTTTCAGAAGTAGATCCAAACACCCACATAATCTGACTACAAATAAACTAGAGTAGCTCGGGGTATTGTTCGTTCGTACTTGGCATATCATAACTAGATTTATGTTTCTCTACTTGTTTAGAGTAGTGGTGGACTCGGGCCGGTTCGGGCCCGGTTCGGGCCTGGGCCCGGCCGGGCCTCGGGCCAGAAAATTGGGGCCCGAGCCCGAACCGCCGGTGGCCGGTTCCGGGCCAAACCGGGCCGTGCCGGGCCAAACCGGTCCTTTTTTTTTGGGTTCTCTTATTTAACCCCCTACCCCTACCCCTCAACCCCAAACCACCCCAAACCACCTCAAATGGCCCAAAATACCTAATCCAACCCAAAACTTAAAAAAATTTCAAAAAAAATAAAATAAAATCCGGCCCGGACCGGGCCCGGACCGGCCGGGCCGGTTCGCCTAAAGCAGGGCCCGAGCCCGGACCGCCCATCACCCGGGCAGGGCCAAACCGAACCGCTGGACCCACCGGGCACCGGGCCGGGCCGGGCCAAACAGTAACCGGGCCGGGCCGGTTCCAGTCGGGCCGCCCGGCCCGAGTCCACCCCTAGTTTAGAGTACGTCTAGATGCGGGAAATGAGACACAAAATGTGTTGAGAAAACATGAAAATTTTACTTGTTTCCCGTTAATGAGCAAATGACATACTACGTATTTAACAATAATGCTTGGTCTACCTAAAAGTTGTAATTTTTGGGTATATATATGTCAAAATAGTTGCAATAACATTTGTATGTAAAGTTAGATCAGGTATAAAAATTAAAAAGTTGATACAAATGACAGTTTCAGATATTTAACTCATGGACCATGGCAAAGAGATAAAGATACACTGGAGTGAAGAGTGATACACCACATTCCTTACGCCCAGCTTTATTCTTTTTTAGTTCAAGTTTAGAAACTTCAAAATAAAAGGTACTTGTACTCCGTAAGTCATAGCTTTATCATTTTATTTTATCAATATTCAATAAGAATGTGGTAGATGGTTGTCCAACTCCAACCAGGCTGTCATCAATAATTTACTAGCCCTAGGAAAGAATCTAACCATACCTATACTATTCTTAGTTGACCAAGTATATATAGTACTCCGTACGTAGTACTCCGTATTATACAGTCCAGTGTACTAGACTACTCTGTTCATGAGGGTTAGTTTTCGAGACATACAGTTCAAATGGAGGGTGGAGCTAAAGAGCAATTGTTTCCCATAAACATCAAGTGGGGTACACTCTTCTCAATCAATTTACCATAAAAAACTAATCGGCTCGCCGTCTGGCTTCCATTTAATACCCCAGCTCACTCAATTTTGTCAATTCCCACGATCAATATAATGGGCATGTGTGGCATTCAAACAGTTAGGATTGTGAGAAGATGTTTGATAATTTGATTGTTTCACCATAAAATTAGTGGAAAAAGGTCATTTTTCAAAATCTCAATCCAAAACTCTGTTATTAGCAACATTTTCATTTCGATGTTTCCTTCCAAAACGCTAGTGCCGAATAACTATTTACCAAATAACTTTTTCACTTATAGAAAACGTTAAACGTGGTCAAACAACATTTTTTCGGTTGAAACGCTGTTTACCAAACACCCCAAATTTCTCTTTGCTCTAATTTTGAATATTTTTATAAAATTCTGTTCGGGTATCAGGCCGAGTACGAGGCCGGCCTAAATATCAAAACGGGCCCAACCGGCTTAAGGATCGGGTTATTGCGCTCGGGACGAGGGCCATATCGATCGAGCAACGTATCTTGACCGGACCTATTACTCGTCCAAGATCGAGTGTCCTGAACAAGATCGACACTTGTATTAGCCTGCCACAGAGTCTACGCTACCAATACCTTGGCGGGAAATCTAGAAATCGGCGAGAAGAACATTTGATACTCTTAATATGATGATTTTATGATTGGGGCTACCGTATATTTGCAAAGTGTTAGCAATCTTGCATTCAATAGCTTAGTCTCACTCTACTATCTCAGTGTCACATAATTTTGTTTAGAAATTAGAGACTCGGACTTTGGTAAGGGTATATTGCAAGTATGCTATTCATTGAATATGAACCATGTGCACTTTACCTTCTTTCTTGTTTGGTTTATTTCATAATGAAATACACACAAACTGATGAAACCCAAGAGAGCGTGTTAGACTCTTGGAGTGCGAATGTATTAACATCAACAAATTCAAATTAAGTTTTTTAATACTACGGATAAAGTTTTGAGAAACTGTATCATTGACAATATTGAGCCGGAAGGAAAGGAGGGAGTCGAATACTTCCGGAGCATTGTGAAGGAAAGAGTGCAATTATTTGTATAGGCAGGGAGAGACGTACAGGCAAAGGCGGTGTGAAGGAAATAAGATCGCTTTGGAGGACTCCAATGCTTACAGACAAAACAATGTAACTGGCTTTGTACACGATCCCATCCTCTGTGGTCACTGAAACATCATTCCTTGTATGCTGCTGCACTTCTCGAACAACCTGCAATCCCCATTGAAAAATTCCTTTTGTACGGGTTCTTATACACATCAGTACATCTCCGTGTCTTTGAGAGTTATTTTTTGTCTGTGAATCCCAATCGACAGACAAAAACTAACTTGTTTTGTCTGTAGAATTTTGTTGATTATCAATGCCACAATTTCACAAACATGCATGGGTTGGCTTTATCCATGATTCGCACAATGATACAAATCTAATTTTAAACAAGAGAAGAATGATGCAACATGTTTGGAATTGATTTTGCTTATGCTTCTTTTTTTTAAAAACAGATTCAAAAGTAGAATAAGTTTTTCAGAATTTTGTCTCATTCAGCTTCTAAAAAACTGCTTGTAACTTATAGGGAAATTTGTAACTTTCATCCCGTAATTTTTAGTCGTTTTCATTATTAGTTTCACAATTTTAGTCTCTTGCAATTTTAGTCCTGTAACTAATTAATATTTGCGATTTAAAGGCTTCCCCCCTGAAAAGTACATTTTCCGGCGATAGTATACCGAAAAAGATGTTGCCAGCGTCAGACTTTTCTGCAGGAAAGTGTTCTTTTTGAAAAGTTCTTAAATTACAAAAGTTTATTAGTTACAAGACCAAATTTGTAAATACTCCATCCGATTCTTAATAAACTTTACACTTTCCTTTTTTGGAAGTATCATATTAAATTTTACACTTCCTTATTTGCCTTACAAATCTACACAAAACAGTGCAAAACAGTGCCAAACAATGACAAACATTGTACTGTACATTAAAGTCAAATTTATTTCTTTAATATGCGTGAAGTCAAAGTACAAGTTAGAAGATTAAATATGATAACAAATATACTTTTTTTTCCCAAACTTATATGAATAATACTCCGTATGTAATTTGCCAAAAAAAATACTCCGTATGTAGATTAGGAATTTTTCTTGTTCTAAACATTTACCATCAGTCAACTAAAAGTTGGTCTAGACATTCCGGTCTCCAGACTCATACCATACGTTAGTTATGCCTTGAGTAAACCGGAGTTGTATGACTTGTATCCCTTTATTTGCATATCGAAATCAGAGGAGCGGTGAAAGTCCATCTGTATCAACTCTATGTACCATGCTTAGGGGATACACGGACCCACACTGAATAGAAAGTTGTTGAAAAAAGTCCTCCCCTTCTACTGTACTTATTGAAGTAACCTTTAATTTTTTTTTTCACATTTTCAAATAAAAATCAATTGCTAAGTTGCCATAACAAAACTCCAGCCGCTTTTTTGGGAAGTTTTCGATCACAAATTTCCTATCACATTTCTATTGGGTGGAATTAATTTAATCTTTGGTTAGAGTAATTAATTCAATCTATGTTAGTGTGAATGAAGTCCTATTCTTGTTTTAAAATATTCTACTCCATATATTTTAGTCCTAACCAATTTCTTTTAAAGATAAACCATTATAGAGGTCATTTGGCAACACAGTTTTTCGGCTTATCAGCTAACTTTTTCACCAAACACATAATATTTGCTTTCGCGCGCTGAATTATGTAATAAGCAGAAAAAGTAAGGTTGAAGTTACTTATCTGGCTGTATTTGATGAAGTTACTGTAGATGACCATTTTAGCTATTTTTACATATATTTTTTTATTTATTTTATTAATAAAATATATTTTAAAAATAATTTTTTCTTAAATCAGCAGAACCAACTAATGTAGCTATTTCAGCCAGAACATCATAAATTTCAGCAAGATCAGCCAAATCAGTCGATTATCATGCTACCAAATGGGCTCATAGAGGGACAAGGGCGGACCGTAGTAGAGACCCAGGGGGGCAGTGGCCCCTCCAACAAAAATAATTTTCGCCCTCCCAAAAAAATATTTTTTTTAAGTTCCGCCCTACCAAGATAAACTTTCTAGGTCCGCCCCTGTAGAGGGACAAACATAGTCCATTTGACTCCATGAAAGTGTCCATAGAGTCACTTGTATAGTAGCATAAACAAAATAGAAATGAAATTATGAAGTACGGAGTACATCGTATGTATGAGCTGCTTTCTGATATTTACCGTGTTAAGTTTGAGGCGGGTGTCCACAATTTTTCCATCTGATGTAGAAAGGAAGGTTGCTGCAATTTCATGGAGTAAATGCTCATATCCCCTTTCATCTGCCACCAGATATTCTCTTTCTCCAAAATCAACGTACGTTGGTATAGGTTCAACTTCTGCAATTTCAAACTCTAACGTGTTAAGTGATTTTAATTAATGCTACGTACTACTTCCGTCCCACTAAGATTGGGACGAGAGAAGGTGGCACGATTATTAAGAAAAGTGAGTTTGTGTAGTTGATATTCCCTCCATAACTTTAAAATCTTCCCATTTCAAAAGTAGGTAGATTAAGAATAGTGAAAGATGATATGCATTATTGAGGGTATGATGGGAAAATAATGGAATAATATGGTGGAATGTATGATAAATCCAAAAAAGTAGTTGTAATAGTGTATTATTTTAAGAATTATTGATGGTATGATGAGAAGATTTAGAAATGAGAAGATTTTTTTGTTACGGACGAAAAAGGAAAGTGGGAAGATTTTTACGTTACGGAGGGAGTATTAAATTGATAAAGTAAGAATAGAGCAAGAATGATTTAGAGTCACACAATCTTTACCAAATTTGGTATGGGACAATCTTAGTGGGACTTCCCGAAAAGGTAAAATGGGACAATCTTAGCGGGACGGAGGGAGTAATACTCTATCCAGGGACGGATCCAGGATTTCGAGTCAAGGGGGCGAACATTTTAATTAGTGTCGGGGTAAAAAAATCACTAGTGTAGCGGGGCGAGTTTTTTTTACTAGTGTAGCGGTGCGAATTTTTTCCACTAGTGTAAGATTATGCGGCTATTTTTATTCAAAAACAATTCATTAATACATACCCGGCGACAGTTAAATCTATATATTACATTCTAAGTTTGACAACGACAAAACACTTTAATTAATTTTGTAATTTAAGTGCTTCAGAAAAAGTATTGATACATTAAAGCGTAAGAAATAACAAATCAAAGAAAAATAATTTTACAATACAAAGGATACATAACATTTTATTTGAAGATAAAGAGTTTAACAGGTACATATTCACCAATACTTTTGAAATAACTTCTCCATTGTTTAACTAGACGAGTGTTATAAAAATAAAGAATTGATTTTTGAATTACAATATTTGTCTACAAAGGAGGGTGTTCATGAGTTACGAGAAGTTTTCATAATATTACAATAGTACATATGCGTTTATTATTTTTAGAATAATATTATATTGCTAGTTCAAATATATAGTGCATATTAATTATATTTGTATTAATGCTAAAATAAGTTAAAGTTTATTATCTATACAGTAAAGTATTTTTAGAATGTAAGATGTAAATGATTGAATTGTGTAATTTAATGTCAATAAACATTCGTATGTTGGATTCAGTTCACATGATCTAAAAATGTGTAACCAGTGTTTTTGGTATTTAATATCTTTTGATATATATTTTACAAAATCGAGTACTAGTTATCTAATAAAGATAATTAAACATTACAAAACTAAGAATTTTTATATAATAACTATCCTAAATCTTAAACATTGAGTTGTTATATTGATTATTTATTTAAGTTATATAAATTATTTGAGATGCTATGTAAAACTATATTAATTTCGAAAACTAAAAGTTAAGGGGGGCAAATCTAATTAAACTATGAAAATTTACGAAAATATTACATATATAGTAGAAATTTTTGAAAGTCCAAGGGGGGTGATCGCCCCCCTAGATCCGTCCCTGTCTCCGTCCCATATTCGTTGTCCACTTTCAATTTGGCACAGTTATTAATTAAGTGATTGAAAAATAAAAGTTGTTGTTGAGATTTGCCAAAAATAGAAACTAAGGCATTCATTTTGACATGTGAACATGCTCTCTCAATAGCCAATACATACATTTGGAGGGCATACATGAACAAAACTGATGTGCGCAACACTCGAAATTGATGTGGTCTGGAGCGTAGAACTTTTAATTTAAGAGGATTAATTAATTAAATGAGTTCGTATACCGTGGGAGCTGCCCACCGTGAGCATGATGCTCCTACGTACACAAAAACGCGTGTTACTATTCACGCGGGGTGAACAATAACTTCTATTTTTGTTTTTTTCATTGTATAGTAACAGACTGATGTAACTCGTGTGTAAAACAATGTAACTCTCATTAATAAGAAATGTAACTACAGGCAAGTCGAAATGTAACTTGTTTAATACGGATTATAAGAAATAAAACATTGATTTTAATGAAACAAAGAGTCTAATTGCTCAATTAATTTACGTAAATATTGGATATGTTTTTTTTAATATTAATGCCGTAAATAATATTTTTTCTTTAAAATCACAATTTTTTTGGCCAAAAAGTCATTTTTTCGCAAAAAAAATCATTTTTCTTTTGCAAAAAGTGATTTTTTGTTTGTTTCAATAGCAGGAGTTTACTTAAATAGTGAATATGATGTGTTTTTAATATTAAGGTCATAATTTTTTTTAAATCACTTTTTTTTGTCAAAACAATCATTTTTTGCCAAAAAATAATCTTTGAAAAAAAACGATTCTTTTGTTTCAATAGTAGGGCTTTATGTTGTGATGGAAAACTTAACTCGCGTTGATGATAAATTTACCTTAGGTGTATACAAAATGTAACTTGTTAAGACAAGTTTAAATGCAACCTGCGCGTATGAAGATGTAACTCACGCATAAAAAAAGATGTAACTCGAGTATATGAAGATGTAACTCCATATACTATCAAAGCTAATTGCTCAAATTAATTTACGTAAATAGTTAATATGTTTTGTTTTTAGTATTAAGGCCATAAAATGTTTCAAAGAAAAATAATTTTTTAACCAAAAAATCAGTTTTTTTTTGCCAAAAAATCATTTTTTTTGTTTCAATAGTTGGAGTTTATTTTGTGATGTAACTCGCGTTATGCAAAAATGTAACTCGAGTTGATAAAGAATCTAACTTAGGTGTATGCAAAATGTAACATGTTGAAGAAAATCCAAATGTAACGCTCACATAGGAAGATGTAGCTCACATATAATAAGATGTAACTCACGAATAAGAAGATGTAACTCGCGCATAAGAAGATGTAACTTGTGTATAAAAAAATGTAACTCTATATAATATCAAATGTAACTCTAAGAATCATTTATACATGTAATATCATAATTTATCAAATGTAAATCGAAAAAAGTGAATTAATATGAAGATATAATTTATCAAATACAGAGAAATGTAAGAATACAAAAATTTATTTTAGGAAAAATGTTTATGAATATGAAAAATTATATTAAAAAATGTATGAATATAAAATATATTATAGAAAATAAATAGTGTATGAATATGAATGCAATATACTTATTTTATTTACATTCATATTTTTTTTAAAATATAAATTATTTGTTATGAAATGGTAAAGAATAAAAAATAGATTAATTGTTATTTAAGGTGAAGATAAAGAAAAATAAAAATATAATTAAAATTTTAATATTTTGTTAGAGAAGGAGTGCGCAGGGTGTAACGATCCCACGGTATAATTAATCATTTAATTAATTAATCAAATGAAGTTATACTGTTGACCTGCCATCTCGAAGTCGTGGAGGATGAAGTCTATCGCCAACTCAATCGGTGTGCTTGGAATACTGAAAACAAAACCCAATAAATCCATTGAGAAACAAATAAAAAATGAAAATAAATTATTTGGTATATTGATTAAGAGCCCCTCATGTAACTATGTTGGTTGCAACCAACTTTAATTTTAAATTAAATATGTAACTTTTGATTTACCGTGCTTGTGTAATAAAAAGAAAAAGTAAAGTTCAAGTTACTTTTCTGACTGTATTGACTGAAGTTACTGTAGAAGTCCATTTTAACTACTTTACATATACTTTTTTCTCTATTTTATTAATAAAATACTACCTCCGTCCCTTAAAACTTTGCCAAATTTGACCGTCATGAGGATTAATAAAGTAAAATCTGTGTGGTTGAGACTTGTGCAGAGGAGAGAAAATTAACTGGAACCACAAATTCTTTACTTAAAAGGGAAAGTGACAAAGTTAGTGGGACATCCAAAAAATGAAAGTTGACAAAGTTTTAAGGGACGAAAGAAAATTATTTTAAATAATTTTTTCATAAATCAGCAGAATCAGTCAATAGAGTCACTGCAGTCAGAACTCCATAAATTTCAGCAGAATCAGCCGATTTCAGTGTTACTAACCGGCTCTAAAAGGACTAGCAATAAAGTTTTTGAGAGAATGATTTAAAAGTTACAAGAATGGTGTTAGTGCATGTTTGGTAAACATAAATTCCAAACTTTGAGTTTTTGTATTATTCAAAAAGATCTAAAAGTTTCTAATTGTATGTTTGACATTACAATTTTTAAGAGTTTTTTCAAAATAAAGATGTGTTTTGGGAAATTATACTTGCTGAGTATAATTCGTAGAATGTTTGCTGAGTATAAGTTCATACCTTTTAATTTTTGTACTATTTAAAAAATATCTACAAATTTGTAGTTATATGTTTCACATAAAAATATTTAATAGTTTTTTAAAAAATGAAAGATTTTTGAGAAGCTACACGGAATAACATTTGGAAAAAGTTTGTGTTTTTGTGTATTAATTAGCCATAACAACTTATACCAAATAAAACTAAATCAAACAGTATGTTTTATCAAATAATTAGGAAGTACACTCTTTTTCGTTTAAAATATTTCCAATCATTAAAAATTACTCCCTTTGTCCCTGAATTTACTTCCAACTTTCCATTTTCGTCCGTCCCAAAAAGAACTTCATTTTCCCTTTTTGGCAAAGAATTTGTGGTTCACTGCATTTCTCGCTCCTCTGCACAACTCTCCATCACACAGTTCCCACTTTCTTAATCACCGTGCCACTTTAATTTGGAAGAACAATCAGGGACGGAGGGAGTAATTTTTTTGAAAAACTCACAAAAGCTTACATACAGAGTGATACAAGTGTTTGGATCTGATCATCTGATTCTTAAAACTGCTTCTGCTCCTTCAGGGATCAGAAACAGAAGTTTGAGTGTTTGAGTGAAGATTCTAGTGCTCTAATTTACTCACAGAATCAGTTTTTTAGAAGCTGGGGAGACCAGTTTCTGAAAACTGATTCTGCCTCTGATTTAAAAAAGAACTAGAACCAGAATCAGTTCCAAACACCCCACAATGCGAAACTAATTCTAATAGTCAAATTTTTATCAAACTGTTAGCACCTTCCTTATAGTCATTATTAATCAAAAGTTGCCCGACACTAAATATTCTCTTACAATCACGAAAATGGCGAGATGGATAATGATAAAACAGAAATTTACGTATACGCTTACGATTCAGATATATTTGCGACTTCGGAATTCACGGAGTCGGGGTTGACCTGATGCCTCCTCTGCTTTTGGACTGCTGAATCGACCGCTTTCTGGTACGAGTTAGCCGCGATTTCACTCGGAAATATCTTTCCACTGCAAATTAAATGAAGAATTTGAATCGGAACTCAACAAACTAAAAACAGATATGCAGCTGTAGACCGTAGCAGTTAACCGAACTTGCAGAACACGACCCCTACTGACCAGTGACCACCAGTTTTTGAGCTGGAAAATCGTTCACAAATTACTAAAATCGTAGCTCAGAAATCGTAAACAACATAACTAGAAGTCCGATAATCACGCCCATCCTTTCATGAGAGAGGATGAATGAGCGGTGGAGCGTGAACTCACGCACCTGCGGTCGTAGATGTTGTAACGGGCGCAGCTGTAGTCGGAGAAGCAGGTTCGGAGGTCGCACTGGCGGGCGAGCTCCCAGACGGGATTGGATTGCTTGCCGCCGACGCCGGCAACCCATCCGGCACCGAGCTCCACCGTAACCCCGCAGAAATCCTCCTTCCTTATTCTACCTCCAATCCTGTCCGCCGCTTCGAGTATCAGCACGTCCTCCACCCCATTCAGCGCCAGGACTTTCGCCGCCGTAATGCCTGAAAACATGCGAAATTGAGTAACTTCGAGCTTCTGATTCACGGAATATAAAACATTACAGATATTAAGGTCTGATTCGCGACCTGAAATTCCAGCGCCGACGATGATTACGGAGCAACGAACTGGATTTTCCATTATCGATTCGAAGAGAGTAGGGTAGCAGATCCAATGCGCAGAGATTTTGGTTTATGTGAGAGAGAATTGAAGGACGAATATTTGAGTTGGCAAAGATGGGAAGAAGAAGCGGGAGTCCGTTTTTATAGTTGCCTCGTCACCAGCTAATTATTTCACCTTACCTCCCTGTTTCCTAGCTGTTTACTACTAATGTAATTATGCCGTCCTTCTAGGGCAGTGTTTGCCCATCCTTAAAAAAAGCACTCTTCTACTTTTACCTTCTAAAAAGTCAAAAATGGTGTTTACAAACTGAAACTTCTGCTTATTTTAAGCAACTTTAAGCTAAAAGTTGCAAACTGGGTTATACATGCTTTTTTGTGCTTCTAGGGTTTTTTGTAAATAAATCCAACTTTTAAGATAGTTGTATTCCTTATTATTTTGATTAATCCCCTGAACTACCCTTTGTTCCCACAGGCCACAACCTTTGTACTTGAATCGCCGATGAAGTTGGTCAACGGGTTCCTCGCAAGCTTCGTCCCCTCCGTGGCCTCTCAAGACATACCCCACTCCTTCAGACTTCTGCCTTTTCCTCTCTCAAAGCCATGACACCTAAATCTAAGCTTGATTACATCTATGGAGGTGAAATGTCAGAAAAAAGAACCCATGTACTTCCATTTTTTAAGAAAAACTTTGGCCACAGACACCAATTGAAAATGGTATCTCAAGCACCCGCCGTATCAAGAAGCACCGAAGCACCTAAGGCTAACTTTACTCTCTTTCTCTCTTTTCTGTTCACGGCTGAAATTGCAGCTCATGGTCTGGTGATTTAGGCTTTTTTAGTAATATTTTATGTATACAAGGGGCATTATTGTACTTTAACAAAATACTTCATCAAAAATCATTTTTTTTATCAAACACTCCAACTTTTACATTTGGATTAAAATCACTTATATTCCCAAACACTATCAACTTTTATTACAAATCATTTTTCCAATAATCTCTTAAAAAAATCACTTTTAAAAAGAACAAGCAATCACAAACACTCCCTAAATCTAATCCCACTTTTCACTTTGTTCAGAACCATACCTATACTAAGTTACTGACTAATTCGTACAACCAACAATTTTATAAATTTCGTACTCCCTCTTTTCCTTGGTTTAAATTTGATAGATCATCATCATCACTCCAGTGCCGCAAAGGCTCCCACCTACGATGGGGTGGGGGGTGGGGGGGTCGGATGTACGCAGTCTTACCCCCGTACTAAAGCACAAGGAGATTGTTTTCCGAATGACCCATAGTGAAAATCGCGTTGAAAATTGCATAGATCGACTGTTACTTCATAGCTAAGAAACGCAGACAGTTTAGTGAGCTATAATGCTTTATTCCATCATATACCCAAGCCAAAAAATATAGTGAGTCTTTGGCTCCATTGAAAATGATGAAAATTAAATTTGATAGATACAGAAATAAGTTAAGTAAAAATTATGTGGTTAAAATTTATACGGAAGAGAGAAAATTAATTAACTGGAATCATAAATTTTTTATTGAAAAGAAAAACGACAAAGTTAGTGGGATAACTAAAAGAAGAAAAGTTTGACAAAATTTTTGGGGCTGAGGAAGTATCAAATTTGCTTCACCAACAAAACATTTTAATGCATGACAAATTTCAATAGGAAGAAATTAGAATTTGATTTTTCTTTGAAGTATGATATATGAAAGGTGATGTTATAAAACGGGAGAACATGTCAAATAAATATAACCAAATCTTTCTTAAATACTTTTTTCACGTAAACTAGGATTGCCGTTAAAAAGATTACAAGTATGTTGCGTGGACTTTTTTGGGTAACATTTATTTCAACTCATTTTAATGACACAAAATTTGAGCAGGAATGACCTGCCTTACACAATTTAGATAATTAGATAACACCTGGTTATATCATAACAATATTCAATGGTGATCACTTCATTGATTTAATTTTGGAAGATATTAAGGAAATCCTTTTAACAAAGAGTAATTATAGAGTCTCTTTTTGTAAACGATCTGCGAATCGTGTAGCTCATTCTCTGGCTAGAGCGCATGTTTCAGATCACAGGAGTGTTTTTTATGTTGCTCCAGACTGTATTGTAAGCCATTTGGCTAATGATTTCATTAATTAATACAAGTGATTAGTTGATGATAAAAAAATGGTGATCACTTCATTTACACCGGGAGTTTCAAGTATGGTTGTTGAATTATGGAACTTGGGTAGAGAGAAGTTAGACCATAAAGCTAGACTCAAAAAGTGTGTATAAGGATGTTTTTGCTTGGACTGTAATTTGTCCCAGACCAGACCAGATCAGACCAGTCCAGACCAGACCAGACCAGACCAGTTCAGACCAGACCAGACCAGACCAGACTTGGATAGTTATAAAAATACAAAGAAACCAGACCTTACCAGACCAGACCAGTTCAGACCAGACCAGACCAGATCAGACCAGACCAGCAAATTACAGTCCAAGTAAAAACATCCTAAGTGTGACAAAATAACACTGTAAATAATAATTGAGATCCTTTTTCACAAACTCGGAGATGCTATTTATAAAAAAAAGTCTAAATTTGGACAACAAGCCAACGTATCGAAGCTAATAAGAAAATGACAAGGGTCATGAACATGGATTGAGATCCTCTGCCTTATGGCAGGGTACCTTTCTTAAATGAAGGGCAAGGATTAAAATTCAGGCATCAAGATTTGTGTAAAAAATGGACCCACTGATATTATACCATTGCTTTTTTAATCTGATGGCTACAAATGGCCAGACACCCTCCTTGCCTGCCAAAGCAAGGCAGAGAACCTGGATCCCATAGACATGGTGATGACGTCGGCATAACATCTGGTGGGTGTCAGCAATGATGGTGTTGATGCCAGCCTTGAAATCAGGGCATAGTGATGCTATTAAGCGTAACTATTATGAAAGTTCTAAAATGTGTGATTGGAATGCCCACAAATGATCAAGTATGGAAGTTGCACTTGAGCAAAGGCATGTATAATCTGCTCAGTTTGTCTGAAAGAACTCATCCAGAGTTGAAAGTAGGCATGGACCGGGCCCCGGGTCGGGCCGGGATTGGGCGGGATTGGGGTTTTGGGATGAAGGCCCGACCCGGTACTGGCCCGGGTTTGATCTGGGACCAGGCCCGAACGGGCCTGAGTCGGGTCAATTTTTTTTGAATTAGTCTTTTCGAATTTATTCCTACCCCCACCCCCAAAACCCGCCAAAACACCCAGCCCAACCCACCAAGCAGCAGCCCAATGCCAAAAAAAATTTAAAAAAAAATAATTTGGCCTGCACCGACCCCGCCCGGTCCGCTCCACTAAAATCAGGGCCCTTAGCCCGCCCCATAAACAGCCGGTTCAGCCCGGCCCAGTCTCGATCTGGCCTGCACAGGGCCGAGTCCTGGGTAGGACCGGCCCGTCCTAGTCCATCCCTTGTTGAAAGCGAGAGCTAGTTTGCTCGGCCTTGTCAATGGAACTCAATAAATGGGCTTGAATGGGCTTCCAATTGGAATGTTGGGTCTTGGTTATTGACCTCAGCCTTGGCTGTGTGCTTTAGCCCTAGTAGCTGGATTCGTTGGGCTTCCTCGATTGGACTGCTTTCTTTGGACTTTAAGGTTTGTGAGTTTTGTTTAATCTGAAAAATTATATGTTTAAATGTGTACTCTATGATCAAGTTTAATCTGAAAAATTAGTGTAATCTATTTAAATGTTGAACACGTATGGCCGCTTAAGTTTTACCAATGTTCTAAAAGGTGCTAGGCGCTAGTCGGGCGCCAGCCCAGCGCCTAGCGCCTAGGCGGCTAGGCGGGCGCCTAGTCGGGAACTAGTCGGAGACATAGAAATTGCATTTTTATCTATATTTTTGCATAGGTATGGTAAGTAATATTGTATTTTTGTGTGTATAAAACACATATACATATACATCAACAAACATAAAAGATAGAATTATCACATCTAATCATACGTAATATATGATAACTAATCACTTAACTTCATTACGTTATGAATATAAATAATGATACAATTTAGGTATATATACAAACATGTATAGTTTTATCTTAATTTACAACTTTATTTTCTTATATCAATGGCTAAAGTTAAAGTACGTATATCGCTTGGAAAATTAAAATTAAAAAGTAAAGTAATGTTCGGCGAATGTAGACGGCCTAGGCGGCCGATTAGGCGCCCTAGGTGGGCAACTAGGCGCCATAGGCGGCCGACTAATTCACCTCGACGGCAAACCAATTAGTCGAAGCGCCTAGACGAAAATCGGGGCGCCCGGCCACCGCCTAGCGTCTAGGCGGGGACTAGTCGGGCGCCTAGAACGATTTTTAGAACAGAAAGTTTTACTACGCATCTTATTTGCTCTGGTCTACATCATTTGAAATTTTGTGAATTTTATTACGTAGTACTACGTAGTTATTACTATGAAATATCTCGCAATTCAATTCTAATATATTAAATCTCATGCGGTGTACTTAATCCAATTTTGACCTAAACTAGATTGACACAACTTGGAAATAATATTAACATGTTTGCTTTTTACATTGAGACGTGTGAATATACCACAAAATTCTTCTACTATTTCGTCTAGTCATGATTAAAATTTTATTTGACAAAGAGGCTTAATAAAGTCTTTTCCATGAGATGGTTTTAACGGTCCAGATACCATCTGGGTTCAATCGAATTGGTCGGTACTGTTATGTTCCGATTGACTTATGGCGGGCTTTATGTGAACTAGTTTAATTAGATGACCGGATCACTACGTTGTGAATTGACCCGACTGGACTTGTCTCCTTTTGGAAAATACTTCGTATCACATACGGAGTAGATTGGAAACGAATGGCTTACCAGTTACCATCGTGTTTGCCTCTTTTGTTGGAGACTTGGAGTGATGAGTGAGTTTCCGTTTGACCGGATATTATTAGAATCATGATTCTGTTTGATAACACTCAAATTCATTGAATCGGTTGATTCTGTTGATAATATGAAATTCTGGTTAAAATGGCTAGATTAGTTGATCTGTTGATTTATGAAAAATTATATTTAAAACATTTATTATTAATAAAATGAAGAAAAAATGATTTGAAAAAATAGCTGAAATGGTATTCCACAATAATTTAAGTCAATTCAGCCAAAAAAGTTGTTGGAAAAATGTGTTAAAAATTGCATGAAATGGTAATTTTAGGGCAATATTTTGAGTGAGATCCACTTCCGATTTGGGTCGGGTTCAAGCGGTTTCGGATTGTCCTTGTTAAGGACTACAATTTGATATATTATACGCTCAAAACGGATTATGAATGAATGAGAAATTGATTCTCGAAATTCACTCGTTGAAACGGAAAAACTGGAAAAAGATGAGTTTCTAGTGTGGTTTTTTGCCACACCGGAAAACTCAAGGGATTTTGAACCCCTTATAAAGGGAAACATCTTTTAAGGAGTTAAGATTCTTAGGTGGAAAGGCTCTCTTTGTGCGCATAGGAGGGGGGTGCGAATCAAATCACGAAAACGGAGAAGAAAAACCGCGACTTGCGTGCGCAGGCAACCTGCAGACACGAATGTCGTCTAAAAATCTATCTTTCAATGATATGGTTTAATTTTTGCTTATGTTTTTAGTTTTACAGAAACACAACAGAACCCTTCTGTTCTGTACGCACCAGAAGAGCAGTTCTGGTGGATTTCGAGAACCAGAAGGGCAGAGGGCAGTTCTGGTGGATTCAGAACTAGAACACCCCTAGCTGAACGGTTCTCAGATAAATTCACCTCCAACTCTCCGAAAATTCCTTAGTGTTCACACTTTGTTCTTGTTCGCCGGAACTTTCGCTTTTGTGTTCAAACGATCGTTTGTTACCCACCGTATCCTGGGAAACGGTCATTGCAACGCTCCTTGCACCGTGGGAGGCAACAAATACGTTTTAAGGATATCGTGCGTAGCACGAGCTCTGGCTATTTTATGATTTTCTTTAGTCATTTAATTAATTTTTCTTTGTTTTTTGAAACACGCCTAACAAAAGTAACTCTAACCTAACTTATTTTGACTGTTACACAATTTAGCACACAAAATAAAAAATACGTCTTTGGTTAAAAATTGTTGGAGATAATATTTTTATTATTTAAATATTATTTCCATTACGAGGCACGTGAGTGTCTAGATTCATCCACCAAAGAGATAGTGCAGCCGCTAAGGATTTATGTTGTATTGATTAATGTTTATCATGTACTTGTTTCCTACTTTTTAGGATGTATAGCGCATTAGTTGTTGTATCTCTTTACGTAACTTAAATGTATATATAATGCATGGCATCGGCTGAGATGACCAGACTTCAAATACAAAAATATTACTTCCATTTTAAATTTATTTTGGTATCAGAGCAGGCGACCCGCGCTGCATCGTTCACGACTTTTGCTAAACAACATGGCCGGTGATGCAGCTGGCAGCGGTTTTGACGGAATCCGACGACGCCGAATCAATGACCCATCTTCCCCATACCACTTGTCAAGCTTGGATTTTCCGGGTATGAACATTTGTGGATTTGTTCTCAAGGGTGAGTATAATTATCGGGAATGGGCAACGACAATGAAGAACGCCTTCCGTGCAAAATGGAAATGGGGTTTTCTGGACGGAAGCATCAAGCGACCTACGACTGACGAGGAGCATATCGAGGATTGGGTGAGTGTTAATTCCATGTTGGTGGGTTGGATCATGACCGCAACATATTCGCCTCTCAGATCCAATCTTACCTACATGGATAGCGCCTACGATCTATGGGAAGATTTGAAGGTGCGGTTTGAAGTGGGCGATGCTATGCGCACTTATGAACTCAAAGACTTGATTCGTGGTTGCCGGCAGAACGGACAACCAATAACGACATACTTTGGACGGCTTAAGGCGTTATGGGATGATTATGATGGAGTTCGTAACATTCCTCAATGCACTTGTAATGGATGTACATGTGACATGAAAAAACTGTTTTTGAAACACATCGAAACAGAAAAGACGCACGATTTTCTGCTTGGGCTAGACCATGATAGCTTTGGTACACTACGTTCAAACATTCTTAGCAATATGGACGAGGTGTCATCCCTTGCCAAGGTATATCATATGGTGACCCAAGAAGAAAGGCATCAAAATTTGGTGCGTGGACGTGAAGAAAAGCCTGAGGCAGTCGCGTTTGCTACTCGCACCGGGTCAATTGCTGGAGCACGAGATGAAAGAGCGAAGTGCACATACTGCAACAAATCAGGCCATGAGGTCGAAAACTGTTTCCGCCGAACCGGTAAGTATCCAGAATGGTGGTTTGACAATCCCGGGAGAGGACGTGGTGGACGGAATCGTGGCGGACAAGGCAAAGGTCGTGGCCGAGCTCCGGGACATGCCATGCATGTGGGAGAATTGCGTGAAGAGGATGTCGCCTAGCACACTCCACGAGAATTCACCATGCATAAACCAGCGTTCACAGACGAGCAGTGGAAGGGGTTCTTGAAATTGATGGAAAATTGCAAAGCCTCCACCTCGGATGAAAAATTGACAGGTATGAAAAATAAATATGTTTGGCTCCTGGACTCTGGAGCGTCGTACCATATGACATGTAATTCACAATTATTGAGGACATAGACAAAATTGGCTCCTGTTCTAGTGATGTTGCCCAATGGTGATGTTGCCCATGCTACGATCATGGGAGATGTTTGGTTGAGCTCACGGGTGTAATTGAAAAATGTTTTATTGGTGGATGGTTTGCAATGAAATTTAATATCATTGGCACAACTTATAGATGATCGGAAATGTGATGTAGTTTTTACTAATGATATATGTGTTATACACGACCTACCTACGAAGATGCCAATTGGAGTGGGTGAACGACGCGGGAGAGTTTATTTTTTCCGGGGGCTTGATCAAGAACATGCATACACACTTGCGGCGTCGGGTTCCGGTGACTTGTGGCATTCTCTGTTGGGCCATCCTTTAGTGAAAGTTTTACGTATGATTGATTGTTTGAATAAGACATTGTTTCAGTCTCTTTCGAATAAAATTTGTGATGCTTGTTTACGGGGTAAACAAACTCGTGATGTTTTTCCTATTAGTAGTGCACGTGCTGTAGAACCATTTGAATTAATTCATTGTGATATTTGGGGTCCATACAGAGTTTCTGCTTCTTGTGGTGCACGTTATTTTTTGACAATAGTTGATGATTACTCTAGAGCGGTCTGGGTGCATTTGATGAAAGATAAAAGTGAAATTAAAAATATTCTTAAACATTTTTTTGCCATGACCAGCCGCCAATTTAATAAAATGGTGAAGATAGTCCGTAGCGACAACGGGAAGGAATTTCACAGTTTGAAAAAATTATTATTTGGATAATGGTGTGATTTTTCAAACCTCGTGTGTCTACACCCCGCAACAAAACGGTAGGGTAGAACGTAAACATCGACATATATTGAAAATGGCACGAACACTCCGTTTTCACGCCAATCTCCCTATTGACTTTTGGGGTGAATGCATGTTGACCGCATGGTATCTCATCAATCGACTTCCTTCCCCGGTAATTGACAATAAAAGTCCACATGAATTATTATATCACAAGGCACCTTTGTATGATCAACTTCGTGTGTTTGGATGTTTATGCTATGCGCACAACAAAAATGTTTCTGGTGATAAATTTGCACCTAGGGGCGTTAGATGTGTTTTTCTGGGATATGCTTATGGCCAAAAGGGTTGGAAGGTTTTTGATTTGGATAATCGTCGCCATTTTGTTTCACGTGATGTACGATTTATTGAAACTAAATTTCCTTTTGCCCAAGAAGACAATGCTTTTGATATTACTACGTTGCATAATTCACATGATCTGAGCATGGACCAGGCGCTGGAACACCATCTACGTATGACTCATCCGGATGACTCATCAGACACGCATGAATCACCTTCCACGCGACAGGCAGTCAACTCTTCCGTTGAGCATGACAATGTTCTACGTGAAGGCATGCAATCACTGGAGGAATTGCATGCACGTGATTCTAATTCAGGGAGTACCTCACGAAGCATGCAAGCAACACATGAATCCGGTCCCACCATAACTGAGCACACTAATTACCTACTGCTCCTGTGACACCGCACCCGAACGTCCTCGAAAATTCAATTTAAAATTCAAGTTATGTATTGAATTTCCGATTTACCAAACAATTGTAAAACAATTTATGTTTTACGTAGTGCATGATGGAATATTGTATTGTTCAGACTCGCATATTAGTGTCGGGTTTTGAAAATACTTATTTGGGCCTTATTAATGAATATAAGAGCCCAACATTACCTAAATAATGTTACTTAACCTTTCAAGACAAATTGAGGAAGGTCGGGCGGCCCAAACCTTATTTTGGGCCCAACCTGCTAAAAATAGCAAGTATTCGAGAATGGCGTCCTAGACCCACTCGGGGGTGACCCACACGGATAGTAACCCAATAATATGTATGAAAAATGTCAAAATAAGTGATAGAATGATTAGTGAAGAATACAAATGCCTATAGCCCCATCTTTGACATTATTGAGCTAAATAATGGGAGTAGGATTTTTCTTCTATGATACCCATCAAGTAAATTATTGAGATGAACCTACACATATTGGAGACCAATAATGTGATGAAGGAAGTTCACTTGTTCTAAATAAATTAGGATGAGTACAAAAAGGCATCTTTGACCAAAGATAAAACAATAGGACCCATCTTCCCATTTTTTTTGGAAGTATTAATAGATATTTTGGACCTCAATTTGATTGAGATCAATTGCGAAGCATTCCATGTGGCTTGAGTACCTGCAAGACAAGGAAAATAGGTGAGAAGACTCACCTTGGCCGCACCACATGGAGAAGCACTGCCCATGACACAATTGGAATCAAATTTTGGGGCCACCACCACTGTTTTCGCACAAAAATCGAGCTCTGAGAGTGCTGAAGCTGGTTGGTAAATATCTCGAGTTATACCAATCCAAATAAGGCGTGTGAGATACCAAAAGAAAGCTCTCAAGACGAGGAATCCGTGAAGGTCTGGTTTGCATCAATCGGAGTAGTGGAAGGATTCCAAATCGTCCGATCAAAACACAACCTCGCAGAAACGGATCTACTCTTCTAAAGTGAGTTGTTAACCTCAAAACCTTTCCTTTCATTTTCCAAATGATATGAACGATTGGTGGAACTATTATACACTAATCCAAGTGTATAATAGGTCCTTAAAAAGTTATTATTATTTATGTAAAGGTTAGATGCTAACCTAGAGCAAATCTTGGAAAACTAGGAAACGAGTTAGCCGGAAAACACCCATTCTAGGGGCTGTTTTCGTACCAACGTTTAAAGGTTGAACTAGCACTTTGAGGAGGCTGTTTAACACTCAATTCCAAGCAAGGAATCAGTTCTCAAACCTTCTTGGCCGAGGCTTTGGTCATTGGATTGAGAAGGAAAGTTTTAAAGCTCATTTGAGGTGAGGACCGACATCTAGTTGCTTACAACTTGTAGGTTATGCATGAGATTACCTAAATGCTTAAATCATGTTTTTGTGAATAAATATGCTTGAACATGATATGAATGATAAGTAATGGACTTGATCATGAATTGAAACCATATTGATGAATATGGAGTCATGTGAGATAGAAGTATGCTAATATGGTAAATTGACTTTTCCAACTCATGTATGAATGTTATGTGTATGTAAATGTATAATTGCATGATGATGCTTAACACACGGGAGGCTGCCACATATCTATTGATATGGAGGGGCTACCATTAATGATAAATGAGTTGTAGGAATAATCTTAATAGTATTGTGATGCTAGTTAAGGATTGCCCTAAATGTGTTAGAATCAAACTCAACGTTTGAGGTTGTTTGTGATGAACTTGAATGAGATTCAAGTGTCAATTGTGAAATCATGGAGTAGGAGATCTATGGTGTGACTTTATGAAGTAGGAGATCTATGGTGTGATTTTATGAAGTAGGAGATCTATGATATGATTACATGAAGTAGGAGATCTATGATGCGAGTGCATGATGATGTACTCGAGCCGAACTCTAGAAATGAGAAGTTATATTAGGGTTGGACCCTATGTATGTCGTGACCATTAGTCACGGGGTTTGGGAAATGTTTTTGTGATAAACATGGGCCTTTGAGCCGACTACTTGACTTTATATAAAGTAAGTATATATTTTGAAGGGGTAAATTTTGGGATTACAGGCTAAACTATATTATCACCTTATTTGAGGGTCTTGTGTGTGAAATACTTGTTGTATATCTATTAGATGCCTGCCACACCAGTACTTTATAGCCGTATAGAGTACCGACCCCTTCGGGGGCGTCCCACCACCATTTCAGGTTGAGGCTAGAGCTTGCATCCTGTGCTCGTCGATCGAGTGATTCCTAGGAGAGAAGACTTGGTTCGTGCTTCCTCCATTCCATTTGAAACATTAATAAATTTGCTCATGGATATTTTACTATAGAGCCTGCGTGCTCATGAAATGCCTTGTGTGGCCTTCTTGTTTTAAACAATGTTTTCCGCTGCGTTATGAATTACTTATTATGTTTGTTTATGGATGTATACGTGTGAATGATATTCAAGACGCCTTGTATAATATGAATGTGTTGGACTAGGGTTGACTATTCGTATTGTACGGCGGATTGTCGACGTGTCCGGGGAGGTCCGGGGCGTGACAGCTCCCCCAACTGGTCGCGGACTTCGTCAACGTAAGGCTCCCATCTGGCATCACAATTACGATGTTCAAATAAACACCGTCAAAATAAACTCTCCCCCCGCCGCTCGGCCATCCTCGTCGGTTGATTCAGGTAACCATTATTCCATATCTCATTATGTAAATTATAATCATTTTTCTGTATCGCATCGTGCGTTTCTTGCAGCGATTTCTGCTCATAAGGTGCCCTCCAATTTTCACGAAGTAGTCCATCATCCAGAATGGAGAGCAGCCATGCAACGAGAAATACAAGCTTTGGAACGTACGGGCACTTGGCGAATCCAAGCCTTGCCTCATGGCAAGAAGGCTATATTCTACAAATGGGTCTACAAGATCAAGTACAAATGTGACGGGACGGTTGATCGATACAAGGCCCGGCTCATAGTATGTGGCAACAAACAGGTGTAGGGAATCGATTATACAGAGACTTTTGCTCCGGTTGCTAAAATGGTGACCATACGCACCATTTTGGCCGTGGCTGCTTCTCGGCACTGGGAGTTGCACCAAATGGACGTGGATAATGCTTTCCTGCATGGGGACCTTCATGAAGAGGTGTACATGCATCTCCCACCTGGCTACTCATCTTCCACTCCGGGAAAGGTGTGTCGTTTGCTTCGGTCCTTGTACGGGCTCCGGCAGGCACCAAGGTGTTGGTTTTCTAAGTTGACGACTTCTCTTCGAGCCTATGGTTTTTACCAATCCCATGCAGATTACTCTTTATTTACACTCCGCAGAGACAGTCGTATTTTGTGTGTCTTGATTTATGTTGATGACCTTTTGATTACAGGAAATGATCATGGCATGATAGTTGACTTTAAGAGTTATTTGGCTCGTTCATTTCCTGTTAAGGATCTCGGTCTCATGAAATATTTTTTGGGTATTGAGGTTGCCCGTAATCCTACTGGTATTTTTTGTGTCAACGCAAATATGTGTTGGATATACTTGGCGAAACCGGTTTACTTGGCGCTAAACCCGTTACATTTCCTATGGTTCAAAATCATGGGTAACAGTCTGACACTGGGCCATATTATTCTAATCCTGAGCAATATCGGCGACTGGTTGGGAAACTTATTTATCTTACATTAACTCACCCTGATATTAGCTACTCCATTCATATTCTTTCTCAGTTTATGCAGAATTCGTGCATGGCTCACTGGGAGGCGGTAGTACGTGTACTGCGATATCTCAAAGGTCATCCTGGTCAAGGAATATTACTTCGGGATGATTCCATGCTTACTTTAACCGGGTTTTGTGATTCTGACTAGGCCAGTTGTTCTCTTACGCGGCGTTCCGTAACTGGGTATTTTGTTACTCTTGGAGGATCTCCTATTTCTTGGAGAACAAAGAAGCAGACTATAGTTTCCCGTTCTTCTGCTGAAGCCGAATACCGTTCTATGGCCACTTTGACGTGTGAACTTATTTGGTTAAAAGGTTTACTTCGTTCTTTAGGTGTCATGTATTCTTCTCTTGTCAAGTTATTTTGTGACAATAAAGCTGCTATTCATATTGCCTCAAATCCGGTCTATCATGAAAGGATCAAGCACATTGAACCTGACTGTCACTTTATTCGGGATCATATTCAGTCTGGCACTATTTCTCCTGTTTATGAATCTACCACAGAGCAACTGGCTGATTTGCTCACTAAAGCTCTTGTGGCACAACAATTTTCTTACCTGCTAGCCAAGATGGGCATTTGTGATCCCCATGCTCCATCTCGAGGGGGAGTGTTGGAGATAATATTTTTATTATTTAAATATTATTTCCATTATGAGGCACGTGAATGTCTAGATTCATCCATCGAAGAGATAGTGCAGCCGCTAAGGATTTCTGTTGTATTGATTAATATTTATCATGTACTTGTTTCCTACTTTTTAGGATGTATAGCGCAATAGTTGTTGTATCTCTTTACGTAACTTAAATGTATATATAATGCATGGCATCGGCTGAGATGACCAGACTTCGAATACAAAAATATTACTTCCGTTTTAAATTTATTTAAAATATGAGAGATAAAATCGATAAGCCGAAAAATAAGACCAAACGGCTTGCCTATGAAGATAATCTGAGGCCACAACCCCTTTGATTGAGAATATTGCTACCGTTGGTTCTACAGGCCGCCAAAAGGCTACTGAGCATCCTGGCACCTATGCTATTGATGTCTTGGAAACTAATTTTCCAGTTTCTAACCCAACTCAATTAGCCCCTAGACAAGACCCTATTGATTACCCGATTGAAAGCCCCGGCCTTACTTGTTCCCTTCTTACTGCCAGACCTTTAAAGGCCCAGGCAGATTCTGTCAAAGATGTTACTTCCCTTGATAATGCTAAACCCTTAGAGGCTGAGGCGGTGGTAACAGACCACTACAGGGCCACTTTTGATGCTGCTCAAGGAGTCTGTGAGCCTAATTGTGCTAAGAATGCCACTGTTCCCCCACCAGTGGCTTTGCCTTACGATGAATGCCCGATGGCCACTCTTCTCGAGGCGGTGACCGAGGAAGTTCATCACCACGTTACCGATGATGATGTGAATGATACATTTGTTGCCCAAAAAGGAAATGATGAGATGCTCTTTGATCCAACACTTGACTATGCAGTTACTACGCTTGTCCCAAACATGTCCGGTGATGAAATTATTTCCGAGGACATCCAAATGAAAACTTTTTCTATTTCAGGTCATACAAATAATCTTACAATCGATGACGAAAACCTTAAAGAATTTACACAGGTATAACGAAGAAGAAGCAAAACCTCATTCTAAAAAATCCCACCAAACGAAGCCACATAAGAAGTTCAACTATACAACGAGGGGTGGGATACACATCTCATCCCATGATCACTCGTAGCCATTCAAAAAAACCTCAGAACGAAACAGACTACTTTCTCTACCGAGCAGATGAGAGGTTTGACTCACCGCAAAAATTGGCAGCAGCTCTACAGCGTTTCAAGTTATCTCGTCCAGAGGAAACAACATACATGCCTTATCTCAAGAGGGCAATCGGATTTCACAACAAATACAACAGATCAATTGCTGCTTCACTGGGGATCCCATCAAAAAATTTCAACCGATGATGTTTTTATTTTTTCCCATTTCTCTAATTTGTCTTGTTCTTTCGGTTTCAAATGTAACCTCAAATTTCTTGTACCCAAATCTTTATTTTAATAAATTAGGGAGGTGTTCTCCGACACCTTCCCCACCTAGTGTGGATTGAACCAGAAAAAAGACCACTAAACGGCTCTAAATTATTATTATTATTTTTTTGCGAGGCAAACGGCTCAAAAGTCTAAATTATGAACAAACTAAAAAACTATTTACTTTGTTGCGGTTCCCAGTAACACGTTTTCTAACTTTTTGGTACATACGAAAAGATGTTTTGTATTATTATTCATATAATTTATTATACCAAAATACTCCGTATATCATAGTCTATAAAATTGTAAAACATAAGCTGAATACTGACATCAATCTATAAAATTATTGGGCACACAACATTTTTGCACCCCGCGTTATAATTATTAGGCTTCTAGCTATATGCCTATATCTGAAGGGAAAATATGTAGTTCTTTTTTAATGAAAATGAAATAAAAACGACTATGTAGATTTTTTTGACAATTTCTTATTACTATATACTCGTATGTAATACAAATTACATGAATTTATAGATAAAAGTTACATGAAATAATACTTTGCAAAAGTGTAAAAGAAGAGTCCAAGTTTGCGGGTGACGGCAATTGAGGGAGGAGGTCGAGGCGGTGATAGTAGTCATGGACTGGACCCTGTCCGGTTCCGGTTCGAGCGTAGGCCCGGGTGGGCCTTTATTTTTGAGAGTGTAGCCCGTAACCGGTCTCGGTGTTGACCGGTACCGGTTCTGGGTGTTGATCGGTTCCGGTTCCGGGTCATTTTGTTTTTGCTTGTTTCCTAATTAATTCTAGAAGTGCTGCATATAAAAAAAATCAAAGTGCATTTATTTGAAATATGAACTACAATTGAGAATTGAGAAAAAAATACAATATAAAATACATTTTCTAATAAATAATAATATAATATAATAATCAATCGGAATCTCCGCCACCGTCGGTTGTTGTTTCTTCCATAAAGTGTTGTGAGTGGGCCGTGGGGTGAATGAGTGATACTTAGTTCTTGAGTTGCTAGCAATCGTGGTAGCAAACAAGCGTCTCTATAGACTTTGCTTCCATTACTAGAAAAATGGTCTATAGTGACACTAAATAAGTGTCACAAAAAGTTTTTCTGACACTAGAAAAGTGTTATAGAAGGTCGGGAATTATGACACTAAATTAGTGTCACAGAGAAAGTGTCACTAATTTATGACACTTTTATATCATGAAGCTTAGCGACAATAAACCTCCTCCTCCCCCTCCCCCTCCCCGCCCCCGCCCCGGCCTCCGGCCCCCCCCTCCCCTGCCCCCCTCCCCTGCCTCTACGGCAGAGGTTGCCTCTAAACGTAGAGATGGGTCACGTTGAGTGTGAAAATGGTCTATTTTGTCTCGTGCAGATAATTCTTTTAAAAGGAAATAGTTTATTCAATGTTGGTTTTAAGGAATGTATGATTTATAGGTCTAGCTTCAACCTATTAAAACAATTCCGAATAATAATATTCATTTTTTGAAAGAAAGACATGTCATGGATTACGACTGAATCATCATTGCACTGTTTATAATTTTCATATTATAAACAATCAAAATTTAACTTTTACCATTATGATTGTGTCTAACCGTAAGCAATTAGTCCATCATAATTATTTCATAGTCATAAATGTCTTATAACAATTTATATATACTTTGTGAAAGAATTATTACCTCATTTAATAGTTATACAGAGTTTTTTTATCTGGATAGATGGAGCACTATTTTTATCCTAAGTACTTATACTAAAGTTCAGGGTCGGAAGCGGGGGCACTTGCCCCCCTAGGACCCCCAAGTCCTCCACTGTGTACATACATTGTTACTCATATTTCTAACCAACATCGGATCCTTGAAATTTGTTATGATTTATTTTTGTTTAACTTTTAAAAACTCCACTTTTATCACACTTCTTATTTTTGTCATTCATTATTTATTTATTTATTTATTTATTTATTTATTTATTTATTTATTTATTTATTTATTTATTTATTTATTTATTTATTTATTTATTTATTTATTTATTTATTTATTTATTTATTTATTTATTTATTTATTTATTTATTTATTTATTTATTTATTTATTTATTTATTTATTTATTTATTTATTTATTTATTTATTTATTTATTTATTTATTTATTTATTTATTTATTTATTTATTTATTTATTTATTTATTTATTTATTTATTTATTTATTTATTTATTTATTTATTTATTTATTTATTTATTTATTTATTTATTTATTTATTTATTTATTTTATTTAAAACTTTGGAGTGTCACATAACCGGTCAACCGGGCCGGTCTGGTCGGACCGGACCGGGTCCATGAGTAGCTGATAGGAAGGAGGATCATATCATAGCCTCTACGGCAGAGGTTGCCTCTAAACGTAGAGATGGCAACGGATAACGGGGATAACCGATTAACCGTATCCGCCCCGCTGGGTAATTCCTCTGATCCGCCCCGTAACCGCCCATTATCCAAGAGATAATTTTAATTCAAATCATAACCGCCTCAATGGATAACGGGGATAGTCGGGGGTAATCATGGGTTATCACTTTATTAAATGAGTCCTTGATAGTTTAATATAAAAATAATATTTTAAAATGCAAAAATTGGTATCTCTTAAAATTTGAAGATAACAACACATTCTCTTAAAGTTTGGTATCTTTCCGATATGGTAAGTATGGTATTAAGGAGATTCTGTATTTTTCTCCACCCGTGGACACTTGGACCGCAAACTTCTCCAGGACTCCATCCCATACATATTCTATCAAAATCATTATCCGCCATCAATAACCAATTCTTTCAATCTCACAACACATATCATCTCCTAGTAAAAGAACATTCATCAGATACGTGTGCATTGTTTCAATAATCTTCTTCAGTAAAATGACGACCAACGTGAGAGAAAATGACTATTCCAGCTTTGTAGTCTTCTCAACACTCATTCATTTAAGTAAAGCAAAATCTCCTTCCTTTTCCCACCAACCAACACCGGTAGCTCCAAATACTCCCTCTGTCCCTTATAACTTTGCTAACTTTCCTTTTTTGGATGTCCCATTAACTTTGTCACTTTACCTTTTAAGTAAAGAATTTGTGGTTCTAGTTAATTCTCTCTTCTCTGCACAAAACTCAACCACACAGTTTTTACTTTATTAATCCCCGTGCGGTCAAACTTGGCAAAGTTATTAGGGACGGAGGGAGTGCATCTTATTTCTATGCTCCTAATCCACACATAATATGGCACATAGCTCATCCCAAGAACTCGCCCCCACATTTGCATTGAACATAACACCTCTTATCAATGTTGATAACTTGCCCCAAACTTTACTCATAATACATATGAAAATTTTTAACCGCCACATATTCCTCATGTTTCGCTTTGATCGCCAAAAAATAAATGAGAGACCCTAAGAGCATGTTGGGCAACAGCTACCCGCTACCCCATGAATATTGCCCCACTTCTATTTTCCTAATCAATGCACTTAATCCCTGAGCCACCAATATGAACAAATAAGAAAATAAAGGGTCGCCATGTCTTAACTCGCGTTTGGATATAATAGGCCCTAGGGGTGGGCACGGTCCGGGACGGGCCGGGCTTTGGCTAATCCCGGTCCCGTCCCGGTTTTATAATATCGGTTCGGTACGGTTCGGGATAAGCCTTTGTCCTAATGTTGTCCCATTTAAATCGGGACCGGGACAACCCGAGAAAATTTGGTACGGTCCGGGACATCCCACAAAATCTGGAATTTTGAATTAAAAAAAAAATGGGCATAACATCGGAATAAAGGCACAACCATTACTGCACACCTAGCTTCCGTAAATAGCTAAAAAGATGCAAAAACTATATTTCAGGAGCAGTAGTACAAGGATGTCTACATTTCACAAATTTCAGAATTTTTTAACATATGATATTATGATACCAAAATCACTGCATTTCCAGTCTTCAAGTAGGAAGTTAGCAAAAGAAGAATCAAAAGCAAAACATGTTTACTGTTTACACATTTCAGAATTCTCAGAAGCAATTTAACAAATGTTTAGGCTTCTGAAATACAAGCAGATTGCGGACTTGGGTTTGAAAGTTTATTTGGGCTTTGGTATTAGATAGCATTAAAAATTAAAATAACCTAATAAATTGAAACGGGACACCGGGACGGGACGGGACATTTTATAGTTGTCCCGGTCCCGTCCCATTTGAAAACGGTTTGGGACCGGTTCGGGATGAAAAAAATGGATCCTAAATGGACCGGGATAGTTCCGGAACGGTACCGGGATTTTTCGGTTTGGGACACCGGGACCGGGATTTTTGCCCACCCCTAATAGGCCCTAGTAACATATTATCAAAAGGTATGTAATATGAAACCGAGGAAATACACTCGCGTTTCCATATTCTAGAAAATGTCACTCTACTATGTCGTACGGCTTACTAAGAGATAACTGGTCACCTTGTCTCAATCAAATTGTTTTTGCTGTCTCCAAAATATATGATGTTATTCAAGCAATCATAACATTATACGGAGTATTTTTTTATCCAGAAAAACTCAGCATCAATAGACATCATATTTTGTCTGCATAGTTCATGTAAATGGCTCCTGCTCACATCGATACGGGAATTTAAAACCAACACACCAATTGTTTCCCCACTTATCCAAGTCTTTACAATTAGCAATATGTTGCCAAATTTCACATCCTTTATGCAATTCCAAACTTTTGTGTATAATCTCCCAGCAGTCCTCCTCACATATCTAGATGTTCTCAAACTTCGTGAAATGCCTGTGTTGCGCATATCCCGGAGCTTGGACCCGGATCAGAAGCATAAGATGGTCACTAGCAATCCCTTCTAGCGACACAACTTCAGCCCCCATCCTCACCCCAACACAATTTTCCCAATCATCATTAGTCAGTATCCGGTCCAAGTTCACCCATGATGTTGTGGCTCTCCAACATCCCCTCTAATCTTCAAAGATTAGATGTTTTTTGACCCATGATGTTTTTTTTCCAAAGAGATGTTTTTTGAGCCAACTCCACACAGTTTCACTAAAACTGGACTACAGCCAACCGAGGTTGTTGCAATCCACCCCTCTTCTGGTTATTGAACATGATGTCATTAAAATCCTCCATTACAAGGCATGACAAATTATAGCGACCCGCTAACCCTCGAGGCAACAGCCACGACTCTGTTTGCCTATTGCGATTAGAGATCCCAGAGAACCCCGTGCACCTCCAAATTAAAGATACCATGTTAGGCACAGACCGCTTTCATAAATAACGATTTGCAGAGTCATACATCTCAACAATTAAAGAGGAAACTTGCGTCTAAATAAATTTAAACGCCTGAAGTAATTATTATGAATGAAATGACTACATAGCCTATAAAAGTAGGCTACATTAAGTTAAGATAGAAATAACCATATAGCGTAAACAAAATAGGTAAATTAAATTAATGGAGAGTACCTAGTATACATGAATGTGAGATTCATCACACAAACTATATCAGAAATCACATCAACAAAAGTAAGTTCCCACATAATGATTGGTTTTGAATTTTATATATCTCCATTTTTGGTTGACCATCTAAAAGTGATGGTCAATTGATAGCGACTTCTGTGATCCAGTGTACTAGACGCGTGGCTCGCCCGGTGATAGCACTGCACAGTGACTTAATGAGACTACTGCCTCAGCCCAAAAGCCCGTGACACTCCCAGTGAAGCCTTGGGACATCATTTGATCGCCCAATTATACTGCTCAAATCAACAATCGACCATGCCTCCAATGACACAACTTTGGAGCCACACCACAGTAGTCTGTTACCCCCCAAACTGGAGCATAGGTACTGACTTCATTGGACGGATACCCCATGAATCCGTCCTCAATATCTTGAAATCATGCAGAACCATAGCCATAATTTGTTCCCCAGCCACGCCGCCCCTTATGCTTGTTGAATTCAGAGAAGATGAAGATGTAAGTCGATTGTAGTTGACTCTAACATTGAGGTCTTCATGGTGGAGTCACCTTCACTGGTAGTGGAGTCGCCTTCACTGGTAGTGGAGTCGCTGTCTTCGCCACGGGTGGAGCCACATTCACTGGTGTTGGATTCATCATCACCCCTGTAGGAGCATCCCTCACATGGTGGAAGTCGATAAAGATGGCATCGGTTGAACGAGGATGAAGTGGCACTCTGAAACCTGTTCGCTGGCCTTTAAGGTTTCATGGGGAGATAGATATATGTGAGTATTTTGGTCCTTCTATCTTATTTAAGCCACTTATTTGTCGTAAATAAAAATTGGTCCTGTTTTTATCAATTGAAAAGGAGTAAAGGGTCAGTTTGGTCCTCGAAGTTGCAAAAAAGGGGTCAAATAAGTCCTTACATAGAAGATTCTGTCTGGACGTGCCATTTGAGGTGGCTCCCGGTGGTTTTTTTTGATAATTTTTTTTAGCATCTTATTCATTAAATCTAGTTTACTCATATCAAATTTAAGCTGAAAATTCAATCGGGAAGACATTCAAATGAATTCTTGAAGATAACTGCGCTTATAACAGCACAGTTATCTTCAAGAAATCATTTGAATGTCTTCCCGATTGAATTTTTATCTGAAATTTGGAATGAGTGAACTAGACTTAATGAATAAGATGGTCAAAAACATTCATAAAAAAACTCCACCGGAAGCCACCTCAAATGGCACGTCCGGACAGAATCTTCTTTATAAGGACTTATTTGACCCTTTTTTTGCAACTTCGAGTACCAAACTGACCCTTATCCCAATTGAAAAGTTAGGGTTCTACTTTTGTCAATACTTATTTTATAAAGTTAAGATTACAATTTTAATATGTCAAATGACTTCAAACAAACAACCTTCAAAATGGGTTTTGACCCAGTCAACTGATTTCTACCGAAGAATTTTGACTCGGTCATCTGAGTTTTATTAGTTAATCGACCAACTCGCACGGATTTGGTCGATTAACTAGTAAAACCCAATTGATGCAATGCATCATGTTCAGTAAAAACCAGTTGATCGAGAAATGTATAATTTGTTTTTCATTTATGCTTGTTTAATAAACTTCATAAAATTTTTTTAAAAAATACTTCCTCTGTCTCTCGTAATTTTGTCACCTTTCATTGTTTGATTGCCCCCAAAAACCTTGTCATTTTCCTCTTTTAACAATTGATTTATGATTCCTATTATTTTTTTTCTCATTTATACAAATCCCAACCACATTGTTTATAGTTTATTATTCCTTGAGTCGGTCAAACTTGACAAAGTTATAATGGACAAGAGTAATCCGTATGATATATCCGGAGTAAGTATGATTTTTTAAATCTACCACAGTCTGCCGCACGAGGATGGATCGGGTTTAGGGGAACATATACCTGTTCATGTCAAAACACATCACCGTACAAGATTAATACTACATTCGTACCGTTAAAAGGTTCTCATAGCAAAATGGCACGGTTATTTAGACATTAATTAAATATGGTAATTTAAGTATATTTTGAGAAATAATTTTGGTAGGTATATAATATAACAGGGTTAATGGTGATAAAAATGATGTTATAAATGTATTATTTTTAATATTTGATGATTAAATTGTCATTTAAGAGTGGTAAGTGGTTCCGAAAATAGAAATGTGAACATGGGATGTCCAGAAAAGGAAAACAAGAACCTTTATATGGAACAGACGGAGTATCAAGTAAGATGCTTGAGTATATATGCAATACTTCCAGTCTTCCAGAGTAAGATACATGCGTAGAACTTCCCAGAGTAAGAAGTCCAAGAGGTTTACCCCTCCACACGCCAACAGCCAACTAATCAAGCGGCGATTCAATTAACTTTGTCTCTATATTCAAAAAATGCAAAATTGGTATCAACTATCACATGTTCACAAAAACAAAGTAATATCCTATATGAATATTTTGAAATTCGTAAAACATTTGAAAAACATATTCACATTGCTATTACAGCAAAGTTTTACTAATGGCAGTGGCAAATTGTGTTGAAGGTCATGAAGCAAGCAAAACTTTTAGGCTGGAGACCAACTTATGTGGCAGTATTTACTGTCATCTTGGAGTCATTATTATCAAAATAGTTACAGTACTAAGCATTAATATGACATTAATGACACTAATTTTCAATCATGAAAGTAACAACTCATATTTCGGGATAAAAAACATAGAAGTTTTATTTTGGAATTTCAAAACATGTTTACTCTTATTTAGGGCAATTTCCCATACTTAAATCGTAAAGGCCTATCTCAAACTCCAATACTTGCAGCATTGGATACTCTTAAATGATTTTTAAAGTTGAATAGAAAGTCATAGTATTGTACCCATATCCATACAACATAGGACTCAACCAACAGTAATATAAAGTTAAATATTACGGAGTATATGTTAACACTAAAAAATAAAATTATATGGAATAAATAATTACTTCGTACTAATTTTAATTAGTAATTTTTTTGGATAGTAAAAGTAACCTTATCATTCAAATAATAAATAGTTTTATAATTAGCATCATTACATCATAAAAATTCTTTTTACTATAAATATCTTCTATTTATTTTTTGAAAAATAATACTATGTAATATTAATGGTAAATATACCCCTGAAAAAGTTTAATTGGCATGGAATTGAAGCAAAGTACCTAGAGAGTCGCTAGCAGAGAGCATTCTAGTTTGTAGATCTTTAGAAGCCTCGAACATCTCTTGTGCATCGTATGCCTTTATCATGGTAGCAAAGGTGATATTGTCTGGTCTGCAGTGTTTGACCTTCATTTTGAAGAACAACTCAGCCATCCTTTCTATATCACCAGCTTGGCCATAAGCATTGATAGCACAATTAAAAAATGTGGTATCCAAAACCACATCTGAGTTCTCTACTTGCCTCATAATTGAGTCAACCTTTTCTAAGAATCCGGCTCTACTATAAGCACTAATCAGAGAGCAATATGTGATTGAATTAGGTTTCATTCCCTTATGCTTCATTTTGAAGAAAAACTCTTCCATCTTATCGATATTCCCCACTTTGCCGAATGTCTCAATAACTATATTATAAGTCACATTTGTTGGAATATAGAACCGTTTCCTCATGTAATCAAGCACAAGTCCCATTTTTTCATATAGCTTCGCTTTCCCATAAGCCTTAATTAGTATGTTAAATGTCATGATATCAGGCTTTATTCCCATAAGCTGAAACTCATCAAACCACTTCTCCATTTTCTCAATGTTTCCACCATTACCATAAGACCCAATAACTGAATTTAAAGTGAATACATCAGGCAGGCTCGTGTCACTCTTGATCATCTCTAGCAAAGAGTATTCCATTTTCTCGAAAAGATTAGCTTTTCCATACCCATCGATTATAGTATTGTACGTCACATTGCTACATTGGATTCCAAAATATGACATTTCACCTAAAATTTGATCAATCATATCAAAGCGATGGAACTTTGTGCAGCATTTGATGAGTATTGAGTAAGTATAGACATCAGGCTTGCAATCCGAGACTGAATTCATATCATGAATCAAATGCAATGCTTCATCAACTAAGCCACTAAGACCATATGCACTTGCAAGTGCGGTGTAAACATCCACTGTTGGTTGAAGCCCATCTGACCTTAATATCTCAAAAAGTAAGCTGGCTTGATTTGGCTGCTTGCAGTTACCAAGCATTACAAAAAGCCTTGCATATGTCCTAGATCTTGGCTCATACCAATGTTGCTTACGGAGCAGACCAAAAATCTACAAATACGAAATTATTTTTTCATGTAGTCGTAGTCTTGAGTTTGAGTCTAATCGACAAGTGAGCTTTGAAATTAAAGAACAGAAAACTAGGTTTTATCAACTACTCCATCTCTAACTAAAGTTCATGTTTTCCTTTCGGTCAGTCTGAAAATAAACTTCTCTTTTGTTTATTTAGCAAAAGCAAAAAGGCATCATATTAGTACCATTATTATTCTCAATAACATATAGAAGGGCATTCTTGTAAGTCAAAAGCAAAACATTTGATTCATTAAAAATCACACAAGTAAAACTATGAACTTCTCTTAGGGACAGATGTAGTATATGGGTTTAAATTCCTATTCAGCCATGACAAAAAGCAATCTTTCTTCATTCCAACTTACTTAGCAGAAAAAACTTTCAAGTTGCGAGATATTACTTGGCAATACATACAAGGAGTTACTGTAAACATCCATTAGTTCTTCAAAGGGTCAAAGATATAGTCTTGGTTTCATCTAGCATGATCACTTCCTTGAGATCAGTGAAATAGAAAAAGTTTATACATTTCTATCCTATCGAGCATCTAGTTAATGAGTACCGCACATGAATTACTATGGACATAAAATAGCACATAATATAAACACGAATAACAGTATACAGAAAAATCATTAGCAAAGGGGTAAAGTAGTAAATATTTGAGTAACCTTTAGCGCAGACTCCCACTGGTTTTCCTTAATAGCATCATCAAGAGCCTCCAAGACAGCCTTCGGCCAGAGATTATTGTACTTGCTAGAGTTTGCTTTACTCTCAATAGCTTTGATAGCCGCCTCCGTTCGGAGAAGCCGGGAGAGATCCTTCTTGGAGCCTTTTCGTACTTCTTGTGAAGCAATCTCCGGGATAGACTTCGCTGCGAAAATTCTGAGGACTTTTTTACTCGTCTGATTTCTCAGTTCTTCAGGGAATTTCTTCGAATGGGTGAGCGGTGAGCCGAGAAAGACAGTGGATGAGGAGAAGAAACATACATTGCGCTCCATAGTTGTGCTGTACGCTGAAGTTTGAACCAGAGGGCTTTGCCGGCCGCGACAGGGATTACGAAGATCTGGATTCGGGTCGGTCCATGTCAACCCATTTTAAACGGATTCTTAAATTCTTGGTTCAGACCTCAGACCTTATCTACAATGAATCCGTTAATTTCAATGGTTGAATTGGGTATTTGACTATTTGCTAGCAACTAGTGAATAAATGATTACGATCTGCAGGGGTGATCAGGATCTACTATTTTAACCCACTATTTTATGCCTAGAATTTTTATTTTTTTGTAGTGTCAATTTAAAATTAAAAAAAAAAACTTATAAACCTGCATGTGGGGGAAAAAAATTTAGAGGTGTCAATTGACACCACACCTCAAAGGGTGGCTCCGCCCCTGACAATCTCGTTTGATTTTATACAGAATGAGCATGTTTGATAATGTCGAAATTTTTTAAGTTTGTTGAGATTATAGAAATTCTGCATGAATTAAATGAATATGCTGAATTATAAACAAATTGTGCTAATAAAGTAAAGAAAAAACTACACAAAAAAGTTAAAAAGGACTACTTCAGAAAAACCAATTAATTCAGATGTAAAAGCAACATTAGTCTAATTTCAAATATTAAAGAATTCTGCATGCAAAATTAAAAGTTTAGTAATTCCCCCGTCCCTTAAAACTTTGTCATCTTTCCTTTTTGGGACATCCCAAAAAAATTTGTCATTTTCCCTTTTAATCAATTATTTTGTGGTTTCTGTAGTTTCTCTCTCCTCCCCACAAACCTCAATCACACAGTTTTTACTTTATTATTCTCCGTGCCGGTCAACTTTGACAAAGTTTTAAGTGACGGAGGTAAGTATTATAGAGACTTGCATAATGGTTAGTCAAGATGCATGAGTGTCTCTTTGGTAAGACTTGCCTAATATAGAGACCACAAAACATGCATGAGTGTCTCTTTGGTAACTATTTTAGAATTTGCTAATCAAGATTTTTACAATTATTAAAAAAATTATTTCACGCTCTTAATTGAATAAATAATCAAAACAAGTAACTTTAGATTTAATTACATTTTTGTTGAATTTTCTAAAGAGAAAAATTGTAGCCATGCAAACATTGCATAATTTCTTTACTTGCGCCATTGTTTGTCTTCCAAACACATATCAAGATATCATGGTTGGATGGCTCTTCTAAAGAAATTTTGCTCTATTCTTTCTATATGCTCCCTCCGTCCAATTTTACTTGTCCTACTTTCCTTTTTGGATTGTCCCAAAATAAGTGTTCCCTTTCTTTTTTTGAAAAGAAATATGTGGCCGACACCATTTTATTTTATTATATTTAAACCTCAACCACAACTTTTACTTTTTCAACCACTATATTAATAACCGTGTCAATTCAAAATGAGACACATAAAATGAGACGAAGGTAGTATTTCGGTGATAACATAACAATGACATGTTCCACGACAACCATATATGTGGCTGCAGAAATAACATCTATTGTACATGTCATTGGATGAGAATTTACATGCTATCCATGTATAGAAGCTGTCATTCTTTTCGATTTGGACTTCAATTTAATCATATCTATTAAAAAAACCTTCATTTATATAATGTCAATCAGCAAAACCGCGCTAAACGCCATTGTTAGCAATTAGCATGTTTTCATTAAAGGAATTGATATGTACAACTCTACTCTTGGGTGCCTCTAACAATTTTCATTTTGGTGCCAAACAGTAAACATGCATATAAAATATACATGCATGACAATTGAGTAATTGACAATAATCATACAAAGATCACACAAGCACGCCAAAAGAAACCGCACATTTCTGGCTCATTTCAATCCATCACATACACATAAAACGATCAAATCAACAATCGTACAAAGATCCACAAAACCGAACTGTTTCTTTCCTTTCTCTCCCTCGTCTCCCCTTCTTCCTCAATTGACCCCTCTTTCCCAAGGAAATCTTGGACAGAGGAAGGAGGCTAGGAAGGGTAAGGGGATTATTGATTTGATATAATAATGGGGAAGTATGTGGAGCTTTTAGATTTGGGAATCAGATTGGTTTCCAGGTTCAAATCCCACTGTCCCCAAACTTCGGGAATGTATTACCACCCTCCCATCAACCATCACCGCCACGACAACCACCGCCTCTCTAACAACGACGACGTTTCAGCGTGCGTCGCCGACAATGGGGCGCCCTATCAGGTGGGACGAATTCGCCCACCTTCTAAAGATAAGTATGGTGGCGGTAATGATGTTTACACAAAAGATTTCATCTTTTTCTTCGGGTAACATTATGAAAATATATGTGTAGTCATATCTGACCTATGAAAATATCATATTTATTGTAATGTGATAACTTTTTGTTTATAAGAAGCATTTAAGGCCGCATCATATAGATCATGCATATCATATCAGTGATATTTTCTACTAATTTTTGTAATTAAGGTTTTGGTTCCCTTCTATAATATCAATCTCGTACTCAGTATCTTACAAACTTAGATTTGTGAATAGTAATGTGATCAACCAGAGGAAATTGTCAGTCGCTAATAATTGGATGTTGGGATCAATATGAAAAAAAAAAGTAAATGGATCAAGTCATTAACGTATATATCAATGCAGACTTTCATCAACTCTAGCATTTTTCTGAATTGCTCTATATTTGCGTGTGTTAAAGAAGATTCTATATTTCTATATTGTGTGCTACCGTTTAAGCATAATATGTATCAAGGGTTATACCATTTCAGCCTGATATTGGCTCTTAAACACTAATCGTGTTCTATATGGACAATGAAGTTACAAAAGTTAAAAACCAACCATTCACGTATACTACATTTGCTATTTATTATTTACAACAATTTGAATTTCAAATTATTCACATACTCTACTTTGACCATATTTTATTTTATAACTTCTTAAAAAAGCATATTATGAAATTGTCTTAATGTTACATTCACATTATGGAGTATATGATAATTGCAAAAGTTGTCTATTGAGAAATGTGAGAACTTTTGCCACTTCGTAAGAATGGAAGACGTATAACAAATGATCATGTTTCTCAACACTAGACGGGCTTATTTTAGAGAGATAAGTATATTTTGTATATTCATTTGATCCTTTCTTCATAGAATTAAAAGAATTTATAGAATAAAATGAGACATAAATTTTCAGACGATCGATATGATCACTTTGTCAGAATTGACACTCCCTGGAAACAAGTGACGTGATCCTTCAGGATAGCTTGCTGATGTAGGGTCGCTTATTCAGTAAGAAGATCATGAAAAGATATCTTAGATGTAGCTTCTTCATCTAGGGTCGTCGTGTCCATGTATTCCTCTGATAAGCTCCCGCTAGTTGAAACTTATTAAGAGAATACTCGTACACGATGACATCCGTGGTAATAATACTTTATCCAGGGACGTCATCGTGTACGAGTATTCCCTTGATAAACTTCTTCTATTATGTCCAAGGTCTCCATGGACACGCCTCCCTTGGAAAAGTTCACCATGGCATCCAAGTTTACCTTATATTCTCTGGTCTTCTACCATCTCGCGTTCATGATCATCGTGTATGGACTCTATTATCTTGTGTCCAGGGCCATCTATCATCGTGTGTCCATGTTCCTCATGTACATGTTCTTTCTCAGGCTTCTCAGGGGTGGAGACAGGGAGGGGCTGGAGGAGGCCTCGGCCCCTGCAAGAAAAAAAATTCTTAAGTATGTATTATGTATAAATACTTTTAATCTATAAGTTGATATTTTAAACTTTGGCCCCTGCAATGTAAAATTGTTAAGGATCGGCCTCCTCAATCATACATTTCTGGCTCCGCCATTGCAGGCTTGCTTACCTCATGTACATGTAGTCATGTTCCCTAGTCCGGACATAGTCACCATGCTTGTATACATACAACCGTCCAACAATTTTTATCAATATTCATCCTGTACAGATTTCATCATGCTCGTTGGTAATTATATCATCAGTGAGCATATACAAATGGAGCTTCTAAGGATACGGGCTTTATTGGATATATATACTAAAGCTTGTTTGTCGAGGATTTATGTGTTGACTTAGAGCCCTCATTTTACACAAACAAATTCTCTCACAAGTCACATTTCATTTCAAAATGGACAAACAATCCAAATACTCGGTATATTATTGTGTAGATGGAGCAGACAGTATCCGGCCATGCATTCTAATTCTAATATAATCAACAGATCAACACCATCCTCAAATGGTACTAGTACATGTGATTTATTATTTATAAAACCATAAGCTGACATTCCACCCTGGGCTTCCACGTGTATCATTTGGCAGGAAGAGGGAAAGAAGCTTGTGTGGCAATCCCACAAATTCCTTCAGGAACACCATTATCCTTGAGCAACCTTAAGTACCCCTGCTCTCCCCAATTCGGCCCCCATGAGTTCTTGATGAGCCAATACTTCGTCCCGGCGGGGTCTGTCCCATACCCGATCGCCGTGACTCCGTGGTTGATTATGGTCGAACAGGCGGCAGTGAAAATCCCCCCAGCATAGAACTGCATCTCTTGTCCGGCGGCGTCGATGGACACGGACACCGGCTGATGCGCCACGGCCTTCATGAGATCTGCCTCGCTGTTCTGGGGAACGTTGACGAAGCCGCCGAGCCTGGCTGCCATGGCGGAGGCCTTGTTCTGCTGGCAGGGCCCTTGCGCCATGACGTACGGGTAGTTTTCTTCTGTGGTTATGCCGTTGTTCTCCGTGATGTACTTGAATCCGGCTTGCATCCATCCGCCGTTGCACCCGTGACTAATATGGTCACAGTCCACCAGCTGCTGCTCCGATAATGAAATCAGTTTCCCGGTGGTAATCTTGGTGAGTCCCTCTGTCGCCGCCACGGTGGAGAATGCCCAACAACACCCTGCATTTTTATTTATATATAGGGCTCCACTCACTATAACGTTTCTAACATTCCAAAAATTGAAAATTAACTAAAATAGAATTAAAATTAGACCAGAACAATATTTGTTTTAAAATAGTGATCAAAGTATTTTTGTTATATCTTGTATTCCTATTGTGTACGAATGAATGATCCGTACTACTAGGAGTGGAAACAGGTTGCGCTCGGCGGCCGAGCCTGTTTAAGTCTGAGCTTGACCTGGTACTTGGTAAAAGCTTGTTTTTCAGTCTAAACCTACAATGTTTAAAAGGTTGCCTTGAGGCTTTTTACTAAGCCTATTAAGAAAAAGAATTAAGTCCAGAAAATATAAAAATAAAAAGTGATAAATTCTCTTAACATCTGGATATAAAAAAATTATCACTTACCCGTTGGAGTTGTTATGACATGGATCAAAATTACGGAGTACTAGTTGATAACGTGACTTTTATGGGGCGTGAAAATTACCCAACATAACGAGGATGTCTATATGAGTGCATGCCTCACCAGTTGCGCGTCATGTCTAGTTATACTAGAACTAGTACTTTTGGATGTAGTAATTTAGACTAACTACAAAGTTAACTACAAGATCAGTTGTAAGTTGTAACAGATATTGGTTTGATTTGTTTTTTAATTTTTGTTTTTGTTGCCTTGTTTTTTAAATATTGATAACCCATCCAGCAAAATTTCTATATCAGAAAGGAAATGGTCTCTTAATCCTAATAAGCATGCGGTGTATGTTGATATTTTTTATAAGTTGTATCATACTGAACAATATTTTCAACATATAATATTATAAGTTGGCATTATGGATGGGGAGTGGTATTATTACCACATTGCTCCTGGTTCTTGATGGGAGTGACCGCTCCACTCTTAAGCCAGTCCACTGTCGGGGGAAGGGCGGTGATGTTCTCGTATATGAATGGTGTTGTCACCCCGGAAGGCGGTGGTGCAATGTAGCCCAGTCTGGTGGACCGGAACTCTTCGTTGGTTAAGTCTGCAAACTCGTTGATAGCCAGAGTGAAGGACTGATTTCCAGCCTGATTAAAGGAATCAATGAACATTGCATTGTCTCTGAACACCCTGAACCGCTGCGCTTTCTCAGTCTCGTTTGAATACACTCGCCCGTACTGGCCGATCCACTCTTCGTACCTCTGCACCATCTCATCGGGTGGGTTACTGCGTAAGCTCCTACTAGCGGCTGGTCCTGCAGTGGCATAGGGGCCCCACATCTGTAGCACCATAAGGGATGCTAAAACAACAAGACTGCATTTTTTCAATCTTGAAGTCATTCTTCAATTATTTTTGTTGTTTTTGTTTCCCAGCTTTATGGTTAATTATATATATTGAAGTTAAGGATTGAATTGGGATGTAGTGGGGGCTTAATTAGTGCATAGATAGATATATAGTGCCCATTAATATTGGATAACATTAACTCATTAAGTGTGTGTTTTTCAACTCACCACTCAAACCTCCTAAACCAGGCACACATTATGCGTGGTGTTGCTGTTTTTTTTCATTATTTACTTGTCTATTTCATTTGTTTAATTGTTTGGGGTTCCGTACACGCTTACCTGCAGGCTGCAGGTCTAAATATCATGAACATCTCCCATAATGAACTGATCTGGACTTCAGTATTTTCGCTTCAATTGTTTGATTTGGTTCATGCAAACAACCCCTTTATTTATGAATGAACCAGATCGATTCCGCCGGTTTTAAACCAAAACGCCAATTCTAGAGCTAGAACGCGTCTACCGTGGTCTAGAATCAGATTAGACCGTGATATATGTGAGAATAATGGTCACCACTTGTGTGTCATATACTCATATGTATATTATACGGAGTATTATATAATGAAACTAGTTATTATTTTAAAGTTCCATACATTTTTCACTTTGGAATGTATTTAAAAGTTCCATACACTTTCCCTTTTTGGTAAGTTTTTTTTTTTAAAAAATACTGAATTGCCCCTTACTTTTTCTACTTTTTATCCTTGATATGCACTAATTAGTAGTGCATAAGTGTATGTTTTTATGTTTGATTTGTGTGTATTGTTTATCGTTTTATTTAGTTTATAAACATTTGTGTGATTTTAGTTGTAATTGTATTTTAGTTCTCATTTGTAAGTTGTAAAGTAGAGTTAGGATTTATGGTGTTGGAAAGGAAGACTTTGAATGTGAAGAAAAATAATTCTTGGCTGCCCAGGACAATCACCCGGTCGGGTGAGGTATTGCACCCGGTCGGGTGAGAAATTTAAATGCGAAACTGCTCAGGAAATTACATCACCCGGTCGGGTGAGGTATTTCACCCGGTCGGGTCCGACTTGACCCGGAACACCAGAACGTGCCGAAGATCTCCAGAACGTGGAAGATATTTGATTTTGACATGCACCCGGTCGGGTGGGCACTTTACCCGGTCGGGTACCCGGCCAAAGGTGTTGAAAAACACCTATAAATAGCCTCATTTTCCTTCACAAATAATAATCCCTTCTTCCATACTCTTAAACTCAGTTTAGAATAGTATTTCTTTTATATTTTTATAGCATGTTTAGTCTCCAAATGAGGAGCTAAACTCTTACATCTTGGTTTTGCTACTTTGAAGCTTAATGAATTTGTAAGTTGTGAGTTATTCTCTTTAATCTTCTTCCTTGAATATTAATTCATCCTTTAAATACTATTTCTATATCAATGTTGGGGAGTGTTACTAAGATGACAATTAGTTAACATCTTGACATTAGTTATAGTAATAGCTAATTCTTCCTCTATGTTAATATTGGGGAGTGTTACTAAGATGACAATTAGTTAACATCTTGATATTAACTATAGTAGGATTCATCTTCTTTAATATTCTTCCTTGAGTATTAATTAATTCCTATTCATATTTCATATTAATATTTTGAACATTACTTAAAGGATCAACTAGTTTTGTTTCATATATTAATTATTACTAGAATCGGTCGATTAATACGCTTGTTATTAATTCGGTCCTTTCACGATAGTAAACTTGGGTTATTAATGCATGCGTTTCATGGTTAATAAACCAAGGGGAATTAATTATATTGATTAAACCAATAAACCGCTTGTGTTGAGGTTATCAATCTCAATCGTTTTCATCTTGATTTTATTGCTACTATTGAGTGAATATATGGCGCGTGTTCTATATAAACTCGGTAGTAAGCTTTATTAATGAACGCGTCTCGTTATTAATAACTACCCTCGATGAATTGGATATACTCCTCGATTGAGTATTCGAGAGGAAGATAGTTAAAGATATAACCGGGATCGACGAACATTTCATTAAGTGGATAAAAGCAAAACCAAGTCTCCTTCTCATTAATTAAACCACATAACTCGTTCATCTTCGTGCTTAAATATAATTTAAGTTCAATCATTAAATCAAAACCCCCCTTATTGTTACTTATCTAATTCTGTAAGAAGAAAAGTATTCCTTTCCCTGTGGATACGAACCTTACTACACTATACTACGTATTAGTGTCGTATTGTATTATTACTTTGAGTGCACCTCACGACAAAGTGCACGTCAATTAGGGCTGGGCACGGGCCGGGTCGGGGCGGGTAATACAAAATAAAATGGAACCGCCGGTTCCATTGTACGGTTCGGTCCGGTCCGGGTATTACAATTTTCAAAATAGGAACCGGAAATTACCCGGCCCGTTTGAAACGGGTCGGTCCGGTCCGGGTTTTACGGTTTCTATTCTCATGTCTTGAAATTAGTAAAAACTCACGAAGTTCCAAAAATCAATAATCAATAATATAGGACATTAGCAAGTTTCAAAATAACAACATAGTGGTGCATATATAACACAAGTGAAAAGTCCAATACTCCATATTTTCTTGTATATAAGTTTCAAACAATTAAAGAAATTCCAAAAATATGCAACATAGCCAAAATACATATTTTCTAACATTTGTATTTAAACATGTTGTCTAACATCACATATTTAAGTGATTGCTTTTTTTTATTAAATTTTCAGTATTAGCCAAAGTTGACACATACATGGTGGGTGGTAAACACAATTTATATGTTTTAATAACAATATAACAAAAAAATATAACAAAATCGTCTTTAACAAATAATTAAATTCGATAGAAAGATATAATTCAATAACAATAAAAAGTAAAAAGATATTTATGAAACATTTAATCAATAATTTGAAAACAAAAGGATGTTACTGCAACTCAATTTAAAATCCTACTTCTAGCACAGGAAACAAAACTATTTCAAAACCGATTATCAAAAAACTATTAATAAATTAATATACAATATATATAACGGGCCGGGCCGGGTATCCGTTATTTTTTAATTTTGGAACCGGTCCGGTTCCTTAAAAAAAATTACCCGACCCTACCCGGACCGTTTTATGGAAACAAAAAATGGAACCGGCCCGTTTTTGTAATACCCCGAAAATTTAAGTTAAAATTTGCGTTTAAGATAAAATAAATTGTTATGAAAGTGACATTTTTATAATAATTGGTTTGATGAAATAAAATATTTCTTGCTTAAATAATAAAAATCATTTTTAGAAACAATATATATATACATACCATCATAACTAAAGTTCAAAACTTGAACATGAATTACTATGATTTCATTACTACTCTAGTAATGAATCATATTTTTGTAAACCATCTTTATTTTGGTCATATTTATGTAATTATTTCAAAAAAAAAATGGACTAAAATAAGTATTAACTAATCCTCCATATATACTAAGCTACTCACATAGATATATCATATACTACGTATATGTTATACCCTAGTATATACTAATATACTTCGTACTAGGTATCATATATACTAATATACCCTAGTATTAAAATAAAAAGCAATGTACGTAAAGCTAGCCCAAAGGGCCGATAAGAATCAAACTATACCCTAAACCCTTGCTGGAGGATGTGCGTAGTAGTACATATATAGGGCTTACGATCAAGGAGTTCTCCACGCATATGAACACGAAGCTGCGGAGCTATAAATCCTATAACATATACTTAGTATATTCCGTATAGCAACCTGCGCCTAACCCATCGAGAGAAAAGAGAAAGAGGATTGAGGCCACATCGCCGGAGGCTGCCGTAACGACCAGCCAATCCGCTAAACCAGTCGCTGGAGAATGATAGCACACCGGAAGAGAAGCCCGGACCGCCGGAAGAGGAACCCGTTTCGCCGCTCGCTTACGTGGTGCAGGAGGGGGAAACCGACTGGGGAAACCGGTCTTCACGCTGGTGAAGAACACCAGCAAGTCGCCAATGCTAACAAGGAGATTGCCGGAGCTCCATGCCGCGCCGCCACCTTACTTCTGACGCTGTGATGTAGGAACGACGCAGGTCTCCCTCTTCCTGAGGTCGCCGGTGCCAAGCGAGTACCGAAAACGGAAAACTTCGGTACTATGTATTTTGTCCGTCTTTAATGCGTTTGCTTCTATCCTTTCAAATTAAGTATTGGACCGGATAATAACAATCTGTTAAATAGGAATATAATCTGAGATGAATATATTAAAAAGTGAAAAAGGAATTTTTAGATTGATTGTTATTATAACCGGACTGATTAATACGGAGTAGTTAACATAAAATATGACTCGACTACTTTTAGACTAAATTAAGTTAATATATATTCGCACATGAGATTAATAATTAAAATAGCAAGATAAAGTGAAAATTAATATATTTAAAAAAAAATTACAGGAGGGGGGAAATTGTATAAAATATTAAGAATAGAAAAAGGTGACTAATTATATCATTTTAATTAAAAAGGTGATTATTTGGAGACTAAAATAGAAGAAGAGAAGTAGAGGCTTTGATTTCGAGCTAAGTTTCTCTGCCAATCCAAAATTGTTTCCTCGTATTATATGCTCATTATGCATTATGTGATTAAGTGTGAATTGTGAATTTTGTGTAAGTGATTTTGATGAATACAAATCAAGAGTACTTTTTGGGGTATTAAATATTTTTAAATACCTTTGAGATTATTTAGAGAGATTGAGAAATATTTTTAGAAGTGTATCTAAAGCCAAGATAAAATTTACGTTTTCATAAGAGGTGAGCACCGCGGGAGAAATCCGCGGTGTCGGTTTTCCACATCCGGATAAATGTGGAGGGTGATTAGGGTTGCTACTACTAAGAAGTAAAGTTTGAGTTTGAAGTAACATTTGGATCTATGATCCCTTTTAAGAAGAAGTTATAGTAGTAGTCCCTAATCATTCAGAGATACCTTATTAAGGGGTAGTTGGTAGACTGAGTCCCGATTACTCGTGACGACTTACTACTCGGAGGGCTTGGAATCCCTTTTAGGGGGTGTGCACACTTAAGGTAGTCGTTTCGTTTCCGCAAGAGCAGTTGTGGTACCGGCACTTGTTCGGGGTGGCCGTCCGTAACCACGGTCCACTGGGCTCAGTCGAAAGGTTGAGCACCGCCCTTCTAAATTACTAGGAAGTTAGAGAAGAAGATTTTATTTTGAGAAGTTCAAAGAGAAGAGTTACTATAATACGGAGTATTTTTGAAGAAAACTTGTGGATTTTAGTAAAGAAGTGATTTTGAGAAAAATCAAAGAGAAAAGAATTTTGGTGGAGTGTGTTATTTTTATATAGTATTATATGAAAATCTATTTTCGTCAAACTTGATTATTTTACGGGGTTGGGTAGTACTTACTTAGCTCTAAAGCTAATTTTTGTTTCCTTTCCTTTGTTTTGTTTTCTGCACTTTACTTGTGCAGGTGATGACGACTATGTTGATTGTTGATTGCATGCGCTTGAGAGCGGATTAAAGATGCCTTAGAAAGACTTAGCCAAGAATAAACATTTTAATAATGTCGAATATTTGTTTTATTTTATTTTGATTTAGTTGCCTGTGCATTCGGTTAGGAGATGACCGGATGTGGCGGTAACACCCGTTTCCCTATTAAGACTTCCGTTGTATTTTTCAAATGACTTTATCAATAAATAAAAGTTTTATTGCAAATATATCAGTATTTTGAGTGGGAAATTTGGGGGTGTTACAGTTTTGGACCCGAACCGCCATTACCCGGACCGGACCGCGGTTCCAAGACCCGTTTGCCCACCCCTAACGTCAATCCTCCTTTCCTACCTTTTCACCCCCTCTTCTACTTTTTTATGCTATTCATTAAACCTATTATTCTCCCTTAAATCTTGTGTCATAACCTAACGTATGGATCTTTAAAATGCGGAGGAAGTATATGAAGTACTCCCTCCGTCTCACTATAAAAACTAGCTATACGGAGTATTTTATTCTTACACGGATTACGATGTTTGACTGATCATAAAGTTAATTGATCTTTGTCATAAATAAAATTAATTTTATTAAATAAAATTTACATATTCATAAACCACATTAAAAGTTTTATAAAACCTGATCAAGAAAAATTATATTTGATAAAAGTTGGATATATAAAGTAAAAGATTAAGAAAAATTCACGTTGATCGGAGAATATTGGAGGGAGTATATCTTTAAAATGAGACGGAGAGGATATCTTTTACCCGTGTTGTGCACGAGATAAATAATTTACTCCATGCATCCCATTTAAAGGGTTCAACGCGATTTATGATATTTGAGTAGGGGGCTGCACATCGGGCGGGTTGAGTTTGCTATATTTTTTGGTCCTACCCAATTTGTTCGGGTTGGCTATTAAACAACCCGCGCTATGCAAAAAATAACTGAATCACTCCGGGTGGGTCGGGCGGGTTATGCGGGTTCGGGTTATTCTTATGCAGCCCAATAAATAATTTGAGTGGTCATAAAATTATTTTTATGATAAGATTAATAATAACATATTCGGAAATTGAATTTAAAAGTTTTACAAAAGTTTTTGCCAAAAAAAGTTTTGCAAACGTTGTAAAAAAACTCAAGTTTATAAATAAATAAATAAATAAATAAATAAATAAATAAATAAATAAATAAATAAATAAATAAATAAATAAATAAATAAATAAATATGTAAATAAGTACTCCCTCCGTCCCATTTATATTGTCTCGTTTTACCTTTTCGGGAAGTCTCACTTAAATTGTCCCATACCATATTTGGCAAAGTTTGTGTGGCTCTAAATCATTCTTACTTTATTCTTACTTTATCAATTAATATCAACCACACAAACCCACTTTTCTTAATAATCGTGCCACCTTCTTCCGTCCCAATATAAATGGGACGGAGGTAGTATAGGATAAAATGCACAAACTATACCTTAATTATATTGATGTTGTTACATTTTGATACCTTAATTCTCAAATGAAATAAATTAGTATTATAACTATATGTACATGTTTCAAATGGCATTTTTTCAAATTTCTAATAAAAAATCTTACATGATGGATGCACTTTCGTGCATACAATCTATCGTATAGTGATGACAAGGATAAAAGTAATATACAATGGATTGTATGCATAAAATTTCAGCCGCTAGAAACTTAAATAGTGATCTGTATTGCCGATTGAAACATTAACATATGTTTATGGTATCGGTTTTTCTCATTTTAGAGTTAAAATGTCAAAATGCAACTACACATATAGTTAAGATAAGTTAAGATATTATTTATCCATTTTACCTTCTCATTTTACATTGATTGTCCCATGCAATCAGTGTTGTCATGTGAACCAGTGCTATATAATTAAGTCGTATGTGTTATCAAGGATATTGTCCCCACTTCCATACATTATAAAGGAAAGGGAAAAGTGTCAAATAAGTCCATGTACTTTTAACAAAAAGTCAATTAAGTACACCTACTTTTTTTCGAGTCAATCAAGTCTATGTACTATAAAAAAATGACCAAATTGACTTTTTAACTGGTATTCAACCGGTTATCCGATTAAATGCCACGTGGATGTCCGAAGGGCAGCATTATTTTATTGTTTTCCATTTTTTTCTCTCTTCTTTTCCCTTTTCTTTTTTCCTTTCTCTCTTCCATTTCTTTTCTTCTCTTCTCTTTCTTCTCTTTTCCGGACCTCTCTTCTTTCCCTATCCTAAAATCCCCTGCAAGACTTCAACTCTCCTTTCCCAGTAGTTCCTTGCTCTCCCTCCGACAAGTCACTCCCACCGGAACAAACTTCTCCGATCTGACCTCTCTAGCCACCGTCTCCACCGCCCAGCCTCCATAGCCACCGTTTCCGCCGCCCAGCCTCCATAGCCACCGCCCCCGGAGTCCATCCTGTCCTCAACCGTCCCTTCCTCCATCCACACCGCCTCCGGCCTCCACCTCCACGGCCTTCCCCTTCGCCACCTCTATGAAGCGACCTTCAACCACGCCGGCTTCCATGGCCACCGCCCTGAGCCCCTGACCACCATACCCGCAGCTTCCGATTTCACATCCACGGTTTCCACCTCCGCATCTTCAATTGGAACGACGTCCAACCACCCAACCTCCATAGCTGCCGCCGCCTCCAGCTCCATAGATCTATAGCTGCAGACAAATGAAGGGAAAGGGGAGATGGCGGAGTTTAAACGCAGAAGAGGGCGGACCAGGAAGAAAGAGAAAAAAAAAAGAGAAAAATGGAAGAGAGAAAGGGAAAAGAAAAAGAAAAAATTGAAAAACATTAGAATAATGCCTGTTAACCGGTTAACCGGTTGAATACCTGTTAACAAGACAATTTGATCATTTTTTATAGTACACGGACTTGATTGACTCGAAAAAAAATAGGTGAACTCAATTGATTTTTTGTTAAAAGTACGTGGACTTATTTGACAGTTTTCCCTAAAGGAAATTGAATACATTTTAAATCTTGGAATCCATTTTAATTTGTTTTTTTATTTTTAGTAGTGTTATTAATGTATTATTACTACGGTGTATCATGTTATCATGTATGTGAAACGAGCTCATCTCGATCGAGCTTGACTCCTTAAAGGAGGGGCGGAACCAGAGCAGTTTTTCAGGCTTAAAGTTTGGGCTCGACTTTTATTCGAAAAATCTGTCGAGATTGACTAGTTGTACTACTCAATAATAAGCTTAATGAGGCGAGTGGGATGAAGTAAATAATCTTGATAAAGCTCGTGATGAGATTGCGCTGAAAAGGTTAATTTCATGCATGTTCGAGCTCGATTGAGGTGAGGTATTTCAACAAGTTGAATTTGAATTTCTCGACGAGTGGAGTTTGAATTTGAATCTAGCATTGAACCTTAATGAGCTTGAGTCATCATGCTCAAAATATGTTCGAGCTGAGCTCAATTTGTGATATTTAATTCAAGTAACGCCACTATTTGGGAGCACATCACTACATTCTTTTAGAAAATTACTAACAATTTGGGGCATTACTGCATTAGTCAATTGTACGTGATATGATGCATTAGGGGTGGGCATAAAAACCGCACTGAACCGGTACTGAACCGGCCCGTAATGGTACCGAACCGAATATCGGGTATTTAAATGATTCTATAAAATTTTATCCCGAAACCGTACCGTTTCAAACGGGTACGAGACCGGTCCTAGATTTTGAGAACCGAAAAATACCGGACCGAACTGTTCAAAAATAATGTCTTTGAGATTTTATTTATATTATTCAATACCCATAAATATCTTTTATTGACCAACAACTTTATAACCCAAGTATGTATTCATGCATTCCTAAAATAGCTAAATGTGTGTTATATAAATATTATTATTTTTTCCTTTTAGATATTAATTTATGTTATACAAAGTATTTGGTATATAATGAAAGAACGCCAAAGTTAAAAAAACATTAATGACTATTAATTTGTAGTAATGTAGTGTATATGACTTTTGTTGTATCATATTTGTGTAGTTTTATAACTTACTACGTAATTAATATGGTTTGAATCATCGCTCTTACGGCTCGACGATGAACTATATTAGAATTAATATTCAACTTAGAACAAAGAAGAACATTAAATATTTGTATTCTGTTCAATAATTTAACGATATTATTTTTATATGTTCTCGTGAACTTAATAAAGACGATATTATACGATTGTATATTGCATTTTGCTATATTTTTACTAAATTTCTTTCACGGTTTGAGTCTTTTTAAATTTAAATACAAAAGTGTCAATCTCTTGAATCTTTTCTAGTATTTAGTATGCGCTTTCTTGTATTTTTTTATAATCAAAATTTCACGTCAATTGGCATGTGTGATGATATCTACTAATTGCAAAATTTGTTCAAATTTTACGGCATGTGTTTGTGGCATTGTACCGAACCGTTTTGTGCCGTTCCAAAACGACATGGTACTGAATGGTTCTATTCTTAGAACCGGACCGTACCGAACCGATAGAAACCTCACGGATACATTATGGGTTTTTTTAATTTACCGGCCCGTTTCGGACCACACCCACCCCTATGATGCATGTAGGTCTCACGTAAACACATTTCAACCAAGTAAGCGGCGGAACTGGTTTGGATTTGACACGCTAACTTGACTTTTCTTTGTCAATTGTAATCATTAGTTAATATGAAATTAAATTGATGAATATGAAAATTATTTCATAATATTCCTAATTCAAATTATTTTCAAAATATTTTAAGTATATAATTTACAAATTATATACAAATATACTTCGTAATAATTAAAATCATTGTTCACTGTTTGTTATGGTTGACAAAAAAAAATGTCAATATGGTGAACATTTCCGAGGAGGTATACCGGTAGATTCTAATGCCGTTTAGTTAAGTACTCCCTTCGTCCCCTTTTAAATGGGACGGGAGATGGTGGCACGAGTTTTAAGAAAAGTGAGTTTGTGTGGTTGATATTAATTGATAAAGTAAGAATAAATTGATAATGATTTTGAGCCACACAAAGTTTACCATATGGGACAATTAAATAGGATATCCCAATATGGTAAAACGAGACATTCAAAAGGGGACGGAGGGAGTATTCCTTATAAATGTACAGTATAAATATAATAGAGTAGTCTTCATGTCCAGCCGGCCTGACGGGAACCGCCGTCCGGCCGAGGGCATTTCGGGCACTTCCCGATGGAATTTTTTGATGAAATTTTTTGAGCATGTTCTTCATGAAGTCTAGTTTATCCATACCAAATTTCAGCTCAAAATTCGATCGGGAAGGCATTCAAATAATTTTGTGAAGTTAACTGGGCAGTTTATATGTATGAACTGCCCAGTTAACTTCAAGAAATTATTTGAGTGCCTTCCCGATTGAATTTTTAGCTGAAATTTGGTATGGATAAACTAGACTTCATGAAGAACATGCTCAAAAAATTTCATCAAAAAATTCCACCGGGAAGTGCCCGAAATGCCCTCGGCCGGACGGCGGTTCCCGTCAGGCCGGCTGGACATGAAAAGTTGTCAATATAATAAAGAGATCATTATCCTCAAATAATAATACATGTGATTATAAAACCAAATAAGCTGTGATTGTAATCTGGATACCCACGTGTATTATTTAGGAGGGAGAGGGAAAGAAGCTTGGGTGGCAACCCCACAGTGTCCTTCCGGAGGACCAGCATCCTTGAGCAACCTTAAGTACCCCTGCTCACCCCAATTCGGTCCCCACGAGTTCTTGATCAGCCAAAACTTCTTCCCGCCCGCGGGGTCCGTCCCGTACCCGACCGCCGTGACGCCGTGGTTGATCACGGTCGTGCAGGCGGCGGTGAAAACCCCCTTACCATAGAACTGCAACGGCTTTCCGGCAGCGTCGATGGACACGGACACCGGCTGCCGCGACACCGCCTTCATGAGATCCGCCTCGCTGTTCTTGGGAACGTTGACGAAGCCGCCGAGCTTGGCGGCCACGGCAGAGGCCTTCTTCTGCTGACAGGGTCCTTGCACCTTGACGTACGGGTAGTTTTCTTCTGTGGTTATGCCTTTGTTTTGGGTAATGTACTTGAACCCGGCTTGCATCCATCCGCCGTTGCACCCGTGACTTATACGGTCACAGTCCACCAGCTGCTGCTCCGACAATGATACCAATTTTCCGGTGGTAATCTTGTTGAGTCCCTCCGTCGCCGCCACGGCGGAGAATGCCCAACAACACCCTGCATTTTTTTGTTATTGCTCCTCACAAGTCACAATAACGTTTGTCGAATGTATAAATTTCAAACAATATAAGCAGGCTATCAATGAGTTGTATTGGATAATTGGACGGTGAGCTGGCCCAGGATGTTCATACAACTTATGGACCATGCAAATTTGATCCAAACCCTTTTTGAAAAGATTTAACTATGGTTCCAATCCTAAAAAAATGTATTACATCCATTCTCTTGTAATTGCAACGTAGGACTTTTTGCACTATTCACACATTATACTTTGACTATAGTTTATTTATTAATGTAATACAAATTAAATTTTAAAAATAAAAAATAAATTCCTCTCATTTTAAATTTTTAAAATCTAACTTTTTTAATATTTTTACTAATAAAAAATGAAAAATATTAACACTCAAACTTCTGTTTTGGCAAACGTGAAAAGTGGACCGTTGCAATTAAAAAAGAACGGAGGAAGTATAAAACACTTTTTTTTTAGATCCTTGCGAAATACGATAGTAAGTTTTTTGTTTTTCGTTCTATAATTTGCACTATTATGTTTTTGTCTATCTCTAACTCCGAGACAATTCTATTTAGAAGAAGAAAAATTATTCTCGTTTGCATAATACTATCAGAAACTTTAAATCTAGCCTTTTATAATTTTTAGGCTAATATCAGTCAAAACAATGCAAAAAAAAATTGTTTAGAGATGGACGTACTAAAAATAAAATAGTGCATATTACAAGGATGAAAAAAATAGAGAAGTCTAAAACAAAGTGTGTCATGTTTGGAGGCACTAAAACGTATTTAAGTATTTCATATTTAACTAATGTAGAAGAATGTTTTCAATTAATATATATATAGTTGGCATTACCGCATTCCTCTTGGTTCTTGATGGGAGTAACTGCTCCCTTCTTAATCCAGTCGATGGTAGGAGGAGGGGCAGTGATGTTCTCGTATATGAAAGGTGTTGCCATCCCAGAAGAGGGTGGCTCATCAACGTAACCGAGTCTAGTGGCTCGAAATTCTTCATTGGATAAATCTGCAAACTCATTGATAGCCAAAGTAAAAGACTGGTTACCCGCCTGATTAAAAGAATCAATGAACAATGCATTCTCTCTGAACACGCTGAACCGTTGTGTCTTCTCGGTCTCATTTGAATACACTCGCCCGTACTGACTGATCCACTCTTCATACCTCTGCAACATCTCATCGTCGTGATCACTGGGTAATGTCCGACTTGTGGTTGCTGCTGCATAGCAATCCAACATCTGCAGCACTATAAAGGCTGCGAAAATAATATTTGTTTTCAATCTTGAAGTTGTCATTTTTTTACCTTCCTGATTATATTGAAGTGGAGCTTTTCGATGGAGAGGAAGCTGCGTGCAGGATATATTTTTGCCAATTAATATTGGTTAAGATAGTGTTTTTTCAACTCACCACTCCAACTTCCTAAACCAGGCACATTCTGCATGGTGTTGCTTTTTTCTTATAATTTATTTTGTTTGTTAGTTTGTTTGGGGCTCCATGCACGCTTGCCTGCATCCCTAAATGACATGGGTTCTCTTAGTTTAGAGAAACTTGAGTAGAGGGAACTAATCAGCAACAATATATGTATGCAACAAATGCGATTAAATTGGATATGCTGATCCGAGTTTGACCATTTTCACTTGTTTTGTTTCATGTAAGCAGTCATGTTTTGGACCTGATCTCAGTTCTGAAGACAAAGTCAATGACTCTAAAATTCTAGAACTGGAACCAGCCTAGAACCTGATCAGACCGCTATATATAGGGTTTCAATACAAGTTCTATCAAATGAAATATAAAACCAGTCGTCTTGGAATTGGAAGTAATAGGCCATCTTAAATGTAGTGTAAATCAAGGGTGAATTGGAGCTAGAGGTTCTCGGCCACTATCAGGACCCACCTATTTTTTGCCAAGATACCAATAGATTTTAAGTTCTAGCAAGATCAAGTGCCAAAAGCTGGTCCAAACCCAGTTCAGCTCATCCAAAATAAGACACAGCTAGAATTGACGCACAAACCGGGCTATAACCAAACCAAGACTCAACCCAAAAAAGGACATGCTATACCCGATTCCGGTTTAAGTTCCTCTCCTCCCAATTCCCATGACTTGAAACCAGCCAGTACGGTCCTTCATCAAGACCAGATCCAACCCTTGGCTGCTAGCAGAGGAACCTAGTTCAACTTAAAAATGGTCACTGGAAAACTGGAAGTCAAAGGTTGGCCAAGTAGTAAACAGAAATGAGACAGTATCACCACCGCACAGCATCATTCTGGGTAAAACTCATATCTTAACCCATATCCATATGATTCAACTAAACATATCACTTCTTCAACAAAGGAGACATTGATTGAATCAACACAATATATATCTTTATACATAAAGAAGACAGAATAAGACTGCACTCACATATACACAGAGGATGACACTTTTTTGTGGCTAAAGAAGAAAAATACAGTAGTAGTACAGAGTATAGGTATATGATGTACAACATGTTATGAGCTATGTTTCTCTTTCCATATAGTTAGTTCTCATCTAACAGCCTCGGGAGCAGAGTTGCAGTAAGGAGTGTGCAAGCAAACCAACTTAGTAAAAGATAAGCAAATGCTAGCAAAGAAGGCACCAACCACTAGCCCAGCAACACCCTTCTGCTTGTCCAGCCGCATCGCTCTCCTAACAATGCTCCAAAAACACGGGAGCAGGGCCCCACATGCAATTACCATAATGTGGTCCAATCCACTGTAGTCAATTCCAGCGAGCATGGCTCCGATCGCTGATGAGGGACCAACAAAACCGATTAGCCCGGCTGCCAAGAGGGCCCCGTGCCAGCTGTCAGTGGCCCCAAAGATGCAACTTGCAACGGCAGCACCTCTGGGGAGTCCGTGGAGCGAAACGGGTAGGACCATGTCCCTTCCGAATCCGTATGCTTTGGGTGCCGCAACTCCTAAGGCAAGCCCTTCAGCCAGCGCGTGGAGGGCAACAGCCAGACAGCAAAGGACAGACTGAAGGGTCAGTGCGCTTAAAGTTAAGCCAGCCATGGCGGATAAAGAATTTGCAGAAGTGGTCCTTTTGTGTCCTCTGAGTTTCAAAACACTTGATGTTGAGAAATGTGAAAATGCAAATCCAGTCATGAGGAGGGATGTTAGAGATAGAAAGTCCATTTTTGAAGACAAGAGGAGTTGCAATGGCCTCCAGACACCGAGGACAAAGGCAATCCCTGATGATACACTGGTTAGGAGCGCATGCTGAAGGCGGAATGCAAGAGCAAATGCAATAAGAGATACTCCTCCCAAAAGCGGGCCCAGACCAAAAAGTAGAGAGATAAGAAAACCAGATGCGTCCTCTGATCTGCAGGTCAAATATGCTCTGGTTAAATAAGGAGTATAAAAATAACTTGTGTATTTGTATAAATGAAAGATATCATTTCTCAGTCACAAAAAGAGAGGCTTCACTCCGGTTTCTGTCCCACAGTTTTATTTCTCTAAACTAGATGTGCAATTATTTTTCTACTTCTGAGTTTACCCTTGTTTACATTTTCATTTCCTGAAGGCCAAGATTGGCATAGCACTTTAATTAACGTTACAAACAGTAAAAGTGAGACTTGCATAAGAAGTTAAATGTTCAACTAACTTAACGACTAGTCCGTGTTTATTCCCAGTGTCATTAACTACATGCCTATCCTTTTTAGAGGGGTGGTAATTTCACCAGCATCTGAAGCACACGACCCTAATTTATGGGAATAAATAAATACCTAAAGGACATATATATAGAGGATTATTCATGTCCCTCCGTTCCTGACCGGAGCGCCGTCCGACCTCCGCCTTTTGGGGCGGTTCCCGGTGGTATATTTTGCTCAAATTTTTTGTGAATGTTCCTCATCAAGTCTAGTTTATTCATACCAAATTTCAGCAAAAAAATTCAATCGGGCAGGCAGTCAAATGATTTTTTGAATAGCGCTCAGGTACTTCCTGACCGGAAGGTTACTCTCTCTCTCTCTCTCTATATATATATATATATACATATATATATACATATATATATACACATATATATAGAATTCGGATCAAATAAAAAAAGTCTTAACATGTAAAATGAGAATTAATCTCAGCCGTCCAGAGTGTCGATCTGATGCACAATAACCCCTATCTGATGCACTTTCAAATAGACCTTATTTGATGCACTTTTCGAAAAGTGCATCAAATAAGGTCTATTTGAAAGTGCATCAGATAGGGGTTATTGTGCATCAGATCGACACTCTGGACGGCTGAGATTAATTCTCATTTTACACGTTAAGATGTCTTCTCATTTGAACTCATCCCTATATATATTATATTATATATATATATATTATATATATATATATTATATATATGATGTTTATTTATAATCTGTAATTCTGTATGTATTTATATTGTTAGCACATCCTCTTGGATCATTGTGTTTTAGGTAATGAAATTGGGGTTTATAAAAACTTATCAACACTATTTGTATTACTCATAAAGTGACTTATTAACACTATTAGTATTACCCATAAAGTGACTGTGACTGTCTTGCTAAGTTGCCGTTTAAATTGTTGTGAGTTACACAACAGCTTATAAGGGAGAACATATAATTTTATGTGTAGCACAAGTTTTCCCCCTTATAATATTTACAAACATGAACACTCTAATTTTGAATGTGTTACAAGTAAGTATTGTCATCCATTATGGTGGATTGGATGTGGATGTGATGTGTAACATATGACAGACGGACAGATGGACTAAATGTAGAGTTGACACTTGACATATGGAGCTTCAACAGATCCATTGCCAACCCTTACCGGGACGAAGTGAGTGATTTTTAGTAATTGTCCTTGAACCTGAATTGCCATTATGTTTTTAGCCGAAGGGCATTCTTGGTACATTTTCAAAGCAGGGGTTAGAGTTCAACATGCAAGGAGAAAGGAAAAAACAAATTGAAAGCCCCATATTATGCAAAGTCAAGTGCGGCCTTATGTTCTCAAAATTTTCATTTTCAAAGGCTTTTCATGTGTGTGTGTGTGTGGGGGGGGGGGGGGGGGGGGCTCACTTGAAATTGTGGCCGAAGTGTTGGAACACTGTACTTAAGCCTTCCATAAATGCTACAGAGAGTGTAGCTGCAGATGCAACATGGGATGGAGAAGCTTCCTGCACGCCAAAATCCCTTGAGATGTAAAAAGCACACATCAAATCAACTTATGTGTTGTTGGCCATAATCTATTCCAAATCAAGTTATGTGTTATTGGACTTGACTACTTAAATTCTAGACGTGCACTAATATTTCCTAGTCCAAGCACAGTTAGAAAGAATAAATAATTAAGTGTCCCCTAATCAATAACTAAAAACATTGTCTGCAAAAACAAAGTGCCCTAAGAAAAAACCAACGATGCAAAGATTTTAGTTAAAATAAAAACATCCTAAGGCATAGATTTTAGTCATAATAAAAACATCCTCAAAGGCTCAAAAACTTTCATGATCATCCTCGTACAATTTCTAGGACAGTACTTTATCCCTGCTTCAATGTGTGGTCCGTAAGGGTATATTCAAGGAATGTTAAATTTTTATATTTGATCTTATGATGGAAAATGGATAGGAAACTTTACATGATTAATGTTTTTAAATTTTTTACATGTTGTTAGATCTCATAGTTTTTATGATTGTATACTGTATGATAATAGTACAAATAAATAAAACATAAATATTGATGAGTTTGAACAAAAATATCTAAAATAAATGTATTGTCTTTATGACTTCCCCAAAATTATCTTTCTCCTTCCTATTTTCCTCCCTGGTACATTCCAGGTTCCAAACGGAACCTTAAAAGGTGTGAATATAAGAAATGTGTACCTTCAACCCGTCTGGAAGGACTTCTGCCATAACCATCCAAATCATGCAGCCGGCAGCAAAGCCAGTAGCAAAGGGGAGGAACTTGTTAAACGCATCAGCACACACAAATGATGGCACTGCTACTATAGGCTGCATCAACAGCATGATAAATATTGGATTTAATATCATTATATCACTACTTATGATATTAAGCCCTAAATTTATCACCATCGTAAGCAAATCAATCAATCCCAATTGAAACCTCAGTTATTTACCTGTGGCAGTGAAGTAATTATGCTCCATAACATTGCCTTATGTGGAGGAACTCCTTTAGACGCAAGAACCATACTCACAGCCAAACCTTCTGGAATATTATGCACCGCAATGGCCAAAGTTACCAATAAACCCTGGGACAGACCTTTGGAGCCAGCAAAGGATACCCCAACACCAGCACCTTCACCAAATGAATGGAGAGTCATAATTCCTATGACAAGTACAGCTTTTGCTGCATCTGCTCCCTTTATATCTAACATGCTAACTTCCCCATAATGATCAAGAAACTGTTTCTCAGAATTGACATAAGGAAAAAATACAGTTAAATGTCAGGTATTATGCAACAGACATACAAGACACATTCGAACTCTATTTATGAGTGTAAGATGATAACTGATAACTTCAGTATGCTGAGGCTCATGAATTCTAATTAACAACCTTCTTACATCATTCAGTTTGAAAAGGACACAAATATAGAATAATGACAACGTAAAGAGACATGTGTGGCTCAATATAATGCTTTACTTGGTTGTTAGAAGAAAATGAGAAGAGAGAGAGAGTGGGAAGATAGTAAGAATAGAAAAATCGATAAGAAAGGAAGTAGATTATTTAATGTTGTTTGGTACTTTGGTATAAGAGAAAGAGCGGTTTCTTATGAAAATAAAAGTAATATTATTAGAAGACAAAAACATCCACATTGAAGGGAAGAGAGAAACATAAAAAGAGAACACATTGGGGAAGAGTGAGCCTTTTCCCTACATTTCTTCCTGTTGGAGCGGAAGAAAGAAAAATGGGTGGGCCTCCTGCCAATTTTTTCTCTCATCTCAAATTCTCTTGTCTACCAATCAAGAAATTCTTTCATATTTCCTACCAATCAAACCACAACAGACAGGACTTTAGTCAAAGAGATTTACCTTTTTACAAAGCGAAATGAAAATTCCGCCCGTCAAAATACCAAACACCACCCAACTGCCACTACCATGGTCTTGCCCTTCTTGTATAAGGTCAAAGCTAGCTGCTAGCATAACTCCAGCAGCCATTCCATTGCATATTCCAGACCACTGGGGGTCAAGGTCGACAAAGAAGAAAGGCAATGCACCCAAACCAGTAGCAGCAGCCATAGCAAGTGTGAAAAAGGCAACTGTTGACACTGAAACCCTACTGCTCCCACCTCTCGGATCATCATTCCCAGATGAAAAGGCATACTCTGTTCCAGAACCATCTATTACATTACTTCCAGAATTCCTGAGTGGGGCAGTTAATACTTTTTGTAAAGATTCATTTTCAGAATCTGCACTCACATAGCTACTCAAGACCGATGCAAATAGAAAAATTAACAGTAAATGGTGTAGCCTCATTTCCAGAATGATTTGACATACAGTTACACAGGTTGCTAATTAACTAATAAGGACTATGCTAACCAATTAACCAGAAACTGCATCCAACTAAGAATCTACTTTCAACAGTGGCACATTAACTGTTGAACTGTCTTCCCCTTTATCCAGTTCCCAGAGACCAAGTCTGATATAAGATTCTGCATTTCAATATGTACAAAGATGAACTGCATAAGTAGAGGACTCAAATTAACTTTAAAAATCAAAAAGAGATCTGGAAAAGGATAGGGGTAAAGGAACATTAAACTTCAGCATAGGGGTAAAGGATAAGGTGCGCAGGGGTGCTAGCACCCCAGGGCGCAATGAAAAACAAATATTAATACATTTCATTCACAGGATGCAAACTGTGGAAACACATAAAAACATCAGGCACACTAAAAATCTGTCTTTGGGAACTAAAGATAATATTTTTTAAAAATTACATAAAATATCAAAAGAATGAATGATGAAGTTATGAACTTATGTCAGTATGGAACTGCACTGTAATCATGACTGCAAACATCGGATATGCACTAATGCACTATAAACCAAGTACAAAGTATGTTGACTTTTAACGTAACAACAACATCCAAGCCTTAATCCCAAATGAGTTCAGGGTTGACTTAAAATGAATACCTTCTTTTACTTTTTATTTTATTTTATGTACTATGTATTTATGTGGGTGTGCTTTAAAAACTAAAGGCTTACGTCTCATTGGCTCATTGTGCAATGAGCCTTACACAATACGCAATCTTCAGAGACTGCCTCAACTATGCAATATGCAATTTCAAACATTGGCTTAACAAAGATGAGCATATTAGGCTTGTTATAATCATTGTTTGTAATTGCATCCAAGAATTACAGTGATCAATGGGAGACATGGATACCATTAAAAAAGATTAAAGATAATCGATAACAGCTAGTGAAAAGTAAAACCCAAAGTTTTCCCTCTTAAGTAAGCACTGGAAACGTTCAATTATAGATAAACCTTGTAAAAGAGAGTTAAAAAGTGTCTAAACACCCCTTGAGTTTGTTAAAAGCAACACCAGCATGCTCTGATTCACTCAATAGGCTAAATTATGATCTCCTATTGTTTAATTAATTCTTGCTAATAACGAAGAAGAAAATCGCACATCAGCATGCTCTAGTTCCCTAACTATAACTCTGGGCTAACGTATGTTCTACCAAAAGTTGTCACGCAATTTAATTGGTTAGGAATTCACTAATAGATGATCAATGGAACTAAATAGAAAGAGCAGATTAGGAAAATACATAGTGTCATCATTTTAGCAGCAACTCAAAAGAGCAAGCTCAGATTAATATCAATAATCAATAATATCCTAAATCCAAGGAAACCCTAATTTTTCGTTTGACGTGTATCGAGAAAAGGATGAAGCTTCGTTTTTTCATGGCCAGATTGATCCTTTAAGCCAAATACCGGTTATTAGGAAAACTAAATAAACTGTAGAAACCCAATAAAGGATATGTAAACAGATGTACCTCTTCTCTCAGACGTGGATCAGGGACCAGAGGGGTAATCCATTCACTAGGTCGTCTCTAAAACTGAGAAGAAGACTTTGCAAAGAATAAAAAGGTACAGAATCGCTCAGAGAGGAGTCTTGACGTTGTTGCCAAAACGTTCCCAACCCTCCGAGAGTCGGAGGAGGCGAATACCGTGGTCCAAATTCCGAAACAGCTATGGTCCACTTTTTTTTTTCACGTGACTGTTTAGTGGGCTTATGACAAAAAGGTACTTGTATTACCTCTCCCTCTTTAAGATTAACACAAATGAGAATGAGAGTGAGAAAGATATTTTTTTAATCATAAATGAGAGTTGTTATATTAAAATCAGAGCACATACAAGATAATCTTTGGATAGAATTTATAGATTCAATCGGGAATTCTAGGAGTAGACTTAGAGTCGGTCACCTCATACAAAGCAATATGACTCGTTAGGGTAAATTTAGGCCTAAAACATTGTCTATCAAAAGAACTCCAAAAATCCAAAGATTCAAATCAAATCTACTCGAAATAAAAGAAAAACAATTGCAACTAAAGAGAAAATAATATTGAAATAAAATCTGTCCACAAAGTTCTTCTTGGTATGGAGGTGGTTCCGGAGGAGGACGAGCTCTTGTAATATGGATGATTGGATGAAGACCAACTCAACCACCGTCGAAATTGCCGACCAAGGTTTCACGATCCAGCCTCAATACAATCTTCTAGCCGCACCTCGTTCATCTGTCAACGTTATCTCCTCCGACGTAGTTACAATCTCAAACATTAGAATACTTAAAATCAGTATACTCTGCTGCTCCAACCCCATATTGATAGGGGCGGCGGAAAATATCAACCCCTACAAAGAGGGGAGACGGCCGCTAGGGTTTCTCTCTAGAGAGAGAATAGAGAGATGTCGCAAGATTATATGGGGCTTGCACATTGAGAGTGAGAAGATTTAAAAAAAATAGAGTCATGTGATTGATTATAAATCGATAAAGTTAAAATTATGTAACAATGAGTTAGATGCACATAAATATTACCAAATATAATATGTGACGAATTTAGTGGGACGGGCAGAAAAAGAAAAATAGGATAATTATATTGGGATGAAGGGAGTAAATACTGCATATTTCATTGTTCTAAAAAGTTGAATCTCCAACCTCAAGCGCCCCTCAAGCCCTGACTTGAAAAGGCATTTGGAAGAATGCATATATCATACGAAGTACATATTTGATACTGTGGTGTTTAGTTGGTGTGTTTGGTATTTAGCATATAGCCGAATGTAAGTGGCGAATTTAGTCAACAAGTTTGGCTAATGAAATAAATTAGCGTATTGCAAAAAGATGTTAGATAATATAGCTGTTTGGCGGCAGCAATGAATTACAAATGTCTTATTTCAAAATGCTAACTAAAACGTTGTTATTTGCGACGTTTCCATGTCAACGATGTCATCCAAAAACGTTAAGGTCGAATAGCTATATACCAAACAACACTTTCACTTATTAAAACACTTAAAAGGGCTCAAAAGGAATGCGATTTTTTGAACACCCCCAAACATATAAAGTAAAACTGTAAAAGTTAGTCCACAATGTCAATAAAATACGTTTCTTCTTATACGATCAATTTTATGTGTTTTCTTAACGATTTCTCTATAATAACAATTACGGCGTTTAAATATAGACTTTGTGATTGACATCATTGTTAAGAATCAACTAAAAACAGAGAATATCAGCTAAAGAAAGAGAGAGAAACATCAATGGTTTAATTATATGTGTTTATCTCTCTCTTGTCATAAGTGCACCGTATATGTTGGTGTATTGAAATATTCTACGGTACTATCAATGTGTTGTACTTTACATACATAAACCAGCTAGATTATTACCTTATACATGTGGACCACTTATTTTAGTGTGTTACCTTCTATTTTACGTACAATTTGATATATTTTTTTGGACAATTCTTTCTAACATGTATAGTATTTGCTCATTGTTAATGCCAACATCCTTGAACTGGGATATGATTCGAACCTATGACCTCATCCTTGGGAGTGCCGAACTGATGCCATCAGACCACAAGGTACTTGATGTACAATTTGATATTATAAGTGATTGTGTTATATTGGTGTTATGGTAGAATTTGTCAAAGTAGAAATGTATTGATCACATCATTTGCATTGGGTAAATTGACTAAATTTTATAGTACTCTCGGTGTATTGTAACTTATCCACTTGGCCCAATTAAAATATTACAATTGAATAGTTCATATGTAAATTGATGATGAGGTGGCATGAATAAATCAAATGCATTCTAGATGTGATGTCCCCACTTATTATTGGACACTACACCATACATAATGTTATATGTAGTATAAAATACATGGTATATATAAATGTTATATCAAATGTTTGGAAACATGTACAACAATTTACATAAAACATTCAACCCAAATGGTGTAACTTTGTACCTCTTTACCATTGCATGTTGTTTATATATTTTGCATATCGTCTTCTAAGTATTGAAATGTCTCCTCAATTTTTATTTCGTCTTGTTTGTTTGTAGTGTTATATTGTGTATTGATGACATTATTAGTGGAATAATGAAATGCATTGAAAACCCACGGGCGTTATGCATAACGATGTAAATATCACACAAATTAATATTGTAATAGAGGATCATGTATGTGTCAATGACGGAATAAAGAAACTTCTTGAATTAATGTTATACAACCTTTTTAATGAAAATGGAAAACTGTTGATTTGAAATATAAAATCTCATTTCATACACCTACAAAACTTATTTAGTTTATCAAAGTTCTTAATTGACAAAAGCTCTTCTTTCTACTTTCTAATGTAGAAACCTCATCATATCGCTTCGACCTTACAAGAAATAACTTTATTCCCTTGGTTTCTTCATACTCGACCTTACAAGCTATGTTAATTGAAAGTTATAAAACCAACTTCGTGAAAAATGAATTGTGTTTTTGCGTAATACTTTTGTTTTTATTTAAAATTATGATTATAATTAATACTACTTATAAGTAATATCATTTGTACTCTGTTGTTGCATTTGAAAAAAAGTGTGTTAAGTATTGTTGATCTTATGTCTTTAACAAATGAGTTCTCATTATTATTTGCTTTTATTTAATGCTAAAAATTGATTATTAGTAATCTACATACATATTTTTTTACTCTCCATTAGTTTTACACTCTTACTTGGACATTTTTTTTATTTTTTTTAAAGTCTCTAGGATTTATATACACAATGAAATAAATTCAATACATGAGATTATGAGAATAAAATAGAAATGATAAACTCGGGTTACTATGATCTTTCTTTTGGATCAAAATTAAATCAAGATTTATCTACTGGAGGGTATGTTGGTCACAATTTTAACATTTTCAAATAACTGTCTTACACTTGTTGCTATTTATATTCACGTATTTTGACTTGTTATTTATATGTTATGCCTTTAAGGGTGCAACTATGGTTGAACTTGAGCACTGATTGACCCATATTGTTAGTCCAAAAATGGACTCTCATAAACTGTGAAGAAAGTTATTATGAGCCTAGGTCAGAATACTCAAGCTACAATCAAAGTATAATAAAGTGTAATAAAGTTGCTAAGAAATATGGTTGCCAGAATAGTGTGTTGTTGTTATTGAGTTCCACTTGTTATCTATAAGTATGTTTACAAAACACAACAACTATTAACCATAATGGCTATTTAATTAGAACATCAACACAACATTAAGTGTGGCTCTTTCACACTGGCGTGTTTGCCTCACTAGTAAGTCAGTCGCTTAAGCTCCCTACTTGTTGGGTTGGTAGCTTGGTTCCCTGGTAAGTTAGTGGATGGCTCTTTGTGCCGGTGAGCTAGTTCCCTGTCATGTCGATGGATGGCTCCCAGCTTGGCTGGTAGGTTGGGTACCAGCTGGGCTAGTAAGTCGGTTGGGCTGACAGGGTAATTGTCTTGCACTTCTGCCATGCTGGGCTTGCTTTTCTCGATGGACTTGTTGGTTAGGCCGGTCTGAACTCCTTATATTTTAGGCCCACTATTCGAACTGGCTTGGTGAAATACCGATCTCGGACTTGGGCTCACCGGTCTAAGGCGTGGGCCTGGACTCGCGGGTCCAAGGTGTGAGCCTGGGCTCATTAAAGAAAAGCTTTTATAAAAAACATATGTAGTCATCAGTCATGCACTTCTCACCAACTTCATCCATCACTCATGAAAATCGCTTATTTTGATTACTAAACATTGTAGCCAGCGAAATCAAATGATAAGGTCTTTTTATTTATTTCTCTAGTTTTCCATGTATTCTTTGTTTTCCGTTATCCAAACTGAACACATGTTAGAAGTATTAACGTGCTCGATGCACTAAAACATTGCATATTTCTTTTTTGGGAAACACGAAAAAGTTACTTCTATAACTTAAAAAGAAAATCAAAGACATGTCTCGTTTTTTCAATTTAAAAGAATAAATAGGTAAATACTTTTCTACTTTTCCTTTATCCAATTATCATGTATTCTGGAAAAATAGAAAATATTTCTATTAGGTAATGGATCCTTAAGTTTTGATTAAAAAAAAAGTTCATTGATGAGTTGAAAAGACTCCTACATTTTTCCCCAATAAGATCATTTGTAGTGGTTAGGAGTCTAAAACCTTAAATACGAACTCCGTCAATATCAAAACAGTGTATAGACTCCGTCAATAACGTTTTTCCCCGCACTCCAGCACCATTTATAAAATACATTTTACATTTTTTTGCATATCAGTTTAATAAAACATTAATTAAATTATTATAAGTCTTATTTTCTTTGATTTTATTTCTGAAGTTATAAAATTAAAAAGTACACATTTCGATGTTAAGAAATAAAAAAAATCATTTTTTTACCTTTTCTCTTTTAATAAAAGATAAAATGAGTCCATGTAATATTCAGTTATTTGTGGAGACATCGTGAATTAAAATTTTGTGTTTCATGTTTTTTAGGCCTAAGCAACTCTCTAGCAATTGAAACATCAATTTTTTAGAAACTTTATGTATGCAATATTGATGTCATATGAAAAAATCGTAAAAATTATGAGTTTTAATATATTATTAAAAAAAATGGAGCACAAATAAAAAGGTTACACTCTTTTTTTAAAAAGAGTGATTTTTTACGCGGGATGACATCACCCGCGTAAAAATAACCACATGTAGGTTCCTTTTTTCCCATTTGTTTTCTTTGGAAAATTCATGGTGTACACGTTCTTATACACACCAGTACACATCCGTGTCTGTGAGAGATTTTTTTGTCTGTGAATCCCAGTTCACAGACAAAACCGGGTTGTTTTGTCTGTGAAAATTCTACAGACGAAACAAGTCAGTTTTTGTCTGTAGATTGGTATTCACAGACAAAAAACTCTCACAGACACGGTGTTCTACTGATGTGTATAAGAACGTGTACAAAAGGAATTTTTATTTTTCTTTTGACCTGTCTAAAACTCATCTATTTTTGAACTCTCTCACTCCCCTATACATTTTAAAGTTTAAACCTCATTTTACTACTCCAATGTAAGCAAATAAGAGTCCATAAGCTCCACATTTAACTTTCTGGACTCCTAAAAACCTTTCACTACAAATGATTTAAAAAAAACTTTCACTACAAGTGGTCTAACTAGAATGTCGCTAATCACATGGGGCAAGAGGTTAGTTGTTAGCCTATATTTAGTATTCCGTTGGTCCGTTAAAATTGTGTCATCTTTTCTTTTTTTATTATCTCGCAAAATTTGTCACTTTCCTATTTAAGTAAATAAAATGGCAAACTTCAACCTCACGATTTTCTCTTAGTTCCAGTTAGTTCTTTATCTTCTGCACAAATTTCAACCACACAATTTTCACTTATTAATCTTTGTGCCGGTTAAACTTGGTCGTGTTTTAGAGAAATAATATGTTAAAGAATTCATTGTTTTTAGAGAAACTATTATATTCTAGGAGCTCAGTTGGCGACCTCTGTTTTAGATTTATTAATCAAAACTTTTTCAGTAAATACGTAACCTTTTATTCAATGCGTTGAATTTACCGTTGAAGGCAATTCAAGTTATTTTTCATTAAAAAAAATCATTAATAATTTTTTTAATTTCTTATATAAAATAACTAAATAGATTTAATTAATTTAACCAAAACTTCTTAAATTTCAACAGATTCAGTCAATTCAATTGATTTCATCATTGCCCAGTAGGCTCTAAAACTACCAAACTTCTTTGATCACGAATGTCTTTAAGGCTTAGCTTGGTTTTTAGTTCATTGAAAACACTGCCAACGAACAATTTCAAGTGTAAATCAATACTAACTCCGTCACACTCGACTTTGCCAATTTTATGTTTGGTGTAAAATTATACTCCGTACGATAGTAATAGTAAAACTGTGTAGTAGAGGATTAGCAAATGAGAGAGATGAACAAAGCAACAAAGTTTTTTGGAAGTAATATTATGTTTTGCCAGTTTTGGGTGAAATGCAAATACCCAAACATAGTCTAAATCTATTGCAAATTGATGTGCATTATTCATTATTGCCCAATAGGCTCTAAAACTACCAATACTCACATGTTTAGGAACTACATACTCCCACAGTCCCACTGTTGGACATTGTCTACTTTACGTTGGGTAAAAAGGTAGCAATTTTTTTCCGATAAACAAAAGAGTAAAATTGTCAAAGTCCTATGGGAGGAGGGGTACAATCTTAGGCTTGGAAAGCTTGGATGTTGTGGTATACAAATCATAATGAAAACCAAAAAGAGTATTTGAATATGATAAAAATTCATGAAAGCAAATTGTTTAACCAAGAAATGTGGGATCATTTTCATATGGAGGGACTGAGGGATTACTACTGCAATTCGTGAATTCGTCAAAGGGAACAAGCTAATATGAATACAGCAAGACGCATTTCATCTGTTATCCACAAATCACAGAGGCAGCGGTACATGTTATACGAATCAATCGACTAAAATTGGGCATAATCACCACAAATGCTGGGGCTGGGGGATCAGTCAAGAAACTCAAACTCGTCTTCCCTGAGGTGGGCGAAGAACTTGAGGGGTCCCTTGCGGCCGTCCAGACCTTCCAGCAGGAACTCCACTTTATAAGGCAGGTTGGCCGAGATCTCCTTCCCCTTGTGCACCGCAACGTACTGTTTGAGCACCCCGGTTCGGCCGGTCATCTCGAACTCGGGCATTTTAGGCACATGATAAACCTTCAGCGGAGCCGTAACCCTAACCCTCGACCCGATTTTCGACATCGCGAGAGCGGCGCTCTCGTCGAGATTTTCATCGCAATAAACTGAATTGGCAGCGGGAGACGGAGATTCGCCGACGATGGTGGTGGAATCGGAAGAGCATTTTACAGAAAGGAGTGGGGAGTTTCGGGTTCGGAATTTGATGATGTGGGGAGATGTTAGGACAGTGTTGGAGATGAGCAGATAAGGGGTTGGTGATGAAATCGGGACAGAGGCTGTTCGAGAAGGGGTTCGTGAGGAGATTAGGACAGACGCTGTCGCGCTTGATGATGTAATAGTAGCCATGGCAGGCTACGAGAAGACGATCCGATTGTTGGTAACTTGAGTAGAGATAATTCGGGGGTGCTGGAATTTACAAATGAGATGTTTTCTAGCATTGCATCGCCTGCTCTGAGATTAGATCAGTTAATTGAGGTCGTTAGGAACCACGGGTTTTCGGCTTATCAACCAACTTTTTCATCAAATACGTAATTTTTGCTTCTGCGCGCTGAATTGTGTAATAAGCAGAAAAAGTAAAGTTGAAGTTACTTTTCTGGTTGTTTTGACTGAAGTTACTGTAAATGATCATATTTTAGTTATTTTTACACATAATTTTTCCTTTATTTTATTAATAAAATATATTTTAAAAATATTTTTTTCTTAAATCAGCAGAATCAGCTAATGCATCTACTTCAGCCAGAACTTCATAAATTTTAGCAGAATCAGCTAAATCAACCGATTTTCGTGCTACCAAACGGGCTCTTAACATGTTAGGAGAGGTCACACTCAAGGATGTTGGGAGGTCGAATTTTACATTATCTCAATCCAAAATGTTACATTATCTTTGAGGTGATACTATAATTCGTTTAGAAAATAATTCTAAAAATAAGAATTTTTTAATATTACTTATAATACTTGATTATAATCCCTGAAAATATTTGATTCTGTTGAGGTTTGTTCCTTCAACCCTTGGACCCAACACGTAAGCCCAAAGATTTCGAGTGGAGTGAGTGTATGGATACCTAGCCCAACAGCTATCAGATGGATCAGGAAACAAAAGAGATAGCAGGCAATGTAAATAGGTATTATTAACTTCGTAATAACCCCCTAAGTACAATCTACTTGCTAAAAAGGCACGTCGGCCGTTCGTCTTACAAGGCAGCTAGAAATGCTACAAGTAAGAATGCTGAAGCTAGTATGCTAAGAATAGAAAGTTGCCAACCCTTTACAATGAAATAAATGCTTCTAATTATACCCACCAATGGGCAGGTGGCTGTGCTGACGTGGCAGCCTGTGGACCGCTGGTGCCCCAACTACCAAATCTTCAGCATTAAATGCACTTCCCGCCAGAATCTAGGTTTCCCGCCTAATCAGTGGGGACGTTCGTCCGCCCAAGAAGTGAGTTGGATCGCTCCAAGTGACCTTCAACCGGCTGTTCGTCTCCTGGCCTTGATAGATACTCACCATGTGGACTGGGTTTCCACCGGTGACTATAGGCTTGCCATGGGGACGTTCGTCGTCATCCCTGGTGGCCCGTGGCCCTGCTCCTTGTCCCTGCATAGACGTTCTTTGGGATGAGCCGCTGGGCCTGAACTCCCAACCCCAGACGCTCGTCCATCCTCAAGGAACAGTGCCCTGTGGGCTGGCCTTGTGTTCTTCTCTGGACGTGCGTCTGGTAAGATGGGGTTAGTGGGCCGGACCTCGGCTTGGGCCCTTAACCCAACACAAGTCCCCCACTTCTGATGTTCTGAGCATGCGCAGGACATAAGGAAGTATGAACTCCCTCGAGGTAGACGCTCGTGTCTTGATACTTGTGTTTACTGCATCCGGTGGAAGCGTACGCTCGTGGTCATGGTGCTTGACAGCTGTCGACGGTTCAGGAAACGAGGTGACGGCTGCTGTAGCGGCGGTGCATTTTCCCGAGGAAGTGTCATCATTACGCTTCCATCCCACGCACGGCGCGTGAGCCGGACCACGCTCCTTGCTACGTGTCAACCCCCCGTTGGCCCCTTAACCGGTGCTCCCCCTATAAATGCCGGGTTTTCCCCCTGAATTAGGGTTCCCAATTTCTGCTTCCTTGCTTTAGAATCTCCGCTGTTCTTTGAGTTCTCTGCTTGGTTTCTGAGTTCAGTTAGTCTCTTCGTAAGGTAATTTCCCTTCTGCTTCTTTTTCTGTCTTGATTTCTCGCCGAAATGACTTCGATGGAGATCTCGTCAAGTTCCGATTCCGGTTCGTCGGGTTCCTCTTCGGGCTCCTCTTCTGACGATGTGAATGCGCGCTCCCCGGGAAAGGCCAGTGTTTCTGGGACCTCTGGTTCGGCCACGACGGTGGGGACCATCCGGGCTGATGGTGAGCCGGATGACGCTTCCCAAGGTAGTGGGAGTGACGCCGGGGACGGGAACGCCGATGGGGCAGTAGACGTTATTGATGCAGTCCCCCTGAATGAGCGCCCCGCCGATTATGATTCTGGAGAAGAGGCCGAATCAGGTTCTGACATGGAGGTGCATGATCTGGGCATCCCTACGGATATGGAGCGCCATATTTGTCTGATTAGAAGCGCCCTTGACCATGATCAAGTCCTCTCCCGCGTGACTCTTAACAAAATCCGCACCTTCTTCCCCCCGCCGTTCGTCTGGAGCGTGAGGGGCGCCGAGCACGTGATGAGGAGACGTCCGGGGATGATCATGCTCCACCTGGACTCCGTGGAAGCCGGGCTGCGGTTTCCACTTCATGCGTTTTACGTGGAGTTCTTCCACTGCTTCCAGGTGGCCCCGACGCAATTCATGCCAAACTCTTACAGGTTCATCTCGGCCTTCTTGGTGCGCTGCAAGCTTGCCGGAGTCGATGCCACCTTGGATCTGTTCCACTACTTCTTCCGGATCACCCCTCAGAACTCCGACGGTTATCTGAGCGTGGCTGCTCGTCCGGGGAGGAGGCTGTTTAAGAGCTACCCCTCCTCCATTCATGATTGGAAAAACCGGTTCTTCCTCCGTTATGACGGTCCTCCCCTCCCAGTTCGTTGGAATGGCTATCCCCCGAAGATAGAGTCGCCGGAGTTGACCGATGATCTGAGCGAGGCCGTGGAAGGCGTCCTGCAGGGAGGCATTCGCCCCATAGCCGGCTATCTGACCTTCGAGGCACTCTCGGGGGCAGGCATAGGTACCGCCCGTGTCCTTGGATTCTTTCCATCCTTCGACGCTCGTCTCGGGGCACCGGGCGGTCCTGTCCTTCGAGGTGAGTGTCCTTTGCATTCTCTGTTCGTCTTTTAACCCCTTATGGTTTTCCTGCAGGTTCTCCGCCAGACAGAGCTCAAATGAATCACGCCGAGTGCCTGAAGACAAGGAAGGCCAAGGCGGCCGCTGCTAAAGCCGCGCTGGCGAAAGCTAAGAACGCCCCCAACTCGGACTCCAATTCCTCGGCTTCTGATGCTGCCCGACGAACGGCTGAGGGTGAGCAGCACTTAATTGCCACTATGCTGGCTCAGGGTTCTGGGGCCCCTGCTCTTGAAGCTGCCCTTCCACCGCCGGTCGTCCCCACGAAGGCGGCTCCTCAGAAGGGGACAGAGAAGGTCCCCGAGAAGAAACAGAAGAGGGGCCGTGAGGCAGGCTCCACTGGCCCCCTGCTTGAAGATGCCGGCTCCCTGCCTTTGAGCCGCCCGGCGGAAGAGCTTTGGAGGGAGATGGCCCTCAAGGCCGGTCTCGAGCTGCCCCGCCGTTCGTCATCTGAGGCGACCAGCGCTGCCCTGGCCGCCGCTCTTCAGGTATCCCTACTTTACCATATTCGAGTACGTCTTTCCCTTGACGTTCATCTTCTAACCATTGTCTTTATCTTTCCTTCTGTTTTTAGTCTGGGCTTCTAGTCCTTCAAGCTGAAGCTGCCAGGGAGGCCGACCTGAGGGAGGTCAAGGCTAAGGCCGATGCGGCTGTGGCTACGGCCCGGGAGGCCGCTCGTCGGGCTGAGGCGGAGGCAGCGGCCAAGGGAAGGGAGATTGCAGCCCTGCAGGCTGAATCTCGCAGTCAGTTAGCCGGTCTTGAGAGGGCCGGCTTTAAGCTTGTCCCGGTGCTCCCTGCCGCCAAGGATGCCACCCCGGAGTGGTTGGTCGACACTTCCGGCTACCGGAACACTGGGGAGTTTATGGACTCCGCCAAGGACTACTGCGCCGGGGCCTTCGGCGATGTGTTCTCCGCGGCGCTGGCGAAGATCCCGCCCCGGCAGCGCCTGGCGTGCGGCGTCCGGATCCTGGAGAGCTCCCCCCTGTCTCACAAGTTCCTCTACGAGGTCGGCGACAGCACCTTCGCCGCTGGCTACAATGAAGGGGTCAAGGCCACCCTTCCCATTTTCTCGAGGCTGCAGGGGGCCGACTTCGAGCTTGCTGCAAATACAGACGACGATCTGCTGCTTCAAGCCTTGGGGAAGTTGGGGAGGGACCAACGGCGAGAGGAGGCTAAAGCTAGAGGGGAAATTCCGGAACCCCCGACCCCCGAGCCCGAAGCCGAGGAGGAGGAGCAGATCCCGGGAAGCAGCCGGCCTGAGTCCCCTTTTATGGTGTAAATGTAAATTGTACTCCCTTTCATTTTGCGTTTGTAATGCCCGGCCGTTAGAGCCGAAGAATATACACCCTTTTGCCAAAAGTTGTCTCTCCGTTCATGATCTTTACTTCGTTATTTTTGTTTCCTTTGTTTTCTGTTGTATGGAAACTCCCTTCGTGCCTCGATATACTGTTGCAAAGTAGTCTGCGAGGACGTCATCTCTGTTCCCCATTTGGTTTGGGGGCAGGGGCGTCTCCTTGCCAAACCCCCGTACGCGCTTAAGTGCGCGGTGCTACCTCCGAGGTCCGTCTTCGGATGGCGGTGCTCGGCGCCGATGCTGGTCGCCCCTCCGGCAACAGCATTCTGATGGCGAGACGACGTTCGTCGGAAGCTGTCCTAACAGCACACTTTGCAAGTGTGGACATACGCACGTCGGAGGCTGCCTCCCTGCTTGGCAACGACGTTCGTCTATAGTTGCGTGGCATGAATACTCAGGCTTCGAGCGGGGACGTTCGTCTGTCCTACATGTTCAAATGGCATGGAGTGTGGGAAGACGAACGTAGCCCGTTGATGCGTGTGTCCCCCACTGGTAAGCCGAGGACATGATCTTTGTTTCATCACTTTTGTGTCCATCGTTTGTAGTATGAAAAATCCCTCCGGCGCCTCGGCACACTCTGTCGCACGGCGTTCTCCTACCGAAGCCGGCTTGCCGCCCACACGGTATTCTGACAATGAGAAGACGTCCGTCGGTAGCTGCCTTGTCAGTACACTTCTCAAGTTCGGTGACGACGTTCGTCCACCGTTGCGTGACATAAAAAACCGGTGTACGGAAAGACGAACGTAGCCAGTTGATGCGTGTGTCCTCATCAGCCGCCGATGTTAGGGACAACCGGGGAATTATGAAAATATGAAAAGACGAATGTCTCCAAACCCTTCCGAGCTGGTAAGCCCTCCTGAGGGGACGTTCGTGGCATGGACCCGGATGTCTTTGTGATGGTTATGCGGCGACGAAATCGAGATGCCTTAAATACCGTGGTAGGTACCGGTATCCAGGCGCCACGTGTCCTGCTTCGGTTGGCGCGATTCCGCGGTGCTGCCTATAAGTACCCAGAGTCCATGTGATTCATTCATACTTCTCCTTACGCTGCACAATTGCTTCCTCTCTCTAGAGTTCCTTTCTCGGATTTCCAAGGTACCGTTCATTGCCATGTCTTCTGAAACTCGTTTCGACGATGGTTGTTCCTCTGGCGACGACTTAAAATACTATGAGCGGGGAATGCCGCCCTGGCCTCCCCGTTATAGCCTCAGCTTCTCGTACGTTCGGCGTCAAGTTCAACGCCTGACGAATGCTGACAAGCGTCTGATCAGCCAATGGTTCTATCCTCCAAGGACCTACGACGATCGGCGCCTGCGCAACCCCATGCGCCATCTGCCCGGCTATGTGGTGGTCCACTTGGATTCGGTGATAGCCGGGCTGAACTTTCCCCTACATAACTTCCACTTGGAGCTTTTCAGGGCCCTTGAGATAGTGCCTGCGCAGTTCGTCCCTGCCGCCTATCGGATAATCGCTGGCTTCATCATTAGATGCCACAGCGTCGGTGTGACCCCCACCGTCGACCTGCTGCACCATTTCTTTCGGCTGTCCCCCTTTGGACGTACAGGGTATTTGACCCTGATCGCCCGTCCGTCCATGGTCCTATTCTCGAACAATGCTGGGAATCCAGACGGTTGGGAGGAGCGCTTCTTCCTGGCCGGTGTAGGCTCACCGATGCCATTCTCTGACCGGTGGAACGCCTACCCCGTGAAGACAATCCCGCCGCCCATGACGGACGAGGAGCTCGGATATGCCAAGCGCATAGCCGGACTTGGCATCCAGAACCTCCGGTTGCTGGTGGCCGAGCCTTTTAAAGCTCAGGCTGGGTTAGGTGCGTCCGTTTGTACTTGTATTGTTTTAACATCTCTTCGCTGTTATGGCTCTGAACGTCTTGGTTCCCTTTGTGCAGGAATTTTCCCGTCCGCGTCTACCATGAGCCGAGCCAACACTGCTTCGACAGCTGCCGGCCGTGAGCACAAGGGGCATGACAAGCCCGGGAAACCGCTCGTCCCCAAGGTCGAACCTCGGGTGACCAGGGCACGAGCTGATGACACTTCGGGGGCCGGCGCCTCCAAGAGGCCACGTGTCGAGGGTACCTCCTCCAAGGCCATCATCGTGGCCGATGACTCCGATGGGGAGCCCGGAAGCCCCCTCAAGCGGAAGCCCACTTCCCGGACCAATCTCCGTGCTTCTCCTCCGAGGGGTTCTGACGTCCGCCGTCTCCGGGATGATGCCCCGACCGCCAAAGGTTCTGACGATGCTCGTCCAACCTCGCCCCCAGAAGCCGGTGGGTCTTCTCTTGGCCTGATTGAGTTTTCCGGGGTCGGTCCCCGTAAAGAGTCAATGATGCTCTTCGGCCAGACAGCGTCCTCCATCTGGTGCGGGCTGAATCTCAAGGTTCCGCAGGACTTCGCCGCTCAGGAGGCCCCTGAAGATCTCTTGGAGTGCGGCCAGAGCACCCTGGATAAGGCCGGGCTCTACTTTCACAGGGCTCGGATGGCCTTTGAGCACCAGGGCAGGGAGATGGCCAGGGTGCGGGTCGAATGTGACGCCCTTCTGAGGAATGCAAAAGGCAGGGCTGGCACTCTTCAACAGAAAGCCGACGCCTATGATAAGCTCATCCAGGAGAATGCCTCTCAGAAGGAGCTCCTCAAGAAGCAGGAGGCCGAGCTCGTGGATCTCCGCAGCCGGATGTGGGCCGTAGAGCAGGCCAAGGTGGAGCTCCGCCAGACGGGCGTGGACAACCACGTCCCTATCTATGAGGCCGATGTTGCCAAAATCAAGGAGTCCGGATCTATAGCGTTCCAAAGATCCAAGGCTTATACTGGCGCCATTCACACCATGGCCATGAAGTTCCTTCCGCGGCTCGTCGGCGAGTTTCTGGCCACCTGCCCGGATGCCTATCTGGATGGGGTTAAATTGCTCCAGGTTACCCCCACCGGACGTCGTTTTCTTGACAATCTCGCCGATGATACCTACCGCAAGGGTATGGTTGGTCTGGTAGCGGAGAATCTTCCGACGTTCGAGCGTCACTTCGGGGCTCCCTTCGACCCGGAGGCGGCTGGCTTTGACGTCCTGATGGCAGATGCCCATGCGGGGGCCCTTGAGCTGCTGAAGGAGCAGGAGGAAGCCGAAGCGAGTGAGAAATCCAAGCAGACTCTTTCCAAGGCTCCAGCTCCGGACATCGATCGGCAGTGATTCTCCGTTCATTACCTTGTATTTGTACAATTTTTTCCATTATTTGCATTGTACCCTCGCACATTGTAATTTTCCGGCCAACAGTGCCGAAGAATAAAAATCATTCTTTGCTCCATGCTCTTCTAGCATCTTTTTTTTTTTTTTGGAGTCTTTTAGGCTTCGTTCGTCCTTGGTCCTTGGTCCTACCGGCGTCCCTACTTCGAGGAGACGTTCGGTATCCGCAGACATCGCAAGGAGGAACAGGTTTATCTACATCGAGATTCCCCCTTTTTTCGTTCGTCCGTGGTCCTTTTAGTCTTACCGGCGTCTCTTGCTTCGAAGAAGACGTTCGGTACCCAAGGAACTCGCAGGGACGAACACAGGTTTACCCTCACGGGTTCCCGACTTTGTTATCCCACGTCCATTGATCCATGGTCATTTGTGGGATAAACAGGTTTATCTTGGCAGGCTCCCTTGGTTCGTCTAGCCCCCTCCACGTCTCTACTAACCTCTACATCGAGAGGCGTTCGTCTTCGGCGGTGGGGTAAGATCTGGCACGCCCGGGCAAGATTCCCTTCCGCATAGGAGCTACTCTCCTCTTCTCCCCATCTTTTTTTTTTTTTTTTTGAGGGAGGCAATCTATACTCTTCGTTCGTCATTGGTCCTTGGTCCTACCGGCGTCCCTACTTCGAGGAGACATTCGGTATCCGCAGACATCTCAATGAAGAACAGGTTTATCTACGTCGAGATTCCCTTCTGCTTCGTCCGTCCTTGGTCCTTGGTCCTACCGGCGTCCCTACCTCGAGGAGACGTTCGGTATCCGTAGACATCGCAAGGGGGAACAGGTTTATCTACGTCGAGATTCCCTTCTGCTTCGTCCGTCCTTGGTCCTTGGTCCTACCGGCGTCCCTACTTCGAGGAGACGTTCGGTATCCGTAGACATCGCAAGGGGGAACAGGTTTATCTACGTCGAGATTCCCTTCTGCTTCGTCCGTCCTTGGTCCTTGGTCCTACCGGCGTCCCTACTTCGAGGAGACGTTCGGTATCCGTAGACATCGCAAGGAGGAACACGTTTATCTACGTCGAGATTCCCTTCTTTAACGGTCGTTGGCAAGAACAGAAGTGATGAAAAACAGGGGGCCTTATTATTGACGACGTCCGGTCATTTTACATGGGAGTGGGAATAAAACAAGGACAACAGCCTCTAACTATTGATAGAACTTCTTCAGGTGTTCTACGTTCCACATCCCGGCATGGTTCCCCTCCAGGGTATGGAGGAGGAACGTCCCCTGGTTGTATCTTCTGATGACCTGGTAAGGTCCTTCCCAGTTCTTCGCCATTTTGCCACCTTCGAGCGGCTTGCTCTTCTCTCTTTTCCTGAGTACGAGGTCCCCGGCCTCTATTTCGCGGAATTTCACGGCCTTGTTGAAGTATCTCTGGGTGGCCCTGTGATACTCTTCCATGCGACGAGCCGCTAGGTCCCTCCGTTCCTCAATGAAATGGAGCTCCGCTCGTAGGTTGGTCTCGTTGTCCTCCGTCTGGAAGTGCTTGGTGCGATGTGTAGGTACCAACACCTCCGTCGGCACCTTAGCTTGGAACCCATAAGCCAAGGCGAAAGGGGTTTCCCCAGTCGCCGTTCTTGGCGTTGTCCTATACGTCCACAAGACATAATTCAGCTGCTCCGGCCAAGTGGAGGTGTAGTCTTCCAACTTCTTCTTGATCCCATCCATGATGGTCCGGTTCATGTTCTCCACTTGGCCGTTGGCTTGCGGGTAGGCCACCGAGGCCTTAGAGTGCCTGATGCCCCACTTCGCCAAGTATGCCTCAAACCCTCTGCCGACGAACTGCCGGCCGTTGTCGGTGATGATCTGCTCCGGGATCCCGAAGCGGCAAATGATGTTCTGCCAGACGAACTTCTGGAACTGGAATTCAGTGATGGAAGCCAGTGGTTCGGCCTCCACCCACTTTGTGAAATAATCAATCGCCACAATGACGAATTTTCTTCCTCCAGCGGCCGTGGGCAGAGGGCCCAGCAAATCTATGCCCCACCTAGCAAAAGGTAGTGCGATGGTCATCGGGGTGTAGAAGCTCGCCGGACGTCCAGGGATAGGCGCATACTGTTGGCATACTGCGCATTTCCGAGTGTGGTTGAAGCAATCTTGCTGTATGGTTGGCCAGTAATAGCCCTGCAGGATGATTTTCCTGGCCAGGGTTCGGGGCCCTTGGTGGCTGGAGCAGATCCCTTCATGTATCTCTTCAATCACCGCTGCTGCTAGGCTCGGCGGGAGGCACCTGAGGTAAGGTCCGCCGAACGTCTTCTTATAAAGTTGCCCATCAATGAGTTCAAAGTTAGGGGCACGCCTCTTTACCCATGCCGCTCTTCTTGTGCTGCCACCCTCGTCGGGCTCCGGGAGTGTTCCATCTCTGAGGTAATCGGCTATCTCCTTCGCCCAGTTGGGTTCGGCGACGGAGATAACCTCCACCTGGATGACGTCCGTCGCCGGTGCTGGAAACACTTCCTTCCTGACGAAACCTCTGACGTGGCGGGGGATGCTTGACGCCGGATCATCGGTTGGGGGGTTGCTTAGCTTTGATAGTATGTCTGCCTCTGCATTTTCCACCCGTGATACCTGCTCAAGGATCACCTGCTCAAATTGCGCGGTCTGCTCCTCCGCCAGCTCCTTGTAGACCTTCATTCTCTCTTCCCTGGTTTCTGCGGTGCCGTTCATCTAGGTTACCACCAGCTGGCTGTCCATCCTCACCTTCAGACGAGCTGCTCCGAGGGCTTTCGCGCATTTCAGCCCCGCGATAAGCGCCTCGTACTCAGCCTCGTTGTTGGTGACCTTGAACTCAAATTTCATAGAGTAGTAGGCTTTGAAACCCTCGGGGGAAGTGATCACGGCTCCTCCGCCACAGCCCCGCGCATTCGAGGCCCCATCGGTGTACATCTCCCACCAATTGTCAAAGGCGTCGCTGTCATGGGATTCGTCCTCGGTGCGCGCGGTGCATTCCGCAATGAAGTCCGCCAGTGCCTGTCCTTTGATCGTCGGCCTTGGCTTGAAGTCCACGTCATACTGGCCGATCGTCAAGGACCACTTGGTTATCCTTCCGCTTGCCATTGGATTCCTGAGGACTATGGCGAGGGGCTGTGTCGTGTAGACGGTCACCGGGTGTGCTTGGAAATACGGCGCCAGGCGCTTGATGGATGCAATCAAGGCGAGGATCGTCTTCTCCATCAGTGTGTATCTCGTCTCGGGGCCGTTCAGCGCTTTACTCACAAAGTATATTGGCCGCTGAACGCCTTCAGACTCCTTCAGCAGCACGACACTTATGGCCAGATCGGCTACTGCCAAATACATGTACAATCTCTCCCCGGGATCCGCTTTGGTGAGGACGAGCGGAGAGGAGAGATATACCTTGAAATCCTCGAAAGCAGCCTGACACTCCGGGGTCCATTCAAAGGGATTGGCCTTCTTCATGATCTGGAAAAAGGGAATCGCCCTATCAGCCAGCTTGGATAAGAATCTGCTCAGGGCCGCCAGACGCCCGGTGAGCCGCTGCACGTCTTTTAGGTTCTTTGGGGCCTCCATGTCCATAATTGCCTTCACCTTCTCCGGGTTAGGCTCGATCCCCCGCTCGCTCATCATGTAGCCGAGGAACTTGCCGCCCCTGACGGCGAAGGCACACTTCTTCGGATTGAGCCTCATGTTGGCCCTCTCCATGATGCTGAAGACCCTCTCCATGTCCTGGACATGGTCCTCCTTTCTCTTGCTCTTGATCAGGATGTCATCCACGTAAGCTTCCATTGTCTTCCCAAGTACGTCTTTGAACAACATCCCAATCATCCTCTGAAAAGTAGCCATGGCGTTCCTCAGGCCGAACGGCATGACGATATAGCAGTACACGCCGTCTGCCGTAACGAACGCCGTTTTTTCGGCATCATCGGGGTGCATGAACACCTGATGGTAGCCCCTGAATGCGTCCATGAAGCTGAGGAGCTCGCAGCCTGCCGTCTCATCCACCAGCAAGTCGATCCTCGGAACAGGGTAAGGATCCATCGGACAAGCTTTGTTGAGGTCCGAGTAATCGACGCACATCCGCCAAGTGTCGCCCTTCGGGGCTAGTACCACGTTGGCCAGCCACTCCACGTGGATGACCGGCCGGATGTGTTTAATGCTGAGGAGAGTTGCTGTCTCCTTCCTGATGAAATCGCGTCGGTCGGCCGCCATATACCTTTTCTTTTGTTGTACGGGTTTGGCGTCCGACCGTACGGCGAGTCTATGGCATATGAGGTTGGGGTCGATGCCCGGCATGTCCTCCGGCCCTCTGGCGAACAAGATCCTGAACCTTCGGAGGACGGCTATGACCCCCACTCTGATTTCTGGCTCTAGATCTGCACCGATGGACACCCTCCTGTCCGTCGGGTCGTCGAGCTCGATTTCTTCCAGCAGAGTTGCTGGTTCCAGATGAGCGTCCAAGTCGGCCTGTTTGGCCTTCTCGGAGATGCTGTTGACCCGAGCCTCCCGCTCGTTGAGCTTCTCCATGGCCTTCGTGTAGCAGGCCCTGGCCATATGCGGGTCTGTACGTGCTACCCCCACTCTAGTGTCGGTGGGGAATTTGATGCATGAGTGCCGTACGGAGCATATGGCCCCCAAGTCTTCCAAGCCGGGTCGGCCCAAAATGGCGTTGTGGGCGCATTTCAGGCGGACCACGACGAACGTCATCCCGATCCGGGCGGTGTGAGGGCCGTCGCCGATCTCTACTGGCAAGATGACGGTGCCCTCAGCGTCAATGCAATCCCCAGTAAAGCCGGACAGCGGGGTACGCAGAGGGTGCAGCATGTCCTTCTTGAGCTTCATTCCCTCGAAAGCCTCCCAGTAGAGGACGTTCACACTGCTCCCGGTATCGACAAGGACGCGGCGGACGATGGCATCGTTTACGTCCATGCTGATCACCAGCTCGTCTCTGTGCGGCGCTAGTGACATCGGCAGATCGGCGGGGCCGAAGGTGATTGCCTCGATTTTGTTGCGCTTGGTGGGGGGTGCTGATACGGAACCCACATAGAGTGATCTCTCGAATTTTTTCCGCTCGGCGGGCGTGTCTCCTGTCTCAGCGCCCCCGAAGATCACCTTGATCTCCAGCTTCTTCTTTTTGCCCTTCGGGCCAAGGGATCCCTCCGGACGTTTATCCGCACTTCGATAATCCACATCCTGGGGCTCTGCCTCGCGCCGGTCGTCGCGGCGCCATGTTCGGGGCCTTGGGTTCGGCCTTTGCTGGCTGTTTTTGTTCAGCAGCTGGGTGAACTCGCCCAAGTACCCCTGACGGATCAGCTCGTCGATTGCTTTCTTTAGTTGGCTGCAATTGTCCGTCAGGTGGCCGGCCCTCTGATGGTATTCATAGTAGGCCGATTGGTCAAGCCCCATATGCTTCTTCATATCCTGGGGTTGCGCCAGGAGGCCCTTGTCCTTGATGGCCTCAAAAATTTGGCTCACTGGGTAGGCCAACGGGACATAGCGGTCGTCCGGCCGCGTTTGGATGTCTCCGGACGGAGCCTTCCAAGGGACCATCGCTCCGTCCACCTTCTTCTTTTTGTTTGGGGGGGAGGGCCCGGGTCCCGGCCTGGGTCCGAGCCTGTCCACCATCTTTCGTGGGTGGGCCGCGGGAACTCCGTCCCGCTGCCTGATCTCCTCCTCAATGGAGGCATACTTCTGGGCCTGAGCCAGAACCTCGGTGTAGCTGGTGCCGGGGTTCCTCCTTAGGTCCCGGTACAGATCCCCTGTGGCCAGCGCACTGGTGAACATGTTTGTGGCCAGACGTTCGTCCAGGTCATCGACCTGCAGGACCTCGTCCCTCCACCTTACCAGGAACCTAGCCAGCGGTTCGTCCCGCCCTTGTTTGATGTGGGCGAGAGCCGTGACGTCCTTCTTGGGGGTGGTACTGGCAGCAAACTGAGCCATGAACTGCCGGGAGAGCTGTTCATATGAGTCGATGGTGCCCGGCCTCAACTGGCCGAACCATTCTTGCGCCGGCCCCCTGAGGGTGCTGAAGAACAATCTGCAGATGGCCTCGTCTGATGCTCCCAGCATGGACAGGTTCCCTTGGTAGCTTATCAGATGGGCCTTGGGATCGCCAGCCCCATTATACACCAAGTTGCCCGGGGGCCTGTAGTCCCGGGGAATCTCGACGCTCATCACCCGTGGAGTGAAGGGTGATGTGAGAGAGAAAGAGGGTGTGGCCGAGCCGACGTCCGTCCGTCTATTCATCTCGGCTATCTGCCGTTCCATTACTTCCAGCCTTGCATCCCGTGCGGCCCTTCCGGAGGACACAGGGGGCGCGGCTTCGAGGACGGCATTCTGCTGAGCGGCCACAGCATCGTGCGGCCGCCTGAAGATCTGCGCACCTCGCCGTTGGAAACGTCGTCCAACGGTGTTGAACCTTGGGGTTTCGTCTCCCCGCGGGACTTGGCGGGGAACCGATGGCGTGTGAGCTCTGGATGCAGCGATGCTGACCCTGGTTCGCCTTCCCGTTTCACGGGAGCCTGAACCTCCGCCTAGCCGCTCATGGACTGAGGGCCGGTGGTCGCTGGATCCCGTCGTGTCATCGTACGACTGCATGCGGCGAACGGGAGAGAGGGGCGTTCGCTGGGTGCTTGCTGAGTACACCTGCTCTCGTGCCTCCCGTTCGTCTGCCAAACGGCGCATGGTGTCAGCGAGTTCCCGCATGAGGCGGGGATCCTGCCTGGCCTCAAGGGGAATGAGGTCAGTGATGCCCCCGTTTCCCCCGGAGGTCCATATCGTTGCGGACAGTTCCGAGTTCTGGCCGCGATTCCGGCGGCTTGATTCCAAACGCTCGGGAAACTTTTTGTTCAGTTTCCCACAGACGGCGCCAGTGTTGAGGTTTGTTCCTTCAACCCTTGGACCCAACACGTAAGCCCAAAGATTTCGAGTGGAGTCAGTGTATGGATACCTAGCCCAACAGCTATCAGATGGATCAGGAAACAAAAGAGATAGCAGGCAATGTAAATAGGTATTATTAACTTCGTAATAACCCCCCTAAGTACAATCTACTTGCTAAAAAGGCACGTCGGCCGTTCGTCTTACAAGGCAGCTAGAAATGCTACAAGTAAGAATGCTGAAGCTAGTATGCTAAGAATAGAAAGTTGCCAACCCTTTACAATGAAATAAATGCTTCTATTTATACCCACCAATGGGCAGGTGGCTGTGCTGACGTGGCAGCCTGTGGACCGCTGGTGCCCCAACTACCAAATCTTCAGCATTAAATGCACTTCCCGCCAAAATCTAGGTTTCCCGCCTAATCAGTGGGGACGTTCGTCCGCCCAGGAAGTGAGTTGGATCGCTCCAAGTGACCTTCAAGAGGTACCGGCTGTTCGTCTCCTGGCCTTGATAGATACTCACCATGTGGACTGGGTTTCCACCGGTGACTATAGGCTTGCCATGGGGACGTTCGTCGTCATCCCTGGTGGCCCGTGGCCCTGCTCCTTGTCCCTGCATAGACGTTCTTCGGGATGAGCCGCTGGGCCTGAACTCCCAACCCCAGACGCTCGTCCATCCTCAAGGAACAGTGGCCTGTGGGCTGGCCTTGTGTTCTTCTCTGGACGTGCGTCTGGTAAGATGGGGTTAGTGGGCCGGACCTCGGCTTGGGCCCTTAACCCAACAGATTCCAAAGTTCTTGTTATGAGAAAATATATATTACCTAAAAAAGCTGAAAAAGTTGGCAACTCCCTAGACATTAGGGTTCGGAGATAGCCGCCGTGAGTGACTGTTGTCTTCCGTTTTCGTTTTTCTGAGTTTTTACTCGGTGGGTGTTTGGAGTTTCGGTTTCGGCAGGGAGAACGGCCGTTGTACGAAGGCTTGGTTCTCAGTCTCGCACAATTTAGTAAGCGAAGGCTTACGATCGTTGTTCTTGTAGAAGGCTTAGTTCCAGCCATTGTTTTTTCGTTTTTGTCACTGTTTTGCGAGCGGGTTTTTGAGGAGAAAGAATGGAGATTATCACCGACAAGACCAAGGATTTGGTGATAGGAGACAGAGAGGATGAGATCGTCTTCGACGAAGAGACTGATCAAGGTGAGGAGGTTGTGGCTGATGGAGAAACTTTCTTGGTCGTGGGCACTGTGGTCACGGACAGATTGGTGAAATTTCTGGTCTTCAGAGATCTCAGGGCTAAACTATGGAGGCTTGTGAAAGGTATCACTATAAAAGAGATTAGTGATAATAGGTACATGTTCACTTTTTACCACATGTTTAATATGAAACGTGTGATTGAAGGGGGTTCGTGGACCTTCGAGCAAAATCTGTTAATTCTTAGGGAGCTTAAGCCAGGGGATGTTCCCCTTAGTGTTCCTTTGAATGGGGCAGAATTTTGGGTTCAGGTGCATGATGTTCCATATGATTATATGAATTTGGGTGCGGCCCAGAGAATTGGGGATTTTCTTGGGATTTTTATTAGTTTTGGTAAAAGTCAGTTTGACAAAAAATGGAGGCCTTACATGAGGGTTCGAGCTTGTCTAGATGTAGGGAAGCCCTTGAAGGTGGACACGACTCTCCGCAAGGGACAAGGAGAGGGACACTGGGTTGATTTCAAATATGAAAAACTGCCTAGTTTCTGCTTTGTTTGTGATATTATTGGGCATGCGGACAGGTTTTGTCCTTTGGTTTATGAGAACACCAAACTGGAGGTTCCAAAGAAGTATGAAGCTAGTCTGCGAGCAGGAGGAGGGGGAACTTCTCAGTCTTTTGGGGGAAACAAGTGGCTAGTCCCGGAAGGCCAAGGCTGAAAAGGAGATGGGATCGCAGGATCAAGCAGGAGGGAGTGGACACTATCTCTGGTTGAAAGCATCAAAGGTTGTGTGGAATCAGGTAGCAATGCATTTGAGGAGGGGCTCCTGGGGAATCCAAGTGTAGGAGGACATGGGAAGTGGCAGATGGCAAAGGGGATGAAGGGGAGCGTATGGCCCTGGATGACCCAAAAAACGGGGAGGAGGCGGGTTTGGCTTTCGCAACCCGTTGGGATGTTTGAATCTCTTTGCTGCTATGAGAAGTCATTGGAGCTCATTTGGGATCATTAGGATTCAGTTTAATTTTCTCGGCTTTACTGTCGTTATGTTTTTATTTTTTACTTCGCACTGTTTTTTGCTTGTTGTCATTGTTCTGTTTTGTCAGACTCTTACATTAGGCTGGGGTGATGCGGGTTTTGCTCTGGCCACGATAGGCTCATCTAGACCTGTTATAGGATTAGCGAATCACATTGCTCTGTTTAGGGTGATTGGTTCTCAGGCTCGTCCGAGGGTCGGTGGCTGGAAGTGCTTCATTTGTCTCTTTTGTCCCTTGCTGAATGTTTCTCTATCAATATAAGCCGCCTTTTTCCAAAAAAAAAAATTCTTGTTATGAGACGAGCTCCTTGGTATTTTTTATCGCCTTTTTGGGCGAGCTAGGGTTTCTCGCCTCCTGGTGCGAGCGATGTGCTGTCTCCTCACTGGTGCGAATGATCGAGATGGATTCCATGGGTGTTTTAGAGGAACACAAGCGTCAATTGATGATTACAAAGGGGTGTGATGTTATAACCATTTTAATTATCAAATAGAATATATTTGCTATATTGTTTGGTCGTTGGGCATTTTATGATTGTTCTGATAAAGTGTTATTTTACCCCGAGTTAATGATTGTTATTTTTACTATATATGTAAGGTCTCAATAGTGTGATTGAATAATATCAGAAGCGTGATCAGATTCCAGCATTTTCGCATTTTCGGACATCCTTCAATCCTTCATACACAGGAGAAATGACGGAAAAAAGGCAGTTGATATGTAAAAAGGCAAACCCTCTTGCGCATCTTCGGATTAACACCATTGTTTCTCTTCCAATCAATAACAGTCTTATTAAATCTGAGGTGTGCTCATTCGATCTACTCGAGCAGACTACCTGCGGAACATGCTGACTCATTTCCCCCCTATTATTTCCATTGTACATTTGGTTAAAAAAATGAACTCCTGATCTATGTTGAGCTATTTATTAGTTTCCCGTTCAATTGCTAATTGTCTTCGGTTAAAACATTTGGTATCAGAGCCCATACTTCCCCGGCTGTTATGTGACTCGAACGATGATGACGGAAACCCTTATGAAGGACTTATTCACTACAGAGGAAACATGGGAAAGAGCTTCAAGGCATTTGAAGGGAATTCGTCAATGAACACCTGAGCCGAGTTGATGGGGGGTTTGCGGCGATCACACAACAATTGGAAGCGTTGATGATCCCACAACAGGCTCAGATCGTCGGAGACAAGGAGAATGGAATTGGTACTGACCTAGGGGGCACAATTATGTTTACAATCCTTCACACCATAAACTCAACCAACAATGTTTATAATCCAACTGTGCAAATAGAACTTTCAAAGTTCGATGGCAGTGATCCGCGATTGTGGTTGCGCAAGGCCAAGAGGTTCTTTCAAATCCACCCTATGGGATGAACTAATTAAATGCATCTTATTATTCACATATATATCTCTGACAACTTTTCTTCCATGTATCCATCACAAGTTTATCACACACTGTAGTTGTGACAATCTTTTGTGCAAAATTAGAGTTTTTATTAGGAGGAAAGTGTCAATTGAGTACACCAACTTGTATAAGGTGGAGTAAAGAGTACACTATATTGCATTTGATCTTTTTATGTACACAAATTTGGGGTTTTAGTTTAATTGAGTAGACTTGTTAGATTTACACGTTAATACAACTGAGTTGGCTAACGAAATGTTGAGTAAGAAGGGTTAATGGACCAAGGTTATGGTGCCAACCTTCATGAAGTTGACCAAAAAGGGAAAAATGACATTCGGGGGTTGACCTGCGGGGGGTGTTGGCCAATAGGGGTGCATCGACCAAGGGGAAGTCGATTAAGTGGTTAGGGGCTGGCATCGACCTTCAAGAAGTTGACCTATTAGCATTATGTAAGCCAACTGAGTCGTATTAACATGTTAATCTTGCGTGTGTACTCAATTAACACTAAAAATCCGAATTTGTGTACTTAAGAAGATCAAATGCAATATATTGTACTCTTTTACTCCACCTCATACAAGTTGATGTACTCAATTGATCCTTACCTCGTTTTTATAATGTACCTTGGGCAATTACCTAACTTGTTGGCACGCTTTAACTGAGTCATGTATCTTTAATTTGATCCATTTCTCTCATATAACTTTAAATTCAGTTGCAAATTAATCACATCTGGCACCATATAATACACATTACATCTAATTAAAAATGTGAGAAAGCGTATATATGCTTTTGAATTATATGTTTGGAAACAAATATACCCCTCCCTCAATTTTCATTTGGAACAATTAAACACAAAAATGGTGAAAACAAATACACCAATTTATCTAAATGGTTTTGATGTATATTTATTCTGAGATATATAGTCAAGGCGTATATATGTTCTCTAATATATAACTCAATGATATATTTACACAAAATTTAAAATAATGTGGTTAATCGTTTCAAAATAATATTGGAGTGTATATTTACTTTCACACATAAAATTGAAGGGATATTTGTTCTTTCTCCCAATAAAAAATTAGCATACATAACAACTTATCTTTCATAGTGAGCAAATCAATTAGAAGTCTCATTTAACTATGTTGCACAACCATAGTTAAATGAGGGTCTAATGCTTGTGGCACCATCTTGTCAGAATGTTTAGTGCATTCTTCGTTTTGTTCATGAGATATCTTGGAAAAGTTGTTATTACTGATTGCTTCACTGGCGGCAAGTGAGAGAGGTGCCAGTGACAATATGCTACGACTACGCTTGCTTCCATGAATGATTGTCGTGGAACAAGATTTTAGTGAATCTAGCAACATTATGACCGATTATAGAACCAGATTGAATGCGCAATATCTTGAGACTCTCATGGAATTCCACGATTGGTTGAAGGCCCGCCGGCGAACTCAAGAACTAAACATAGCACCGACCAGCCACTTCATAGAGGTATCAACAACCGATCAAGCAAGCGGGAGCTCCGAAAACTAGGGGATTTATGTAACATTTCTCTATCATTGTTCAATTTTTTTTAACAACTACTTATTTACAGACATTCTTATATGTGTTATGTACACTTCAATAGGGTAGCTTTTTTATAATAGGAAAATGAAAACTAAAAATCCAACATTTTAAGAGTCTTCTTACAATAGTCATACCTTATCATAATTCAGGAATAATACAATCTTTGCACCTCATCTTCATTCGTTGGTCCTTGACCGGTTGATGACCTACTATTCCAGGTTTTTTCATTTTCTTTACAAATCATTTAACCATAAACCAACACCTTCTACAAATCTTTTTGAAACAGTCCAACATATAATTTTTATTTTTTCTTCCTAAAAATTTTCTTTCCTTTTTATGTATTCATATTCGTTGTAGTCTCTTTTTATAATTTTTTCCGGACAACTTGTTAATATTTTTTCTTTGAATTTTTTAGAAAGGAAAAAAATATAGGGGACATTTCTCAAATTGTATGTAATGAAACTTTAATTGCAAGAATATGAGTATAATTTCAAAATTCCTTAAATAGGACTAGCTATCCAATTCTATCATTGCTTTGTTTAGTGCAATTTTTATTTCATTAATAATTAAAACATAAAAGTAATAACATAACCTTATTTATAATAAAAATGTAGAAAAATGAAAAAACGAAAATAAATATTAAATAAAATTAATAAAACTAATTATAAAAATGAAATTTATAAAATTAGAAACTCAAAAACTTAAATTAAAAAAAAAGTAATAAAAAATGCAGGCATTTGCCGCCACTTCAACAACCTCCCAACACCATCAGAGTCGACAACCGGAAAAAATGTCAACATGTGTTAGTAATGCCATCACGATGACAATTTTCTAAAAAAAATTGACATTTTCAATTAGTAAAAATGTCATATTCATGGGATTTTCAGAGAAAAAATTGCAGGGTTTACACAAAATGACATTTTTTCGCCGATCTGAGTTGGCATTATTGGGAGGTGGCAAGGACGAGGGAAAGGTGTCCAACTTTTTTTATATTTTTAAGGTGTTTTATCTATTTTATATACTTTAAAAAATTTATTTAAACTATTTTTATTACTATTTATTATTTTATTATTTTAAAAAAATACTTTTAACTTTTTATTATATTTTTATAAATTGAAATACTTTTAATTATTTTTCTTTTTTATTATAATGTAAAATATGATTATCCTATTGAGTTATGGTAAGGGTAGAATTGTAGAATAAGAAGATAGAATGAACTTTAGTCCTTTTTGGGAAGATAAATAAAATAGTCCTATTTGTGCATTTAGGGATTAATTTAGTCCTATTTTGGGGCTATTTTATCAATAAAATATTAGTGGTGGAATAAAGGTAAGAAAAGTAAAAATGAAAAAATAAGTGTAAGTAAAGAAAGTATAATAAAAAAGTTAATATGGTGAGAAAAAGATATTTTATAAGAAGAAAACTAATCCAAATAAATATATAAAAATGAAAATGAAATAATAAACGGGAAAAAGAAAAAGAAGGGAAAATGGAATACATAAACATTGAAAAAATATTGAAAAGAAACAAAAATAAGAATAAGAAGATGAAAAAGTGGAATAAAAGAGTCAATGCGATAAAAATAAAAAGGGAAAAGTTTTAGGGAGAAAAATAAAATTCTACGTAATTGATACATGAGACCGCTTGGTGAAAATTTGTGAAATGTGAGATCTATGGTTGAATGATTTGCAAAGAAGACCGTTAAAAGATTGGATTATTAGTTTTCATTTTTCCCTTTTACAATTGAGATTTATGAAACCCTTTTAATTGAGTAGTTTTTTTTATAATTGTACAAGTCAATTTTATGTTTCAAATAAACTACATTTCATTTTTAATGTGTATAGTCTTTTGTTTGTATAAATATAATATTTTTAAATAACTTTAAAAAAAAGATGCGACCCGCTCAAAACCGAGACCGGCCGGGTACCCGGAACCAAACCAGGACCCATTATACCCGGGAGCGGAACTGGGACCGGACTTTGACCAGGCCCATGCATTAGACTCTTCACGAATCATTTGGCAAAGTGAACTTCTAATAGAATACTTGGTAAATGTTATGTAGGGTATGTTTGGTAGAATTGTAGAATCAGTCGAACAATACTTTTGTGAGATATTTTGTTATCTTTTACCCCTGTGGCCCTGTATGGTTGGGGGATTTTGGAGGGAAGGGAAGAGGATGATTAATTTTTTACTTTATTAATTTATCTGAATTTGTTAGTTTTTTGCTACAAATAAATATATAATTAGTTAAACCATGTATTTTTATATATTATTGTGTCCTCATTTGATTTCAATTTGTCTAAATGTAAAAATTATTTTAAATATAAATAAGACCCCTCCCCTCCAAAATCCCCCAACCAAAAGGTAAGTGTTTGATTTAGTTGTGTTACGTATAACAAACTGTTGTAACTAACTAAAACCAAAATCTACATAGAACTACAAGATTTTAGAAATTTTTGGAATAGTACGAAAGCTAAAAGATATGAACTTATGTCTACCAAACAAGCGCATGAGATTCAATATTATTCTAAATTGTGTTTGTAATAATATGAAGCTAGTTATTACTATCAATGTTACAAAATGACTTGATTTTTTAAGAACCAAAAGTTACCAATAAAAGGATTAGGACAACAATTAATAACAATCCATGTCAAGGGTGAAATCTTATTTGGAACAAACATGAACAAGAAATCAAGAATACATCATGTTCTCAGTAAACACACAAATAGTTCCTTCTTTTTTCTTCTTATGGCAGATGAACAAATGCTCCACTCTGGAACAACCACAACCTTTACCAGTATCAGCTCACTGCCACAGAATTGAGGCACATTGATAAGTTTGGCATAAGCTTTAGTCGTAACAGAAATAAATAAAAATTACTTTTCATTTCATTGCTTGCCTACCCATAAATTAAAGGAGGAAAAAACAATGTTTACTGATACAGAACACAAATGTGTAGTCGTGATATACTTTCAGGAACTGTTATATTCTTAACAGCTTTATTATGCAGTACAGCAGTAGCAAGAAATGAAATCTAGTACCAATCTAGTGGTACTGCTACCCCATAGGTGAATAGGGACTCAGCACTAAGGGGTGTTAACGAACCGAGCGGAGCCCGGACATCTTGAACTCAAGTTCAGCTTGATTCAGTATTAGTGGTGTTTGGATTTGAGTTTGAAGTTAGACTAACTTTTATACATGAGGCCCGAGTTCGGCACAATAGATGTTTGATGTTTAATTTGAATGATCCAGAATATGCTCTAATATAGGAGTTTAGCTTTTGCTCATTAAATGGTCACACTCGAATTATTCTCAGGTGCTTGATTCATCAATAATAAATTTTAATGTTAGAAAACTACACCAAAGAACTTTAATAGAGTTCAACATATACTCCCTCTGTTCTTAATTAATAGTCTCCTTAGGTTTTTTGTGGTTTTTAAGAACATAGTAGGGGTAGTATAGAAGGTGAAGGGTAAATGAAAAAGTATGAAAGAAAATATATTAAGAAGAGTGAAGTAATACGAAGTAATAAAGTAGGAAAGAGAAATTAGTATGTAAAAAGTAAAAAGGGGTAATGGTAATAAAAGTGGGGTATAAACTATAAAGGTAATTTGATTGAAAAAACTTATTAGAAATGAAAGAGGGACAAACAATTAAAAACTTTTTAAAAAGGAATACGAGATTGTTATTAGAGAACGGAGGGAGTAATTTGTTCACACATACACTATATAGGTGCCTGATAGGCTGATAGGCTTGAAAAATTATCGAACATAATACTATGCTCGAGCCTGGCTCGAATAAATCTTCTAACATAAAATCAAGCTTGGATTCAAACTCGAAACTCAATAGGCTCAGTTCTTAAGTTCAAATCAAGCTCAAAATCAAATAGTTCAAAAACCTTGGTTTGTTAACACCCTTACTTGGCACCCCCATCCAAAACATAACCCCCCCCCCCCCACATGCATGTGCATATAATCCTTACAAAAACAAATATATGCTACAAGAGTAAAACAACTTATGCATTATATGAGCTGATCCACATTGGATGCTCAACTGACTTCAAAATAACACTATTCTGAACTCTTAAGATCCTAAACTTCACTATATTTGTTTCCCTTATTCACGCCCTCTGAGGATACCAAAACTACAAGTTTTCAAGAAATTGTCGCCGATGATATATTGTATTATTTGGGTAGAGTTTGGTTATGGTCTTATGGAGGAGGGGGATCTGTTAACAGTGGTCTGGTTTTGGGGGGGGGGGGAGGGAAGAAAAGTGCAGAGAAAAACTAATCCACGAATTTCAGAAATTTTAAACAAATAAGGAGAGAGAGTTGAATTTCTATAGCCTCGACTCTCTTCTAGGTTCGAACCAAAACCCCCTTTTGCAATTTTGAAAAAAGACGGGAGCATTCATCACGAGAACATGTGTGCAAATTTATCATAGAGCCCAAATTAACTAAAGGAAAGCGGGTAACCAACCAACTAGGCATTGACAAGATTATTTGGGTTATGTAGAAATTGAACTGGATGATAGTCCGACTACAGCAAACCAAAGGTCAGCTCACCAATCACTAAGATGTGCAACCACTAACCACATAAGTTGTTGCTGATGAAAGTAGATGTTTCTGAACCCAACAACCAAACAAAACAAAACAGAAACCTCTATCTCCAAAAACATGAAGATGAGAGCTTCCTTCTCCTTGAGATTCATTTACTTTTGCAGCTATATAAACTTATAAATATATCAACCCTTAGGCCTTAGACACACCAGAAAACTATCCACTAAAGGAAACATCTTTATGCAGTGATGAACATCAGCAAATGATCATTTTATTATACAAAACAGTCTGGTGAATAACATAATTACCCCCAATTCATTCAGATTAATACTACTGCGTATTAAAGATTGAAACCAAATGTCTAGGCTGAGTTTTATCAATTATGGTATAAAAACACATAACTGTTGGAACAAGAAGGCATTTGAACAAAAAATGATTGTATTATAAAGCCAAAATCTAAGATTTTAAAAAATCCCTAACCATCCAAACTGAGCTATTTCACTGTTTAAGTGAATGCTAAAGTGGAATTTCAGGATAAGTGACAAATGGCTACACAAGATTCAAACATATTTCGAGTTATTCATCTCAGATGTGGTATATCAAGCAGTTTAACTAAATCGCTAAAAAGAGCAAAATCAGGGAAGCCAATAAACTGCGTGAAAAGGCTACTAAAAACATTATAGAGAACTAGACGAGAGATAGATAGAGAGAATTGAACAGAGGGCAGACCTCCCTACAGATGGAAAAAGCAGAGACTAGGAGGCATTGGCAGTGCTGGCGGCAAGGGGAATGGGCTGATGGTTGACACCTTGTTTGAGGCGGGAGGACTCCTCCTGCTGCCGGATCTTCTGCATCTGAAGCATCCGCTCCATTACGAGCTCGTATTCGCACTTTTCGTAGGAGTGGCGCTCGTTCTCGCACTTCCATGGCAAGTAAAGCTCGGCCTGGCGGCACTTGTTAAGGGGAATCAGAAGGTGAGCGCACTGGTCCCGGTATGCCAGAGGAACCCTCGCCTCCACCATCTCTTCCTGCGTAGCTATCATCTTCTTCGACGATCCTGGCACCTCCATCTCTCTCGACCGATTACGCTACTGGTTAGGAAAAGAGACGATAACACAAACACGCAGCATAGGTAAAAGCAGAAACAATTTTAAACAGTGAAATTCCCAATTTCCTCAACAACAAAAACAGTGAAATTCCCAAATTTATTTATAATAAAAAAAATATAAAAAACAAAAAACACGAAAATAAATATTTAATGCAATTAATAAAAATATAAAATTAGGAAAATAAAAATTTATTACATTATCAACATGTAAATAATATAAAGAATATGAAGGTCTTTCCGGCAACTCCTACCACCTCCTAGCACCGCCAGCTACAATCATCAGAAAAATGCCTAAACATGTGCCAATCATTAGAGAAAATTTTGACATTTTGAAAAAGAAAATAGTCTTTTACATGGAATTCAAAGAAAAAATTGCATTTTTTTTACACGAAATGACATTATTTCACCGCTCAAAGGTGGCGTTGCTGGGAGATGGCAGAGGTCGCAGGAAAGGCCTCTACAATTTTTAATATATTCTTTTATATGTTTAATCTATTATTAATCATACGAGATAGGTCCAATCCCCTTGCGGGTAAATGAATATAGAAGGCTTGTCCGCTTGTGAAGCTTCCGTGCCCATGCAACACAAGTCGCACAACTAGGTCGCACGACACATGATCCTTGAGCGGAAATTGCCTAGACCACTATGAATGAGTTCTTGGACGACTGGTCTAGAAGAATTGACAGGAAACCAAAGATTTAACGAGGAAACACATTTAATGCATCAAATATAGAAGATTTTATTGTTGAGGGCCAGTCACCCGGAGCTTGCTGCACCACCACCATCATCTACCACCTTGGTAGTATAAATAATGACATTTATTTCATTGTAAGTAGTTCGAAACATGTATTCATTACCATTAGCTTCTCTCTCAACCTCTTCTATATTCTCCCACTTAAAATAGTGGATTTAGTCTCAAACTCTATAAAAGTGTGCTGTAATCATTTCAAGTCTCTAATAGAATTTGACCCATTGTACCTTCATATTGTTTCTTGCTATTGTATTGTCTCATTATTACTTCGATAGCTCACTGTAACATAATCGATTCACTATCAAACAAAAATTCAAAAGAAAATGTTGGACCTTTCAATCCAAAAAAATAAACCTCAACATACACACACAATCAAATAAGGTAGACCTAAGATGCATGATCTTAGGCTTCTTTTCTGTTTTGGCCATTTAATATGTTTGATGATCCAATTTCTTGTACTAATTAGTATTAATTATTGATATTAATCGTTAGATTAAAAATTTGTAAGAAAAATAGACTTCCAAACTCACTCACTCACTCATCACTTTCAATATTAATCTAACTGTTAAGATTAATTCACTATTAAAATTTTATTTGTTTTATAAAATTTAATATCTAACATGAACTCATGGTTAGAACTAATCCCTGAGATCAACGAATTATTCTTCAGATAGATTTCATTTCTGTGTGGATCGCGGCTCTAGGCAAGGCAAACCATCTTCTGTCTGTATCTCTCCTAGGACTAGCTGCTCTTCTGCAATGGCACTCAATCTTCGTCAGAAGCAAACTGGTAATTCACTTTAATTTTATCCGCCCCCTTCTAGATCTCTTTCAATGTCGATGTCTAAATTCGGTGCTGAATCTGACTGAGCATTGTGTTTCTTATGGGATGGTAGAGTGCATAACGAGGGTGTTGAATCTAAATCAGCCAGTTAGTGCTAGCGGGACGGCGAACGAGGAGGTGTATAAGATCCTCATCTTCGACCGCTTTTGTCAGGACATATTGTCGCCGCTCATCCACGTGAAGGACCTCCGCAAGCATGGCGTCACCCTCTACTTCCTCATCGACAAGGATCGCAAACCCGTCCATGACGTTCCTGCTGTCTACTTTGTCCAGCCTACTCACTCCAATGTCCAACGCATCGTCGCCGACGCCTCCAAGTCTCTCTATGACTCCTTCCATCTCAATTTCTCTTCCTCCATTCCTAGGCCCCTACTGGAGGATCTCGCCTCAGGTACACACACACATAATGACACAATCCATGCAGACCTTCCCGATGCCTTTCCTGTTTCTCAAGCTATTACATAGGTTTTTGAATTGGGGAATTCGTTTTGCCGAGTGCTCTTTAAATGTGAAATATCTGCTGTATATTTGGTCACAAGGGGAACAAAACAACAAATTATTTCTACCCTTCTCAAAATCAAATACCTGTACTCCGTATAAAATTGTTTCTGAAATAGCAAACTAGTGCTATATCACATTATCACAAGGTTTGAGAAACAACTCACCCACACTCTAGTAGTGTATATTCGTATTTTCTAAGCAACCAATCAATCCAGTAGGTTAAATAGTAATACTCCATATATGGGTTGAATTAGGAGTCTTGAACTAACTGACTAGCCATTCTCACAAAAGTAATCCTTTTGGATTTAAGTTATATATGAAGTAAATATAAATACTTGTGCAAACACAGAATGATAAAAAACATCAAGGAACAACTACCGCACAGGCCTACCTTGTGCCCCTCTTATCTGTGTATGGATCATATGTAATGTTCTTTTTTCAATCCTCATTGTGGATTGTGTATTGATCTTATAATCTTCAGGAACTATTAGTTCAGATTCGATTCAGAGGATAACAAAGGTGCATGATCAGTACTTGGAGTTTGTGACCCTTGAAGACAATTTGTTTTCACTCGCCAACAAGAATTGCTACGTTCAGTTGAATGACCCCTCAGCCAGTGATAAAGAAATAGAGGAGATCATTGAAAAGATTGTGAGTGGGCTGTTCTGCGTTTTAGCTACACTTGCTGTGGTACCAATCATCAGGTGCCCCCGTGGTGGGCCTGCTGAGATGGTGGCCTCCTTGTTGGATCAGAGACTGCGGGACCACTTATTGGTGAAAAACAACCTTTTTTCAGAAGGCGGGAATTTTTCCAGCTCTTTCCAGAGACCTGTTTTGTGTTTGTTTGATAGGAATTTTGAGTTGTCTGTTGCTATTCAGCATGACTTTAGGTACAGACCCCTCGTTCATGATGTTCTTGGGCTGAGATTGAATAGGGTGACTGTGCAAGGGGAGAAGGGTGGGGGGATGAAGTCCTTTGAGCTTGACAGATCTGATCCTTTCTGGATGGAAAATGGGTCCCTAATATTCCCAGATGTGGCTTTGGAGATTGAGAACCAGTTGAGCAAGTATAAAAAGGACGTTGAGGTGGTGAACAGGCGAACGGGAGGGAATGAGGCTGAGTTTGATGGGACGGATTTGATTGGAAACACGAAGCATTTGATGAATGCTGTTAATTCACTGCCTGAGCTGACCGAAAGAAAGCAAGTGATAGACAAGCACACTAATATTGCGACCATGCTTTTGAAGGAAATCAAGGAGAGGTCCCTAGACACATACACAAAAAAAGAGGATGATATGATGGTCAGAGGTGGGGGAGTTGACCGCAATGAGATCCTTGGGGTGCTAAAAGGGAAAGGGACAAAACTGGATAAGCTCCGGTTTGCCATCATCTACATCATCTCAAGTGAGAACATCCCTCATTCAGAGATTGAAATGATTGAAGCCACACTGAGAGAGTGCGAGGTCGATACCAGCGCGTTCCAGTACGTGAAAAAAATAAAATCATTAAATGTTTCTTTAGCTTCTGCAAATTCAGCAGCCAGCAGAAACAACATTGTTGACTGGGCAGAAAAGCTGTACGGGCAGTCAATCAGTGCTGTGACCGCTGGTGTGAAAAACCTCTTAGCTGGTGATCACCAGCTAGCTTTGTCCCGAATTGTGGAAGCCCTGATGGAGGGGGGGAAGCCAAACTCTGAAACTGATCCTTACCTTATATTTGATCCCCGTGCACCTTCAGGTGGCACTGGGGTTGAGGGACATCTGAAAGGAGGGGGGCCGTTCAAGGAAGCCATAGTGTTTATGATTGGAGGTGGGAACTACGTGGAGTATGGCAGCTTGCAGGGTCTTGCACGCCGGCAACGACAGCAGCAACAGCAGCCAGTCAAGCATATCATATACGGCACCACAGAGATTCTTACAGGAGGTGAGTTCGTGGAGCAGCTTGCTTTGCTGGGTAAGAAGATGGGATTAGGAGGAAGCAGTAGTGTACCCGCTCCGGTCCATTAATGTACATGTATGGTAAGTGTGTATGTCTTGCATTGCATTTATAAACCACCTGTGGAAACATTGATTGTATAACCCCCTCTCCCCCCAAAACCAGGTTTCGGCTGTGATAAAAAGTTTCATTACATACATCAAGTTAAGTTCATAGAAGTATATTTTGTCTAGGAAAAAAGAAAAAGCATTTATATGAGATCAAAGATGTACTCAATTTGTAGAGAGAGAACAAAGAGAGGATATTAAGTGATATCTATGTCATATATTTTAGAGAAAGGGGTCAAATAAGGCCTTCTATTATGAAATCGTCACACAAGGCCATGTACTCAATAAAGTGTCATATAAATATGTCTACTTATAAAAACAATCGAATGAGTCCTAATGACCCGTTGACAACCTCTTAATCCTATTTTTAGCCTACGTGTCAATTTTTTTTTACTTGTATTTCAACTAATCTTAGGTAAATATTCGACATGTGCTGTATAATCTATTATAAATAGATGGTTTCAAGAACACTAAAATCGGGATTGGGGGGTTGTAAATAGCTCCTTAGGACTTATTTGATTGTTTTTTACTAGTAGACGCACTTATATGACACTTTATTGAGTGCATGGCCTTATGTGACGATTTCATAATAGTAGAAGGCCTTATTTGACCCTTTTCTCTATATTTAAAAATATAGTCTTGTTCCAAGTGTAGTGAACATTCAGTGTACCATTACTTATTTTACCTTTTAACGTAGATAACAAAAAATCAAGCTTCATATCATTGCCATGATGCAGATCTATTTTCCATTTATCTGAATGTTTGAATTTTGGTAGTGCAAGTGTGTGATTATATCAATTCATGTTAGTCGATCCCAAACTCTTTTGGGATAAAGGCTTGGATAGTTGGATGTTATTGTAATTGTGTAATTATATAAATATTATATGGAAAGCAAGGTGATGACTTAATACACTGAATGTCATCACAAAATGAATTGAATTGAGGCTGGAAGGAGGAACTTTGAGAAGAGGGATTGTAAACCAGCAAAGAAAGTCAATATTAAGAGTAAGCAAAATATCATATAAGAGTGAGGAAAATTTTAGTAAAACTGGAGACACGTTCAAGTTTGCATCATAGTGGATTTTATTAATAACCGATTTCTCGATTAACCAAAAGTTTGTTAAATAAGACCTGAATAATCGAGTAATCGGTCACCCCCAGCCCAAGATATAGTGGATTTGCTGTTTAATGGCTGTATTGGTGTAGATTTTGGGAATTGGGATCAAAATAGGAGCCTTTATCCTTATTCAGCCACTTAAAGTTCAGTCTGGAGCTCGGGAAAAGCTAGGGAAATGAAGTAGTCTGGAATTTTGCAAGAAATAGAGGATATAAGGGCATTTTCTCACACTGAATGAACCTATAAGTTCATACTCATTTTATTTATATATTTCTACTCCTTCCGTCCCATGAATAAGTTTGGCTTGTATATTTTCTATGGTAAACCAAACACAGAAACTACTTTCCTATTGACTTTTCCCCTCACTACCTACAAATTAATGTGTTCTAAACAGTGTAACTTGATTGACTGTACACCAAAGCAAGCTTTCGACAATGTGTGAATGAGTTTTCAGTCAGTGTTTGGCACCGTCTAGTACTAGAGGAGAGGGATGTTATAACATGGCAATGATAATTGTGCAATTTAAGAAGCCAATTTGACGGTGAATAGATTTGCCCGAAGTTGCCCGAAGTTGGAGATGAATCTGATCAGAAGTTGCCCGAAGTGGACAATAGATTTGACGGTGAAGCTGCTGAATCAGTTGGGTGTGAATCAAGGTCATGACATGAGTATGTTATCATGTCTCGTTTAGAGTCATTTTGAACTTCTAATCTGCAACTTGTGCATACATGATGAAGGCTTCTTCTCATGGTGCTCTTTGTTACTGCAATGTACTTTAACTGTTTAACTATGGAAATGGCGCGTCTACATAAAAATATCATAGAGGATGTTCGACACTATTTTACCCTCTTCGTTCTATCATTCTAAAAATGGATAAAAATTTGGAGAAGAATAAAAACATGTAATGCTACGTGCCTACGTATGTCTTTTGGCATGATAGTAATTGCCAAAAAATGAAAAGTTGAGCAAATGATCTAGAGCCCGTTTGGTAGTACCAAAATCCGCTGATTTGGCTGATTCTGCTGAAATTTATAAAGTTCTGGGCCTTCTGGTTGAAGTGACTGCATTGGCTGATTCTGCCGATTTAAGAAAAAATTATTTTTAAAATATATTTTATCAATAAAACAAAGAAAAAATTATATGTAAAATAGCTAAAATGGTCATCTACAGTAACTTCAGCAATACAGCCGGAAAAGTAACTCCAATCTTACTTTTTCAGCTTATTACACAATTCAGCACACGAAAGCAAAAGTTACGTGTTTGGTGAAAAAGTTGGCTGATAAGACTGATAAACCGAAAAACAGTGCTGCCAAACGCCCCCCTAATATTCATAGTTCGGAAGTAATTGATCAACTTTGTGCTGTACGTCAAGACCTCAAATTGTTGCGTGAACACCTCACCTTATCATAAACTCAACCCCACTTGTCATGCCTATGCGGCTACACTCACGATGATGGTCACCAATGCATAGGCATGGACCAGTTCCGGGCTGGTCCCAACCGGGCCTTTTTTTGGCGGTGGAAGGACCGGAACCGGCCCAAGATTCCGCCGGGTCCGGTTCAAAACCCCCCTCACCCTCCACCTCCCGCCCCCAAAACACCCAGCCCAACCCCGGGGAAAAAAGAAATTGAAAAAAAAGGCCCGAACCGGGCCCGGCCCGGCTGGACCAGTTCCTATTTTCCATGAACCGAGCCTGCTCTTAGTAACACCTGGTTGAAGTGTCTTCTTCCAAATCCTAGATGCTCGTTCGTTCACTCCATGACAGCGGTTCATGAGGGGGACGAATCAACACCATTTCATGTGCTTCCAATTTGTTGTTTGAAGCATCCACCAAAAGGCCTTTGTCTTCCCCTCCATCAAGAAGAATACTATTGACCTCCTCTCATGAACCATGTCTCAATTCAAGATTCATGTGAATTTGACCACCTCTTGTTGTGTTGCCATATCGATCCTCGTGTATCCTTACTGCACAACTCGTAACCCTGCGTCTGAATCCACAGCTCTAATTACCAATCGAGATAGTACCCTACCATAATAAACTCGCAACCCTGTGATTCTGTCAAGGAAAAGCCTCCCGTCGACCACAATAGCCGCTCCCTGGTCGAAGTCAATCAATGATATGCCAACCCTATGCGACCAAACATCGAAAATAGCCTCCCAACATCAGCCCCTTTAAACATCGTCGATGGCGGCAACCCTAAATTTTAGGCGCTATTAAGGTCAAATCACTTTTTCTCTGTAAATACTAGTGAAGACTGAATATTAGTAGATGCATAGTTCCTACTTCCTATGACAGATATCATAGGGAGGTAGCTATATACGTGGATTTATAAAAGATCCATTTAAGATGTTTCATCTTGATAGCCAAAAAGATCAACTAGAATCCTTTCTTCTCTTAGCAACAAACCACAACTAAAGAGAAAAGTGACAAATTCAAACCGGACGATTTTCGCACGTGAAACATAATTTAAATGTATGACAAGAGTTTAATTACTACCAAAAATCAAATAAAGGAGGAATGAATTGATTGCAGAATTGTAATTTATAACACCAGTATGGAACATAGGGAGTAATTCAGTTATAAGAATAAAAAATTGAAGGCCATGGTATCGCAAATTCGCAATTGGTCCTATACGTTTCAAAATGCGATCTTTTCCTTGATTTTGCAACCTTCCTTTCTTGTTACATGAGATTTTTTTCCCAGCCTAATTCTCCTGATAAACATCTGATCAAACCAAAGCCTGTTTGCAAACTCCTATTATAATTTGGAAATTGGAATCCCACATAGAGAAAAACACGGGTCTCAATGAACATTTTCAGCTATAGAATAGGATTGGAATTACATAACAGTGTATCATTTGTCACAACCTCCGTCTGTACAAATTCTGGTCAGCATAATGAATAAATAAAAGAAAGCTAAAGTACAAACTACTAACAAGTAACAAACAATAGTCACATTGATAGATTCCTTCTAGTAGCTTCCATTTTCAATAACAGATCTTTGATGTCTGATTCCATCCTCATCTTCATGTTGAAATAGTCGTGATATGATCTTTCTAGTGTTTGGAGCTCATCCCACTTTTGTTTCCGCATTTCCTCCGCCTCAGCCAAACGCAGCTTTGTGATCCGGCAGCTGAATTCTTCTTCAACCCTTTCTCTCTTTGTAATGGCTATTCGTTTCAATGCTTCGGATTCTCTTCTCGCATCATCAGCCCGCGATTGAAACATTTGGGTCTCTGCCTGCTTGATTTTCACAATGCTATCCAGCTCATCAAAAACTGGCTCTTTTGGAATCATTTTACTCATGCTCAAATCTGAGTTCATAGCCGCCTTCTCCCTCTGATGAGACTCATATTTAGACTGTAAATCTGCTAACTTATCCAACTGAGGGCGTTTGTCTGAAACATGACTTTTCGACCACGTATGTCTATAACTAGATTCAACTGTTCTATTATTCACCTCCCGGTTTGTAGTTTCTAACTCCTTTCTTGGGAGGGTAGGCACATTTACAGACCTTGTTAATTCTGTTTCTGCAATTCAAAGAAAATTATCCAAATGAAACTTAATAAACAAACAACTGGACAAGGATGTTAAGAAACAACCTGTAACACCCACGCAATCCGAACATAAGACATATATCTTACTCTGCAAGTGAGAACTTACCAAATATAGCGAGATAATGATAGAAACTTCTTCAGGTAATACAATTCACAATAAAAAACATTTTTCCAAAATTCATATTCCAAAATAATTTCCTCCTAAAAAAAACCTAGCGCTTTGATGCCAAATTGTGACACACCTAATCTGAAACAGAAGCTTTAGTTAGCCAACCTCATCCAACTCGAATCGGTTGGACATTAACGGGTTTTGAAGACAAACATATCTAATAATTTGATTTAACAAAGCAATAATAAAGTATGATTTATTTCATTTGAATTATTGAAATGCTCAAGTGACAAATAGGCAAGTTTAGCAATGGTAATATCCCAAAATGTAAATCAAACGTGACCACAAGTCAATGAATAGGATTCAAAATCAAAACATTAGATTAAACATGAATTTGACATGTAACTTTAGCATCATATAATATAAAAGTTAAAACATACTACCTCCGTTCTCTTTTAGTTGCAACGTTGGACTTTTTACACTATTCACATATTCTATTTTGACTACATTTTATTAATTGATGTATTATAAATTAAATTTTTAAAAAATATTGTTAAATTCTTCTCATTCTAAATTTTCAAAATACGAATTTTTTAAATTTTTTACTAATACGGAATGAAAGATATTGATGGTCAAACTTGTGCATTGGCAAACGTGAAATGTTGACTGTTGCAATTAAAAAGGAACGGAGGAAGTATTTATTAAGAAAATTTCAGATATAAACATAAAAATATACATGATAAATAGTGTGTGCTCAAGTCATATTTTGAGTCAAATATAATAAGTAGTATAAAGTGATATAAAATACTTACTTCCAATGGGCTATAAGAACGTAATTTCATATGATAAAATGATGAAACTTATTTTAAATAAGGTATTAAACATTTCAAATTGAAGCTGACATATATGCAAGTGTTACTACAATTCCTACTTTCAATCACACATTTAACTCAACTATTGAACATGGATTAAACATAAGATTTAAACATTATGTATAATGTAAAAATAATTTATATTATCAATGAAATTTTGTAGATACATACATGAATACATACAAAATAAACAACAAAAGGTTTGACCGATATAAAATCCCGCAGATCTTGAAGTGGTTGACAGATGAATTTTAATCATGAGGACATTCTACAAGCTCTAATATCTAATACAGACTCTCTAACAGGAATAACTCGTGAAAAGAGATTTGAGGAAAATGAAAAGAAACTAAAGAGATCCTAAATTATAAAGAAGTAAAGTGGTTATGGAATGGGAAAGGGTTGAAAAATCAACCCCCTACATTATGCTCATAAAAAAATGAATTTTAGAAGGGAGAATGAGAGTAAAACTTGTCTTGTAGGGCTAAATCCGATAGAAACAAAAAGAAATGATGAAGAGAGAGGATATGAGTTCGAAACCTCTAACTCAAACCTTTTTTACTTTCTTTTCTTTACCGGGTGAGCCAAGGGTATTTCAATATATTTTCAAATCAAATCTATTTCCACTAGACCGGTTTTCAGGGTGTTACACTATCAAAGAAACAATGTCATTGCTGCAACTTGGAGCGATATGGGAAATGTTACCATTTCAAATTTCTTATTTTTTTTTGTTGAGTGTGGGGGTGGGCAACTGCAAATGTAACTACATTTGCCAAGAGAAAGATTCAAAGAGAATGGCTGAGTTAGACCTGTCCGCGGTTTCCGGAACTGCTGGTTTTTTAGAGGGACAGACAAGCCAATTAAAATGGGACGAAGAGAGGGGGCAGAGGAGTACTAATCTATTTTTAAAAACAAATAAACTTTAATATCTACAAAATATTTAGGCTAAAGGGTCAAATAAGCCCTCGAACTAATTTAAAAAGTGCAATTCACCCCTTATATAGGAGGCTATATCTGGCCGTCGCAAATTTGGGGGGTTCCCGGTGGAATAAATTGATGAAAATTTTTGAACATCTTCATTAAGTCTAGTTTACCCATACCAAATTTCAGATAAAAATCCAACCAGGAAGACAGTCATATGATTTGATTTTCTGAAATGTACTACGCTGTTACATTTGGTATAAGTAACTAGATTTAATGAAGAAGATGCTAAAAAATATTCATCAAAAAATTCCACCGGGAACCGCCCCAATTGGCGACGGCCGAATAGAACCTCCTATATGAGGGGTGAATTGCACTTTTTAAGTTAGTTCGAGGGCCTATTTGACTCTTTAGCTAAATATTTAATATAAAGATAGGAACCAGAAAATAGAACTGGAACCGCCGGTTTTGGAACAGGTACTGTGCAGTTCCGGTTCCCCAAATTTGAAACCAGGAACCGGCGGTCCGGTTCCGAAGCGCGGTGACAAAACTCAACCCTAGGCAGAGTCACAACCAGTGTAAGGTACTTTTCAGAAAACATAATATTCCATTAACCTTTCTCTGTCCATCTCCCTGCTCCATCTTAATTCATGTAAAAACCAAAGGATTCTTTAAAATATCATGAAAACTCCAGAACCTTAACATAAAGTAATAGCAACCATACACCCTTCAAAATATTCTCAGAAGGCTCACACTCAGACCTCAGACCTACATTTTATAAAACTTCAAAATATCCCATTTCATTCTCAACAAACAACAATTGGTAACAGAATGAGGATAGTTAAATGAGTGACACTCACCAGAAAAGAAATGCATGATTTGGTCTTTAACTTCTTGAAGGCCAACCTTAACCGATAACTTAGTCAGCATCTGAATAGCAATCTCATGTAATCGCTTCCCTCTAACATCTTCACTGGCAAAGAAAATTCTCCTAACGTATTCAAGTTCCTTGGAGAGTGTTTCTCCAGTCCAGTCCTTGGCAAAGTTCATAAAAACTTCTTTGACAAAGCCAAACATCTCAGAAGGATGATCACATGCAACACAATGAAACTGCATCTCCACCATACCACCCTGGAGAGCCCCAGATGCACTTTGCCCGTTCCTGATAAAAGATTCACGGAGCCCACAATCTGCATGACACCAATGCAGACACACATCGCACCCAACCCAACTGCATGTGTTAGAAGCCATGTCAAACTTGGAACACACGAGACACATGCATGCACTGCAGAAACCTATTTTCTGCGAACAAATTTTACAGTCACAATCATCCACAGGAAGGAGACTTCGACACGTGGCGTTTCTACACCTCAAGTTCAGATATATCTCCGCCAATTCAGATGAAGAGACGTCATAACTTTGCTGTAGAGATTCTTGAAGGCCAGTTTTCAGAGATACCAATATCTCCAATTGAGTCCGGTGAATATTCATTAGTGTTTCCAAGGTAGCGTCTGTCCTTTTGTTAAGTGCTTTTCGTAGAGCAGTTAGTTGCCAATGCTTACCAGGATTAGAGATAATGTCATTGACATACTCTTTCAACGATACCAGATGCTGACCAGGCATTTCACTAAATCTCCTGGAAGTCACATGAAACGGTTCAGAGACCATTGTTGTTATAACTGATTCAATAAAGTCTAATCCCATTGTTAATGTTTGTTCTTTACCATCAGAATGATTGGATCTGTATAAAAAACTGTTATCTTTCTCCATTAAGATGTGCTTCTTCTTGTCTTTAGCATAATCTAGACCTCCAGTTTCATATGACCCAGCATCCCGCCTATTAAAACTCATTTGATGATCTAGCACAGCAGATGTTTTAGACTTTCCTTCTACAACACTAGGGTGCTTGATCTCTACAGCTTGACCGGTTGAATTCCCTTGAGAAGATTGAGACTGTCGTTGAAAAGCAACACCATTTGATAAGACAGTTTGAGAAATTTGAAGTTCAGTGCTCTTCTGCTCGTTTAATGCAAGGTTTTGCCAATCTACGCCTTGAAATAGGGGTCTGCTTTTAACAGATTGCTCATAATCAATTGAATTGTGTGTCAAAGAACAGCTGGGGTTGTGGGTGAACTGCTGTGATCCTGAGAAGGACATAGACATGGTGAACCCATCAGAGTTTGTGCGGAATGAACTATCATAGGATTGGAAGCTCCTAGCTTGAGTTGGAGAAATAGGATGTTCTGCTGCATTTGCCCCGATGGGGAATAATACATTTGGCAAACTAAGAGAAAGATCAAGAGTTTCCACATCCAAAAGCTTCTCATTTTTGGCCTTGCAAGTGCCTAATTGATCTGTTTTATTGTTTTTTATTACAGGACCAAATGAAAACAAATCAAGACCTCTTGCACCAGGTGTTTCTATATCAAAGTTTGACTCACCTTCAAACCCCAAAGCATTTTTCTTCAAATTTGTAACCATGAAGTGTGAAATGCTAACATTTTTACCCTTTTCCATGACAGCTTGGATTCCATTCTCCTGCGCAAGAGACAACACAGCTTCAGAGGGTCCAGCTACTTTGTTCAAACCCTCATCTACATTAGACAACTTGGTGTGTTCTGACATTGCTTCAAGATACATGACCTTCTCATCTGATTTTCTGGATGGTGGATATTGCTCAGAAACCATGACATGAACTTCTTGCTTAGAACAGCTGCTTTCCTCGTAATTCTTAATGACCTTGTCACATTCATCCATTTCTTTCACAGTCCTATCATCTCTATTTCCACTATTCCCCAAAGAACCACTATGTCCATCGGGTAAATCAGTATCTTCATTCACATCACGAGCATTTTCTGACTGTCTCTCTTCAAATTCAACCTTTTCAGCAGGTAATATATTTTTATCATCCTCTAATTCTTTAATGTTCATCTGATCATCATTATCAAGCTCCTTCATGAATGAATCCAGCCCAAGAGGTGCCTTATTTTCAATTGCAGTCACTGTAGGGGATAGTGGATAAGGATCAGGTTGCAGTTCTCCCTCTTCCATTTCACCTTGTTTACATTCACAGGATGCAAACTGTGTAAACTGAAAACACAAAAACATCACACAAACTAAATATCTGTCCTCGGGAACTAAAGATAATATTTTAAAAATAATTTAAAAAAATATCAAACGAATGAATGAAGCTATGCGCTTACGTCAGTATGTGACTGCAGTATAAAAAGGAAGACAGGGGATGACTTTTGATGAATAATTTGTTTTAGCTTTTACTGTGTGTTTAAATATATACGAATATGCATACATAATTTATATGTATATATATACATATACATTTTTTACGCATCAGACTTACACCTCATTGCGCAATGAGGCTTACGGAATATGCAATTCTAAAAATTCACCATGACTACGCACTTTCTAACCTTGCACTTATGTGAGCATGAGACTATACAATAGTAACTTTTAGTCATATTTTGTAAATAAGTTTTATTTCAGTCATATTTTTGAAAAACCCTCTTAAGGTAACCAATAACAGCCTGTGAAGAGTAAACTGCCAAGTTTACCCTGTTAAGTAAGCACTAGAAAGTAGAAACGTTCAATTATAATTAAACCTTGTAAAAGTGAAGGATTAAAAACACATTAAAACGCCCCTAAAGTTTGTTAAAATCAGCACCAGCATGCTCTGATTTACTAAATAGCCCAAAAATATGTGATCTTCTCCTATTGTTCACCTAATTCTTGCTAAATTACGAAGAAGAAAACCGCACACTAGCATGCTCTAGTTTCTATGATTAGGAAAATACAAATTGGCATCATTTTAACAGCAACTCAAAAGAGTAAGTCAGATTAATACAAAGATACAATAATAATATCCTAAACCCAAAGCAACCATAATTTTTCGATTGGCGTATTCGAGAAAAGGATGAAGCTTCGTTTTTTTATAGGCCAGATTGATCCTTCAAGCCAAATAATTATAAGGGTTATTAGGAACATTAAATAAACTTTAGAAACCCCAAAAGGACATGTAAACAAATGTACCTCTTTTCTCAGACGAGGATCAGGAACCAGAGGAGTAATCCATTAACTGGGTCGTCTCTAAAGCTGAGAAGATTTAGGGCTTCAGAGACGAAGACTTGTGAAGAAGAAAAGGGTACAGATCTGCTTACAGAGAAGAAGTCTTGACTTTTTTGTCAAAACGTTCCCAACCCAGTCAACCCACAGCTGTGCCCACTTTTTTTCTTATACGGAGTAACAAATTCTAAAAAAGGTAAATGGTGCATAAAATAATACTGTAAAATACTAAAATATCTCTCTCATTTATCTCTAACGGGAATTTTATGGACCCATTCAACTCCACAATGGAATCACATACCCTATATATCTTTACGGTGGTCTCGATGAAATTTTTAATTTATTCCTAGGAGAAAGCAGCTTGATATGGGTCAGGATGTTTCCGACTTATTTTAGATCAAAAAGGAGAATTAAATAGACTACATCAACCATATTTTAACAAATATCAGATCAGATCGTGTCATACTTTAACAAATCAAATCAGATTAGATTTCGATAATTATAAAAAAAGCAAAGAAGAGACATCTTCTAGACTAAATTTGACCATTTCAGTTCAGAACAAACCAAACTTAAACCGCCCAAATTAGACTGGACCAAAATAAAAAAATTATGTCCAAATAAAAACATCATTGGTGGAGTTCTTCTTTAATGTTCAAGTGTGGCTGGCTTTTCTGCTATCAAAGTGTGGCTCTTCGCACAACAGTGGCTACTGGCTAGGCAGTCCGGGTTAGAGGTATACGATAGACAATTTGGCCTGGACAATGATGATGATGATGAATTGATGATGAAGATCTTCAACGTTGACAAGTGGGTAAAGAGGTGAATGAAGGAAGTGTGTTGGAGATCAGGCCAGATGGAATCAATACACAATGGGATTTGGGGCAGGTTTGAGCCTCTTAGGCTAACCGCAACCCGGTTCCGTCAATAAATCAAATTTGTCATCAATTTATACGTATTCATTCAGTCAATTCAATTTTCACTGCAACCCAGTTCCGTCAATAAATTTACGCAACAATGTTTTTTTAATAAAGCCTTAATTTAATTGTTACACATCAATATTTTTTCCAATTTTTTGTTATATGTAATTATGATTTGAAAAATCAAACATTCCAATGTAAAAATAAATAAATTTAGAGTTTGATTTTATAGCGGTTACTTTAGACCTATTTTAAAAAGAATTAGGTTCACAAATCTTGAAGAACTGAAACTTCATTTTTTTTTCAACTTTATATATCCAAGATTGTTGTCATATGAAAGATCATGAAAAGTTATGAATTATCATATATTTTTTATAAAAATTGAAATTTAAATAAAAAAGTTATAATAGTTTAAATATAATTGGGGTTATAATTTAAATGGGACCATTGCTTATTTCTTTATGCCCAACAACCACGATTGCTTTGTCTTCTCAGTGAATAAGGCCTGAGGTATTCACTTGAGCGGAGCTACCAAGCCACTTTGGCACGCACGTATGCCATGGGTTGCATCAATTTTTGGGGTGAAAACCTTAAAAATAACATTTTCACCTCAGGGTTGCAATCAGCCTTAGGAGCTAGACGATTCATATTTTTATTCAGACATTTCACTTGTGTTTTTATTCATATTTATAGAGAGATTTAAAGTTGTGTTTTCTTTGCTAGATTATTTTTAAATTTCCTATTTCACTTTGATTTCATGTTTCGAGTTGTTTTGAGGGGCATGTTTATCCATTTGAGTGATTAGCGAAATATAGGGGTTCAAGTTAAGTGTTGAGTGATTAGCAAGTTATTGTGTTATTTGAAGCACAGATAATTTGATTCTAATCGGCTAATCCTAGGACTTGTGGGTCAAATTGAGGATGTTTGTGTGATTTGATGGCTAGTGAGTTCTTTTTTTTAGGAAACTTTTATAGGCTTTATTAAATTAAAAGGAAATTACAAACTCTAATGAAATGAAAAGATAAATTAAAGCCCAACCTTACAAAGAAAGCCCAAAATCAAATAATGCCCAAAAAGTAGGCTAGTGAGTTCTTTATATAGCAATATAAGTCTTCTTCATTCAAAAAATATATCTCTTATTTATTTTTTGGACATTTTTCACATAATATTAATTATAGACCTTTAAGTGACATTGTTAATAAAATTAAATAAAAACGTTGAATATCAACTGAAAAGTGAGAGAGAAATGTCAATAATTTAATTTTATGCGTTTATCTCTCGTGTTATGTTTGCATCGTAAATATCAGTACATTGATGATGATCTTAGTTATCACATATTCATCAATGCGTCTTACAGTCTTACTTTATATAAATGGACTGATTAGAGTATATTACCTTGTGTACGTGGACCACTTATAACTGCAATACCGTATATCTTACCTTCAAACTTTCAATAGTAAAGGTTTATTTTGTACTACAAATCGTGTTATGAAAAATGTAACTCGCGTTGTTGGAAAATATAACTTAGATGTATGTAAAAATATAACTTGTTCAAACAAGTTCAAATGTAACTCATGTAGAGGGAGATGTAACTCACGCATAAAAAGATGTAACTCACGCATAAAAATAGTGTATGAATATTTAATGCAATATATTTATTTTATTTGAATTAATAAAATTCTTGTTATGACTTGATAAATGATAAAGAATAAAAAATGCAATGAGTTATAATTTAAGTTGAAGATAAACAAAAGTAAAATTACAAATAAATTTTTAGTATTCCTATAGGAGATGATATTTGGTCAGGTCTTATGAAAAGCAGATATGGAAAAAGGGCTCCTGGGGAGATGAAGCCGTTTGATTCTCCAATATGGAGACGCATTTGCCGGGTAAGTGATCTAGCAGAGGGTTTGGTTACTAGGGATACGGACACCCTTACTTGGAACCCCTCTGCAGATGGTATTTTCTCATCTCAATCAGCCTATAAGGCTCTATGGGCTCAGGGGGGTACATCATTATCTACTAAATACATCTGGCATAAAAAGCAGGAGCCCAAGATCAGAGTTTTCCTTTGGAAAGTTTGGCACAGAGGTCTGCCTTTCCCAGAACAACTGGCATCTTTCGTAGTTGTCTACCCATCCATCTGCCCGCTATGTCAAAAGGCAATAGCTCAACAAGATCATGTGCTGCTGAGCTGTTCTTTCGCCGAGTCAGTGTGGAGTTTTTTCAACAACATTCTGCAGATCGGAGGGGGAAGGGTTAATAGCATACAGAATCATCTTATGAAATGGTGGATTTCAGTTGCTGGGAAGTCAATGGACCAAACATACAAAGCTATTTTACCTGGTGTAATAACTTGGCAACTGTGGAAGCAATATTGGGGCTCTATTTGGAAAGGGTCAAAACCAGACAGGGAGGAGGTAATTCAAAGCATATGCAAATATATGGTTAGCTGGAGCTGGGCAAACAGAAATATAAAAGGTAGCACTAAGTTACACGAGCTGGGTCTTATACCTCAGAATATTACAAGACGAAAGCCTCGGATTTATCATTGGAAGAGACCAGCGGCTTCTCAGGTGAAGATCAATTGGGCGATTTTCAGGCAGAACGGGAAATCGGCGGCAGGCTTTCTTCTCCGAGACCACTCCGGCAAGATGGTGGCTGCGAATGGCTTTCCGTTGAATGGATCTTTGTTAGAATATTCCGATCTCTCAAAATAAAGGGACTATCATTATTATCCATTCACCATCACATTCACAAGTCCTTCTGATCAGTAGCTAGCTTATTTGTGTAGGCTGTCATTACTTTGAGGATGTTGTGAATAATTGTGTCAAATAGTTTAGCTTGAGTACAAAGGTGTAGTTTAGGAAAGAATTTTCTTGGTTTAGATTGGCTGTCCTGTGAATATCCCTTTAACTACGTGTGTATGCTCACTATTTTAAATTTCGTGTGGTGATTATCGTAAGTCTCGTTGTTCGATTTGCTTGAGGACAAGCAAAAGCTTAAGTGTGGGGGAGTCTGATAAGTCCGTATTTAGACACGCATTTGATGCGTGTCTGGGTCGGATTTTGATGGTTTTCCTGGCTTTAAGGCGTTGCAAGTCTCAATTTTTGCTCAAGTTGTGTTTAGCAGGCGTTGGATCGAGTTTCATTGCATTTGGAGTTGATTTGAAGAAGTTAGAGACCGACATCGTGCTTAGAGAAGCAATCGGGAAGAGTTGGAGAACATTCGAGAGAGATTTGAGAGTTTTGGAGGCCACCGGAAGGTTCACGGCGAAGATTTGATGAAGAAACGGCCTTTGGATTGATTAAAGAAGTATCCGGGAGCAAACGAGAAAGAAAATAGCAAGAAAACGGTTCTAGAGCAATCCGCGCGCCCCGCGGTGCGGTTCCGCACGCCCCGCGGGTGATTCTGAGAGCAAGAATTTAAGAAGTCTGAACCGCACTATGTGCGGCCGAAACCGCACACCGCGCGGTCAAAACCGCACACCGCGCGGCCGAAACCGCACACCGCGCGGTCCAGAAATAGTCCCCAGAAGTACCCGCGCGGTTGCATAGTGCGGCGCCCGCACACCGCGCGGGCGGAGCGAAAGTCGGAAGACGGAAAAAAACGCGCGCGTGACCGCGCGGTGACCCGCACTACGTGCGGACGACCGCGCAGCCTGATTTTCGGCCCGTTTTCGGATTTTTCTATAAATAAGCCCCTGTTTTGCCTGTTTTTGGGGGATGAGCTTAGAGAGATAAACCCTATTTCGATTTTTTAAAGCTTTTCAAGCCTTGTTCTTCAAGATTAAGGGATTCTTTGTAAGTTCTATCTTTTTAATTAATGACAATTATTTCTATTCATCCCAATTCTGTTGATTCTTCAATTATGAATTGTGAGTAGTTTAATTAGGGATTTGGGATTGATGAAGGGGTTAATCATGATTGATGGCTAGATTCTTGTCGGTTTAATTGCATGAATGCCGTTTAATTTGTGTTTGAATAATTTAACTGATATCTTTTGTAACCTGGAACCGCGGCTAGAATTACAATTGCATGTAGAATGAATTAAGAGAGATCTAATTTATTCTAGGACACCTTCACACACACTTAATCGTTCGCTAAGAGATTAGTAGCGATTAAGGAGCCGTAAGCTCGCTCGTCTTGGCAATAATTTAGGATCCTGTCGCATGAGAGATCAGCCTGGTCCCCTAAATTATTGTACTCTACGCCGCGAGAGCGGTAAGAACTTAGTAATGATTAGCTAGGCTCAATTAAATTAAATTCATGTGATTAGGCCTGTTCTGCCAGAAATCTGATTACCCCGGAATCAATCCCTGTTCCCTTCGTCATTAATTAGAAAGAACCCCCTAGTTTAATTGTTCGTATTAGTTTTATTTTCCAAACCAACCAATCTCGCACGACGCTTTTATTTTATTTTCTTTTTAATCGCTGAATTTAATTAATTCTTGATTCCCTTTTGTCCGTCCCTGTGGAGACGATACTCGTACTTTCAACCACTTTACTACATCATTTTTAAGTGCGAGAAAACACTCATCATGTTGCAATTTTATAAATTGGGGGTAACATTATTTATTTCGCAATAGAAGTTTAGAATATTAATTGTGTCTTCATGATTTCTAAAATAGTTTAAATGATGCAGTTAACACCATAATTTACATTTTTGAGAAAAAAAATAATATTTGCCTATGATGCTAAAATATCTTTTTATATAAAGTTTGGGGTATTTAAATTACATATGCAAGTTTGGGGTGTTCATCTCACACTCTTTCAAAGTTTGGGTATTTTAATTATTTTTTCCTTATTATTAACTATTATTATTATTATTATTACTATCATTATTATTATGATTTTGAAATGAAAATATTTCAATTACTCCAATATTCATGTAATTCTTATTTTTAATGGGTATGAAACATTAAATGTCTAATTGAAGGGAAAAAAATGTGCTACACCTTGTTACTTTATATTATTATAGATAGATTATAGATAGGTTATGCTAGATACGAAAAAGTGCATTACGCGAGCCCATTGTGCCTCACATTGGGGGTAAATGTGGTGTTCGCACATTTATTTGTTCTCATTTGATCCTAAACCTATATATATCTACGCACACACAGTCATATATGATACACACACACACAACACTGAAGTATTGTGTTAAAAGTTAATACAGTCAATTTTAATAATTCTTCAATTTGAATAAGTTTTGTAAATTGAAGACAATTAAAGTAAAAATATAAGTAAACATATTATCACCATGTACGATGTTTCAAAATTCTCAACAATTACAATACAATTAATTACATATTATTATTACATATAAATGTGAGTGTATTTATTTACTCACTTTACCACTCTTAAAACTCATACTATTCTCCGTATCGCATTAGTTACAACATTACAAATTACACACTATTCATGTACTCTACTTTGACTACATTTTATTTATTAATGTATGTGAATAATTTTTTTTTGAAAAATTTTGATGAAATCGTCTCATTAAAAAGTTTCATAATCTGTTTTTTAATTATTTTTTACTAATATATAATTAAATATAATAACGATCAAAGTTGTGTGTTGTCAAATAAAAAAAGAACGGAGGAAGTATAACATTTATGATAAATACTTTTAATCATTACTAACTTACTACTCCGTATTATTCTAGTATAATGTGTATTAATTCATTAACCATGATTAAACTGTATTCAATTATTTATGTCTATATGTATATGAGTTTGTATTACATATAATTTAATTTAATATGTGTGTACAATATTTATATAATAAGTGAATATACTCCGTATATGTTTGAGTATTATTTATAACGGGGATTGAGCAAGGACGGGACGGGTGTAGCAATACTCGTCCCCTGCCCCATATTTTAACAGCGTAAAAATATCTCACCCATCCCCGTCCCCACCCATAAGCGGATTTAGGGGCAATTGGCCAAGGCAAATGCCTTGGACCTCACATGCCAACGGGGCCTCCGCAGAAAATACTAAGTATTAGTATTAGGAATTATATCTGGCTAAACTGAAACCTGCAAATTGGAAAGGAGCAAGCCAGCAACGGGCTTCTCAGTGAGGCAGCCTCTCCCTCGAAGTAGGGTTCGGTTTTTGTCCGCCGATTTTCGTGCGGTGAAGGGAGCGATCAGAAGCAAGCTAATAGCGATGGCGACGAGTTCGCATGGGGGGATGCAGGGGCGCGGCGGAGTCTTCTCTCAGACGGAGGGCGTTTCCCAGGATGACGAAGGGGACCCCTTGATGGCAGCCGACGATGGGAGTGTGGAGTCTTTGATCGGCCAGTACGGAGGCATGGGGTTGGGGCAGTCGGAGGAACTGATGTTGGATGATGAGGAGAAAGACCCCGAGGCAGCGACCAAAGCGGTTGAAAGCTTCCCTGTGGTTGGTACAATCCTCACGAATAAAGTGGTAAAATTTCAATTCTTTCGCGATTTGATGGCATCTCTGTGGCGCCCGGGTAAGGGTGTTCTGATTCAAGAGATTGGGGTGAGGAGGTATCTGTTTACTTTTTACCACTTAATTGATAGGAATAATGTGTTGAATGATGGCCCTTGGTTGTTTGACCAGAACCTGTTAGTTCTAAAAGCTATTGAGCATGGCGATATGCCCTTGAAGGTTCCTCTTGATACTATTGATTTCCGGATACAGGTGCATAACATCCCTTATGGATATTCTAATTTGGGAAATGCTCGTAAAATTGGAAACTACTTGGGTAAATTCATTTCTTGGGATGATAAGCAGTTTGATGAGAAGTGGGAGACCTATATGAGAGTTAGGGTCAAGCTAGATGTGAGGAATCCCTTAAAGGTGGGCATAAATCTGAAAAAGGGTAAAGGGGAAGGGAAGTGGGTTGACTTCAAATAAGAGAAACTTCCTAGTTTTTGCTTTGCATGCGGAGTTATAGGACATGCCAAAAAATTTTGTTCTTTATTGTATGAGAAAGTGAGAAAGCGGTGGTGAGATCTTTTGGACCTTGGCTACGAGCAGGAGGAGGGCGACCCCGCCCTTCTATGGGAAGTAAATGGCTAGTTAACGAAGGAGGGGGAGGAAGAGGCATTGTGGGGCTGCAAAAGAGTCCCAATGATAAGCAGGAACAGGGCCAAAAGTCTATGCAGAACAGGTTTCAGGAAAAGGGGGAAGGGTCAAAGTCTGAGGAAGCAAAGGCCAACAACAGTGGAACGGGAGAACAGAAGAGAAGGAGGACCTGAGATGCACACGAGCAGGAGCAACCACGAGAGGACGCCATGGCTCTAGACGATACAAAAAACCGGGAAGAGGCGGGTTGGGATTCTCAGACCCGCCTAAACCTGTGAAAATCTGGTTCAAGGGCAGACGGTAGGCAATGGACTCTTTGTCGGTTTGTATCCTGCTTACGTTCTCTCTTATTAATATAAGTCACCTTCTTCCAAAAAAAGCAACGGGCTTCTCAGTTTTAATCAACCGACAACCGCAGAGTTGCAAACCGCTTTGGCAAGTCTAAGAAGTAAGACCCGATTTACCTTTATTCTTTGCTTTTTTGCTTGCTTTAATTTGTGGCTGTATTCTTCTTCCTGATTTTGGAGTTCATCTGTTCTGGAATCCAACCTAAGCAAACAAAGTTATAGTGCAGCCGCCTAAGGAATACAGAGTAGTTATTACTTAGCAAGATTTTTTGCAATTAGCCGTGAATTGAGATTTGGGAATTTGAGGTTTGGGAATTTTTCAATTCGGCACTTCTCTACACTATTGCTATTTGCTAGGGCTAAGAAATAATAATAGACTCCCCCATTAATCATTGTATGCACTTTTAAAATTATTAACTTATTAATATTGGGTAATTGTTTATTTGTTATAATGTTATTATTATTATTAGTACTTTTTGTTTTGCACTAATAGTTTACAATGGTAATTGAATTAGTTATTTAGTTATTTTGTCACTAATATTTTATAATTGTAGATTTTAATTGACTAATTTTTAATTTTTTTGTTGTTGATCGGTTTCTATTAATTTCTACCTCCGTGGCTCCGGCCGGATTTGAACTGGGGAAAAAAGGATTTGCAGTCCCTCACCTTACCACTCGTCCATAAGGAGATAACACAGTTTTTAAGAAAGGTGAGTTTCTGTATTTGATATTGAATTGATAAAGTAATTTAGGACCACATAAATTTCACCAAATTAAATATGAGACAATCTTTGATAGGTAAAGGCAAGTTTGAAATTCAAAAAGAAAGGAGAAAACAGTATTAAAATTTATACTTTTTGTGCATTTGTTTTGTGTTACATTTTAAAAACTTATTTTGAATATTATTATGTATGTGTTACATTTTAAATACGGCTTAATTTCTAGTATTTTGTGTTTGTATTCATTTTATTTTATTTTTTTTTAAGACAATGCTTGTAAATTGTAATATGGTATGTGTTGGTCCAAAATAGGACGCTCGTAGGCTTTTAGGAAAGCTACGTAAGAACACTCAAGCAGAAATCAGGAAAGCAATGCAAATATGGAAAGTAGCTAGAGAGTTTGGTAGCCAGAAATAGCATGTCTGTATTCGAAATATAACTTGCCTTTTATAGGCGCTTACAAATGGTAACTGCCGAATAATAATGACTAAATTAATTACAATATTAATACGAAATTAAATACATGATTAATGGTGCATTGATTACTGGCCGTTACGCTTCTTGGTTGGCTGGCTGGCGGGTCGGCCTGGCTGGCGGTCCGGACGCTTGAGCTTCTCGGGCGGCAGGCTTCCGTCGGGCTGGAAGGCAGGCTCCTAGCTAGGCCGCAAGGCAGGCTTCCAGACGGCCGGCAGGCAGGCCGTCTTGGGTTTCCACTCCGCTGGACCTCCACTCCCTAATGGGCCCGGTTGGTTGGGTCGACTTGATATCTGGATCGCTGGGTCCACTAGCTGGGCTTGCCTGGCGAGACGACAGTCCTGGGCTTGGGCCTGCTTATCCAAGTTTGGGGCAAAGTCTGATTAGGCGTTGGGCCTAGTCCTATAATCCCATCACGAGTCCCCCACTCCCTTAGTCGAGTAGTAGACTCGGCTAAGAGGGAGTAGTCCAAGTCAGCTGCCAATTTAAAAATGTTCACATACTAGGGAGTAATAATTGTGGATTCTGTAAATCCCACAACTTATGGAAATTTTCCAATTTTAAATAAAGCTCTCAGCTTTAATAGGCTTCAAATTAATTCATTCAACATCCTAGCATTCTAGCAGTCAGCTCTCTTCCAGACTCCAGAATCCAGGTCAGCTTTCGAATATTCCCCAAAATAATTATTTTCGGACCCCTAAAAATTTTTTCCTTTTCCTTTTCCTCTCCTTTCCTTTTCTTTTCTTTTCTTTTCTTTTCTTTTCTTTTCTTTCCTTTTCTTCTCTTTCCTTTTCTTTTCTTTCCTTTCTTTCTCTCTCCTGGTTCCCTGCGTGCGTCTTCCTCGCGTCGCCCGCATCACCCAGCGCCGCAGTCAACTTGCCGGGCGGGTTGACCGCCGTATTCCCTCCGGCGGTTTCACTGGGTTGTCTCCTCCGTGCAAGGCGGCCGTCCCGCGCCGCCCACCGGTGACCGACGTCGCCCTGGCAGTCCGGCAAATCCGGCCGGCCGGTCTGGTCGAGCGGGCTGACCGCCGCTTTCCCTCCGGCAGCTCCACTGGGTCGGCCCCGCCTTGCTAGGCGGCTATTCCGCGCCGCCCACATGTGACCGACGCCGCCCCTGCAGTCCGGCAAATCTGGCCGGCCGGTCTGGTCTCCTACCGCGTCCGGCTGGTGCGTCTCGCCTGGGCCGGCGGCCACCCCTTGCTGGTCAGCGTCTGCCAGAGGTTGGCGTCCTGGATGGGCGCCCCTCTTGTCCATCTCCGGCGTTATGGCTTTCGCACAGCGCCGCCGTCAGCCCCCCAAGGTTGACCGACGCACGCGGCTCACCCCTCTGCCTTGCCGGGCTCTCCCACCAGCCGGCGGCTCTGCCGCAGTGTTTGACGGTGACAGACCCAAGTCGGTCGGGTCCCCACGTAGGTCCACGAGCCGCCCTGCACCTTGGTTCTGAAAATGACGGGCCGGGGTGAAGTCTCTATTACCCGGGGCTCCGCGTTGTCCGGCGGTTGTCTTATTGCTGACCGGCTTCACCCCTCATCCAGGTGGTCATGCGGGTGTGAGCCCCCCTATTGGCGCACTCCAAGTTGACGGGCAGGCTTAACGCCTCGTATATGCTAACTCACTCTTTTTTTTTTTTTTTTTTTATGTGCAGGTGGGCCCCATCCCGTTTGACCATGCAACACGGAGGGTGCTCTTCTCATCAAAACAATGGTCAAGGCTCTCACACAGCAATGCAAGTTGGAGTTCAGCCCCTCTCCAAGCCATCAGACTCGGGACTGTCGGCCATCACTGAAGGCAAGCATGGAGCGGCCATGAAACCCATTCGGGCCAGCCGTGGCCCCAGACCACGTATGCATGTGGGGAAAGTTACCGGACAGCAGGCTGAGATTCTCCCAGAGGTAGCCCCAACTAAGCGGGTCACCGTTTTCGAGGGCCGACCCCTCAATGTTCCGGACAGAGCGCGCACCCAACCCGTGGACGTGTCAGATTCTGATGATGACTCTGGCGCTTGGGAGGACCCGAATTCTTGGTGGGACCTCGACAATAGCGGGATAGTGAACCTCCCCCCTTGCGTCCAAGACGAGGACCTTGCCGTGGCACGTAGTCTGATCGGTGCCGAGTGTTCATCGAAAATCCCGGAGGCTACTGAAGTACTGAGTGATCCCCCGGTCCCTTATTTTGGGGTCCATATCCGCTCTCTGGAGTTAGGGATGGTTGTGCCTCTGCATCCTTTTCTGGTTCGATTTCTTCACTTCCTGGGTGTGGCACCGGGCCAACTGGCTCCGGCGGCTCACATGTTCGTGGCAGCTTTCGTGGCGCGGTGCGAGGACGTGGGCATCACTCCCACAATCGATTTGTTTTTTAGCTGCTTCCAGTGGCGCGCCTCCAGCTTTTTTGCCTCAGTCTCCCAGAGGCCGGTGAGCAAGCTATTCCGGTCGGGTTACCCTGACTCAGGTAGCCGATGGAAGAAGAGGTGGATCTGGGTGTCTGACCCTACCCTTCCATCACCTCCTTTCCAGTGGGGTGAGCGGCTCCGGAAGTGTGATCGGGTCGCCCTTTCCCCTGACCTCAAGTCATCCATCGAGGTGTTGTCCGCAGGCGGCCCCCGCTCCATCAGCTCATACTTAGGTGATCGTCACTTCCCCAGTTTAGGTTTGGCTATTTCGTATTTTACCTTACTCATCCTCACATTTTTCTTCCGCAGATGTGCCCGATAGGCCTGAGAAACATATCGTCGGTGCCGAATCCGATGATGATGACGAAGAAGCCCAGCCATTCATCGCTCGTGTAGCTCCCACGGCCACCAAGGAAAAAGAGCATGGAGCTCCCCCAAACCGTGTAGCACAGATTCCGAGGAGGGTGAGGGTTACCTTTGGGCCTCAGCCTGTCGCACCAGCGAAGAAGAAGCAGAAGAGGGATATTGTCGACTTACTGGTCGAATTGGATGAGTCTGATGACGAGGAGGTGGGGCCTCATGTAGCCGCCGCTCCTGTGCTCCCCCAGGTCGCTGCGGGGAAAGGGCACGGAGCCCCCCCGTGCCGAGAGGGGCATGTTTTGGAGGGGGCGACTGTCACCCCGGAATTCCAATCCACCGGGCAGGTGCATGAAGATGCTGGTGAGAGGATGGCTGAGCGGGTTAGCTGCGACACTCAGCACACAGTTGCTTACACATTCCCATCTCCGAGTGCCTCGATCCTGCACGAGGGCTTCCCGGTTGTGGACTATGCTTCAGCGATCTTGCCGCCGGGTGACCTCGCACGTATGACCTCCCAGGGGTTTCAACCCCTCTTGGAGGGTTCCATTCGGACCCATGTTGATGTGAGTGGCCGATCACATCTCCGGCATACTTTGTTTTACCCCTCGATTCCATCATATTTTGTTTGTTTTGTTTTGCAGGGACTTGCTAAGACCGTTGGGGCACTTTGGGCAGCCAACCATTCTCAAGCAATGCTCCAGCGTGAGGTTGATGAAATTAGAGCCGCCCTACAGGCTAGGGAGAAAGCCTTCTCCGAGTTACAACTTTTGCATGCAAGAGAGCGTGAAGAAGTGGCCAAGAAGGCGATTCTCGAGTTCAAGGCCTCCGACGAATTCCAGAAAACCATATCTGACAGAGTGGAAGCGAAGGAATCTGACTTAGTAAATAAGTGGCTGAAGACTGACGAGGGGGAGTACTGGCACGCTCGTGAAGTTCTGTACGCCTTTCAGAGTGGCAAGTACCTGACACAGCAGAAATTGTATGATCAGTTGGAGGGTCTCGGCCCTGACTTCTATCCATCCGTGCTAGGTCTTCCTGCCCGCATGAAGAAACCTGAGGCTGCAATAGCCCTCTTGCCCCCAGGAGTCTACCGCCAGGAGGAGGAGTCCGGTAACTCGAACGAATGGTGCTGGTTCTTTCCAAGACCTTCGGAGGACATGGTCCCCCTTGCATCCGGTCAGCAGGAGGGAGCTCAAGAGTCCGGCCAAGACTTGGTTGCCATGTTAGATGAGATTCCCGGGGCCAATGGTGATGGGCATGTCCTGCCATGACTTTGTATTTTGCATTTTCCTTGTCTTCCACTTGTACACGTGTTTTGACTGAATGTTTAATTAATTCACACATTTCTTTTCATATACTTTGCGTTGCGAATACTTAAGCAATTTAATCGGGGATCCGGCTTCTCTAACTTCCCAGGGGGCGATTAGGCTGGCGTGGCCAAGCCTATCCACGCCCCTCCTGGTCAGATAGAAGTGATCTGTTCGCTGTTGATATGGAATCAACAAGTATGCGACTTGTTCGGCCAGCAAGGTCGGACATTGAACTTACAAGGAGGACACTTAGGTCGGCACCCCGACGTTCGTGACCCTGGGGGTCAGTCCTACTATCGCCTTGACCCGTCCAGTTCGCCCGGACTTGGGGAGTAATCTGGTTACTCCCGCGGGTTTAGCCAAACAACAGGGGCGGACCCTGCATGATCCACCAGAACGGACCCGCACTGCCAACTCGGAGATGGCGAGAGTGCGAGCTGCTTGGCCAGCGATGTCGGGTTGCGAGCGCTCAAAAGGGGGGACCCAGAGGTCGGCACCTTGGGCGCTCCCGACCCGGGGATCGGCCCTACTATCGCCTCAACCGTCGCGGTTAGCTCTTTACTTTAGAAAATTGCTTGGATTCTTGAAAATCGATGGGCCATTTTCAGTTCAAGAGCCTGACCGAGGTCGGCCAAACACCGAGGGGGGGCATAGTATTTTTTTTTTTTTTTTTTTTTTTTTTTTTTTTTTTTTTTGCCGCTGCCCTTAATTGCTAAGTGAGGTCGGACCTCTTCTGAATGCAAAATATCGCTAGCAAAGTATATTGAATTCATAATGTGGGCGGACCACATGAAGAATTACAAATTGTAATCCTGTGCCCAGAGCACATGAGTTCATAAAGAAAAGGTGACACTTCAGTTCTCTACTGATAAAACTTCATCAGATGCTCAGCGTTCCAGACACGGTCTACCAGCCGGCCTGTTGTCGTCTTCAATTTGTATGTCCCGGGTCCGACCACAGCATCAATCACGTATGGGCCTTCCCACTTGATGGAAAGTTTGCCTCCCTCCGCCGGCTTGCTGGCCTTCCTACGCCTTAAGACGTAATCACCAACGTCAAAACTCCGGGGCTGGGCTCGGCTGTCCTGGTACGCCTTGACTTGGCGTCGATAGTTTTCTGCTTTGACGAAGGCCCGGTCCCTCCTTTCCTCAATGAGGTGGAGCTCGGCTCGGAGCCTCTCCTCATTGCTAGCTGGTTCGAACTCTTCCATTCGTCGGCTGGGGACTACGGCCTCGAACGGTGCCCTTGCCTCAAAGCCATAACACAAGGCGAAGGGGGTCTCTCCGGTTGCCTTCCTTGGGGTTGTTCTGAAGGTCCAGAGTATATTGTTCAACTCTTCCACCCAGGCAGTCCCGAGGGCCTCCAACTTCTTTTGCAACCCATCGACGATCGTCCTGTTAGTGTTCTCCACCTGTCCATTTGCCTGAGGGTAGCAAACCGCAACCCGGCTGGATTCTACGCCCCACTCTGCGCAGAACTGCCGGAAGGATTCGCAGTCAAACTGCCTTCCGTTGTCGGAGATTATTTGGAGGGGAACTCCGAACCTGCAAAAAATATTCTTCCATATGAATTTCTTACACTGGAGATGTGTGATGCTGGCGAGCGGCTCAGCCTCGACCCACTTCGTGAAGTAGTCCACTGCGACGATTACAAACTTCCGGTTTCCCGACCCGGTTGGCAAGGGACCGACCAGGTCGACGCCCCATCTCGTGAATGGGAGGGCGGTGCTGATCGGTGTGTACATCGTCGCTGGCCGGTCGGGGCTCTTCTGGAACTTCTGACATGTCTCACATCTCCTTGCATAATCGGCACAATCTCGCATTATCGTCGGCCAGAAGTAACCCTGGAGAACAACCTTCCTGGCAATAGTGCATGCCCCCTGGTGGGCGGAGCACACGCCCCCATGGAGTTCGGAGACGATCATGTCCGCTTCATGCGGGCGCAAACACTTTAGCAACGTCCCATTGTAGGACCTCTTGTATAGCTTCCCGTCCAAGACGACGTAGCCCGGAGCTCGTCGGCGGACTAACCTTGCTTCATCCTCCCTGTCAGGCAGCGTCCCATCGGCGATGTAACGCAGGAGGTCGTCCACCCAGCACCAGGCGACCGGTTGCAAGGGGAGGACGTTGACGGGCGGTGAGGCTGCTATGCTTGAAGTTGTCATCTCCTCAATGCGTGCAATTCTCGAAATGTGTTCGGGCAACCCCTGGGACAGTTTTGAGAGGAGATCAGCGTCCGAGTTTTGATTTCTCGGGACGCAAACCAACTCTGCCTGCTTGAACAGCCCGAGCAATTCCCGGACAGCATCTCGGTACTTCGTCATTCTTTCCTCCTTTGCTTCGAACTCACCTTTAACCTGTGAAACGACCAGCCGAGAGTCACATTTGACCGTTATCCATTCTGCTCCCATGGCGGCTGCTAGTCGCAGTCCGGACAATAGGGCCTCGTACTCCACCTCGTTGTTGGAGACTTTGAAAAGATAACGGTAGGCATAGTAGGCCCGAAATCCCTCAGGGGAGATGAGGACGATTCCGCCCCCACATCCCTTTGCTCCGGCCGACCCGTCTGTTGCTAAGGTCCACCACTGCTCATCGCTCTCCCGTTGTTTCTCTGTCACCTCCCGGGCCGTACACTCCACGATGAAATCGGCCAAAGCTTGGCCCTTGATGGATGTACGTGGCTGGAAGTCGACCTCATATTGACTGAGGAGCATCGACCACTTCACCACCCGCGCTGTGCCGGGCGCCCTCAGGGCTGCCCCTAGAGGCTGTTCCGACAGGATTCGGATTGGATGCGCCTGAAAGTAGTGTGTCAACTTCTTCGCGGTGATGTAAGCGGCATAGATCGTCTTTTCGAGCGGGGTGTATCGGAGCTCGGCATTCTGGAGGGTTTTGCTTACATAGTAGACGGGACGTTGAACGCCTTCCTCTTCACGAACCAGCACGGAGCTGATCGCGCCTTGAGAAACCCCAAGGTACAGGATCAGCGTCTCCCCCCTTTCCGGCTTGCTGAGTAGAGGCTCGGAGAGGAGGTATTTCTTCAAGTCTTCGAAGGCTCGCTGGCACTCATCAGTCCAGACGAAGCCATTTTGCTTCTTTAGGACCTGGAAGAAAGGTAATGATTTCTCAGCGGACTTCGACATGAAGCGCCCGAGGGCTGCTAGCCGACCGGTGAGAATCTGGACTTCTTTCACCGATTTCGGGGGCTCCATATCAAGTATCGCCCTCACTTTCTCGGGATTTGGCTCAATCCCTCTCCGTGTGACCATGTATCCTAGGAACTTGCCTCCCTGGACAGCAAAGGTACACTTCTTTGGGTTCAGGCGCAGTCGCACTGCCTTCATGATCCCGAAAATCTCTGCCAAGTCATCTGCGTGGTCGGCCGCCCGGGTGCTCTTGACGATCATATCGTCGACGTATGCTTCCATGTTCCTTCCGAGCACCTTCCGGAATACTTTGGCCACCATCCTCATGTACGTTGCCCCGGAATTCTTTAGCCCGAAGGCCATGACAAGATAGCAAAAAATTCCCTCCGGGGTAACGAACGAGGTCTTCTCCGCGTCATCTTCATGCATAAAAATCTGGTGGTACCCTCGAAAGGCGTCCATGAAGCTAAGGAGCTCACACCCGGCCGTCCCATCGACTAGTTGGTCGATGTTAGGTAACGGGAACGGATCCATAGGACACGCCTTGTTGAGGTCGGTGTAGTCGACACACATCCTCCAGGTCGGCGGCTTCGGGGCTAGGACCACGTTCGCCAACCACACTGGGTATAGGACCTCCCGAATGTGTCCGATACTCAGGAGCATGTTGACCTCCTTCTTCACGAATTCCTTCCTTTCGATGGAGAGATGTCTTCTCTTCTGCTGAACAGGTTTTGCCGACGGGTTGACTGCCAACCGGTGGACAGCGATGCTTCGGTCGAGGCCGGGCATGTCCTCCGGCCCCCATGCGAAGACAACGCTGAAGAGGATCAAGACCCGGATGATTTTTTCCCTCAAGTCGGCCGGGAGGCCGGTTCCAATCTTGACCTTCCGCTCTGGCTTCTCAGGGTCAATCTGGATTTCCTCCACGTCTGAAGTGGGTTCAGCACGGAGCTGACCCTCCTCATACTTCATGGCCTTGTTGTTGATAGTATGGACTCTCAAGTCCTTCTGGCCGATTTGTTTGCAAGCTTTTAGGTAGCAGCTCCTAGCCATCCGCTGGTCTCCCCTAGCAACTCCGACACCATTCGGAGTGGGGAACTTCATGCACAGGTGCTCCTGGGATATCACACACCTCAGGTCCTCCAGGGCCGGCCTCCCCATGATGATCTTATGCGGACAAGTTAGGCGTACGACTATGAATTCGACGTTTAACTTAGACACGCAGGGCTCGGAGCCCACCACCACAGGGAGGACTATGCTACCTTCCGACTCAATGGAGTCCCCGGTGAAGCCTGAGAGCGGGGTCCTCACCGGGATCAAGTCCTTCCTGTCCAGGCCGAGCCCCTGGAAGGTATCATAGTACATGATGTTAACGGAGCTCCCATTATCTACCAGGACTCGGTGGACGATGGTGTTGTTGATCTCGATCTTGATCATCAAGGCATCCCTGTGCGGTGGCGGCATCGACGGCAAATCTGCATCGGTGAAGAGGATGGGATCCCTCTTCACCCTCTTATCGGCAGGAGCTCTGGTTACTTCCCCAACGTACAAGGCTCGGGCCCATTGTTTCCGCTCTCCCGAGGTATCTCCTCCTTGGGGTCCCCCGAAGATGTATGAACATCGATGGTGTTTACGGGAGCCATCCCCTAGGTCGGCCTCATCATCCTCGGAAAGGGCGCCAAGCTCCCGCTTCTTGGCGGGTTGCTTCTCCTTTGATGTGGTAGCTTGGTCGGACCGCTGCCACGTCAGGCTCCTCTTCTGCGGAATATTTCCTGGTTTGCCAACAAATTGGCCCAGGTACCCTTTTTGGATGAGTTCTTCAATTTGCCGTCGGAGAATGACGCAATCATCTGTATCATGCCCTGCTCTCCGGTGGAATCGACAATATTGGTCGAGGTTGCGCTTGGCTGTCACCACATCACACTCCTCCGGAAAGTCAACTAAGCCTTGCTCCTCCACGTAGTCGAAGACGGCCTCGATCGGTTGAGCAAGTGGAGTCAATTGTTTGACGGGCAGGAGCGGTCCGCTCGGGACGTCCGCCCTGCCCTTGTCTTTGCTCTTGTTACCTTTGTACTTGTTTTTGTTGCCAGCCTTGCCGTCAGCTTTCTCGGCACCAGAACCAGCTTCCTTCTTCTTCTCCTCCTTTGCGCCTTCTTCCTCATCTCTCCTCCTCTGCACGGCATCTTCCGCCTCGGCCTGGCGATCAGCGCGGCCGAGCGCCTCCTCGTACGAGGCAGGGGGACTTCTAACGAAATCTTTGTAAAGCTCGCTAGACCGGATAGAGTTTGTGAGCATTGCTACCCCAGTCCTGTCATCAAGGCCCTGAACCTTGACTGACTCGGCCCTCCACCTCGCTAAGAAGGCGGACAATGATTCCTTCTTCCCCTGTTTTAGGCCGAACAGGTGGCTGAAGTTCTTTTTGACGTCTCGAGAGCTAGCGAACCTCAAGAGAAAGCGTTGAGCCAGCTCACGAAAGTTCATAATACTCCCGTCGGGCAGAGAATCATACCATTCACGAGCCGGGCCATCCAAGGTGGCAGAGAAACCGCGACACCGGATGGCGTCCTCGTACCCCATCATCACCATGTAGGAAAGGTATCGCGACACATGATGTTGGGGGTCAGAAATGCCCTTGTATGTTTCGATGGTGCAAGGCTTGTAGCCCCTTGGCAACGGCGCATCCATGATCGCCCGGGTGAAAGGTTCGGGTATCCGGAGGTCGGCCGTGTAGGGCTCCCCCCCGACGACCCTTCTCCTCAACTCGTCAAGGCGTTGTCGTAGATCTTCCACCTCGGCCGGCGGTGGGTTCCCTCGGACAGCCCTAGCACGGGGCTGGGCATGTCCAGCAGCACCTCCAAGTCGCCTGTGTGCATGAGGTCGGGTCCCCACGTTTTGCCTTTCCATGGAGCCAGTCCGGCTGCTCGCTCGGTGAGAGTGGCGAGAGGACTCGCCTCCTTCCATCTGCATTGAGCACCCCTGCTGGGCGCCCCTCCCCGCCTGCTGATGGGGTCGGCTAAGCTGCTGGGAGACTTCCTCCCTCCTGTTTTGGTCGGATCCAGAACGTCGCTCGTCACGCCGCCTGGAGGACACCTCCACATCTGCCGGCGTCTGTTGACGGGCAGGCTCATCCACGTTTCCGCCAGACACCATCTGTTGGAAACCTTGAGTCAAGGCCCCCAGAACCCGAGTCGCCTCCTGTAGGGCTTCCACCCCAGCATTGAGTCGAACCGGGTCCATGCGCGGAGCATGACGTCGGCCTCCCCCCCGCCGGCTGCGGGCCGAGCGCTCACCTTGGGTGTGGTTGAGCGTCGCCCTCAGGTCGCCGTGGCCTGACAATCGGTTCCGAAGGTCGCCTTGGGGCGCCGCCCCCCTGCCCTGTCCATGGTTGTCGAGGGCACGCTGGCGGCCTGACCCGGTGGATTCCTCGGTGTGGACTGAGACATGGTCACGTCGGGACGAGATTCCTGCCATCTTTCTGTGCGATTCCTGCTCCAGTGATTGTGAGAGACAATAGAGGCTCTCAATGAAAGCACCAATGTTGGTCCAAAATAGGACGCTCGTAGGCTTTTAGGAAAGCTACGTAAGAACACTCAAGCAGAAATCAGGAAAGCAATGCAAATATGGAAAGTAGCTAGAGAGTTTGGTAGCCAGAAATAGCATGTCTGTATTCGAAATATAACTTGCCTTTTATAGGCGCTTACAAATGGTAACTGCCGAATAATAATGACTAAATTAATTACAATATTAATACGAAATTAAATACATGATTAATGGTGCATTGATTACTGGCCGTTACGCTTCTTGGTTGGCTGGCTGGCGGGTCGGCCTGGCTGGCGGTCCGGACGCTTGAGCTTCTCGGGCGGCAGGCTTCCGTCGGGCTGGAAGGCAGGCTCCTAGCTAGGCCGCAAGGCAGGCTTCCAGACGGCCGGCAGGCAGGCCGTCTTGGGTTTCCACTCCGCTGGACCTCCACTCCCTAATGGGCCCGGTTGGTTGGGTCGACTTGATATCTGGATCGCTGGGTCCACTAGCTGGGCTTGCCTGGCGAGACGACAGTCCTGGGCTTGGGCCTGCTTATCCAAGTTTGGGGCAAAGTCTGATTAGGCGTTGGGCCTAGTCCTATAATCCCATCAGTATGTAAATTTTAAGTGTTTTCCTCGGGTCTCCAAACGCTAAGGCCGACCCTGTCCCTGTTGGGTTTTTCTTTGTTTTTGACCCATGAGGAAAGCCCAAGTATTGAGCCCATTAAAAGTCTTCTTTGACTTTGTGTGTTTGGGAGCTAATAATAAAAAATATGGGTTAGCTACTATCACACATTCGATGGACAGAAAGAGAGAAACAGAAAAGAGAGCATAAGTCGTAAACATGAGCTGAGTGTGCTCATTAGCAGGAATTAATTGAACCAGAAACCTAGTAACATATTCTATTGAGTATGTCGAAAGGATGGCTTTGAGATTCTCAGTTTCAAGTGATGGAAGGACAAAGAATCGATGTTGTTAGGCGATGAATCAAGTGTTATCACTGCTGCTGTCAACCATAGCCGTGGATCAAGAATGAATTTAACGACGCTAGCAAAGCACTCCCCAATTAAAGAAGAAAATTGAACACAAAATCTTTTGAAACACGCATTTGCTCTCACAATTGAATGAATGCACTTATACACGACAGTGTTCGCAAGTACACAACTTTTTAGTGACTTCTACGGAATAATTAAAAGAGCGAAGGTATAATACAACTCGAAACAAAGAAGTGTTGCAATCAATCATACAGATTAAATATTTTTTTGAAAAGTCAGAAGACATTTATCTTTTGGAATACCCTCCTCTGAATCATCCCGATCATCAGCCTGAGCAATCTCCGTTCATAACCAATCGATGTACATATTTCATTCCGACAGCATTGTTCGCCAGACTTCTCCTGTTATAGAAGGTAAACTGAGGAAACAACAATTTTCTTTTATATGATTTGAAGTGAAAAAATCATTCAAACATACTAAACAAATGCAGTTCAAAACACACTACAAAATACGATTATGTTAAAGGATCAAACTTCATGACATTAAATAGCATTGAAAATAGGGGTGGGTTCATAGAACCGAAAACCGAAAACCGAATCGAATCAAATCAAACCGCGACCAAATAAACTGAACCGATGAAAAACCGAAACCGAATATAAGAAACCGAACCGAACCGAACATGTTTGGTTTCAATTTCGGTTTTGACTCCTCAAAACCGAACCAAACCGAAAAAACCGAAATATTTAAAAATATGAAAAAATCATTTATTTTATATGGAGTATATGACCGGTCATGTGGTCAACGCTCAAGACCGAAAGCGTAAGAGGCTTTTTACGAGTCCAATACTCCATAATCTTTTAACCTAAAATGTAAGAGTCTTAGCTCTCGAAAAAAGGAGCCGCCGTCGAAGACATGGTAGATCGATTCAAGATACAACAACAACATCCAAGCTAGCCTTAGTCTCAAATGAAATTGGGGTCAGCTAACATGAATCGATACATGATATCACCACCAAAAGAAAACGAAAGAAAATGAAGATTAAAAAATAAGCTATTATAAAAAAAGATAATATAAAACGGAATGAATATACATAAAAATGATAAAATTTAAAGGGTAAAAATAATGTATATATATAAAAGGATAAAAGAATAAAAAACACAAAAAAAAAGACAAGGGAAAATAATAATAATAATAATAATAATAATACGAGATCACTCCTCCACACGAATACCCGCCCTCCACTTTGCTCTCTCGATTCAAGATGTGAAGCAAAAATGAGTGGATCTCCCTTTAGGACTGCATTTTATTTTGATTTCAGTTGGGACTGCATTTTATTTTGCTGCACCATATCCAAGTTTACTACGCTTAACTTTTAAGTGTCATGCACTAATGTTTAGTGCACTTTATTTAAATTGTAAGGCAGGAATTGACTTTCTTCAATACTTTGTGTTTTATTTTCCTGCACTTTGGTTATTTTGCACAATTGCACATCATTTCTTTTTTCAAAAAGTATGTGTCTTTTGATTTAAAACCGAAAAAATCAAAATCGAACCGAACAAAACCGAACCGAATCAACCGTGGTTGGACAAAAAATATGAACAAACCGAACCGAAGTTTTTAGTTTGATTCTACATTTGGTTTTAGGTCAAAACCGAACCGCATAAACCGAAGCCACCCCTAATTGAAAATGAAGTACTGGCAAACAATGCGAGTTATTATTTTGTAATCAAAATCAACCTCAAACAATTTTAACTACATAAATGATTTACATTCAAAAAAGGAGTTCAACTTTCAACTATGATGCAAGGCTGTTAAGTTTGCCTCAGATTAATCCTTTAAGATCATCTGGATTGTGATTTTACCTAGGGGGTTCCCCTGCATGGCAGGACCTGGTTCAACCACACCTCATGCTAAATGGATTAAATCATCAATGGCATACATTCTAATAAACGGTCCAAGTAACATGCAATTAGAGGAATCCCATAGTCAAAACTTCACGAACCGAAAAACTTTGTAAATCAGATACTGAAATTAATGCAAGTCATATAGGCTATGCTGAACATTCAAATACACACAAGCTTAGAAATGACCCTAATACAGTTAGAGGCAGTGCAGTTAATTCCAAAGATGTGATTATCATTACTTTAACTCAAGTTTTAGGAAGATTTTACATCACAACTGAGAATATGTAGAAGAAATCTCATGAACTTCAAGATAAAAGGAGCACTAGTTCGTCATTAATGAAGAATTAATTAATTAATGAAGAGTTTTCTGAAAACCAAATACGAATGGAAATTATATAAAATATAAAGCCTCAGACATCCAAGGAAGGACAAAACAGCATACGCTCTCAAGCCCGGCGAAAGGCGAAAGCTCTTAGGCGGCCACTGCGAATGATTTTGAAAAACGAGCCTTTGGATATATCATCACCGGCAATTATATCACTAAACCCCCAATCACAAAGAAAACCATGAGTGATGTTTGTGAGTCAAAAAAACATTTATTACAAATTCATCAACATTCACACCGGTGGGAACTTTGTTTAAGCGGTTCTAAAGAGACTGAAAAACAATTTTTAAATGATGAATGATAAATTCAGAACTTTTTCATTGATGTATGGCTCAGACATCCAAGGAAGGAATTTAGCAGCATAAGCTCTCAAGCCTGGCGAAGGCGAAAGCTCTTAGGCGGCCACTGCGAATGTTTTGAAAAACGAGCCTTTGGATTAATCATCATTGCCGTCCGAAAATTGTTTAACAAAACCAAATCACACAAAAAATTCTGTGCAAAACCTCAGACATCCAAGGAAGGACAAAAGCAGCATACGCTCTCAAGCCCGGCGAAAGGCGAAAGCTCTTAGGCGGCCACTGCGAATGTTTTTGAAAAACGAGCCTTTGGATCTATCATCACTGGTTTTCCCATCATTGTTTTATAATCGAAATAGCAACGCTTTAATCCAGAAAATCATTGAAACGATAAGATGAGCAAATATCAAGGAAGAGAATGACATAAACCACATTATCATCGACTATAAACTCGCTGCCTCTTTCTGATTACGAATTCAATGGCCTTCTCACGACTGATTAAATAGAAATTTGATGGGTTAAAAGGGAATGAATCTAGGGTTTAATTTTCGAATGCGGCAGAGCGCGACTTAAAGGCTGGAAAACTCTAGATGAACAATAGGAGTCCATGACCACATGACCCGATCCATACATATACATTTTTTTGCGTCTGATGGACTTCAAAGAGTAAAGCGGCCCAATGGAGAAACGCCCATTAGAGTTTCCCAATTTAGCGGTCCAATATAACTCCAAAGCAAGTTACATACATGGCGGGTTGGTGCCGATCCAATATTAGATTGGTCTCATTTCTATTTATCCTTTAATATTTTGGGGAAATATCCCGTGAACTCTATTTTTCCCAAATGCATTTCATTTATCTCCCTTGAGAATTTACTTTTCATATTGTGCTATGAATGCTTTTTTATTACCCAAGGATTTATGTGATGAAGTAGAAAAATTAATGAATGAGTTTTGGTGGAATGGGTCAAAATTTGACCAAAAAGGATTGAGATGAAGGAGGTGGGAGGTCCTTTGCAAACCTAAGGAGGCAGGAGGATTGGGTTTTAGGAGGATTCGGGAATTTAATTTAGCAATGCTTGTAAAACAAGGATGGAGGCTGATTACGGAGGAAGGCAGTCTGATGAACCGAGTCTTGAAAGCCAGGTACTTCCCCTCTTCTGATTTTTTTACATGTTAAACTCGGTAACAATCCATCATTTATTTGGGAAAAAAGGGTCAAATAAGCTCGCATACTATTTGTGAACCGTCACATAAGCCCATGAACTTTAAAAACAGTCATACACATACACTTTTACTCCTAAAATATGATATATAGGTCAACTGACCGATTAACCACTTGAAATTCCCGGTGGTATGCTTACGTGTCCCGTTTTTTACCTTAATATGGCCTCTTTTTTCAACATCAGCGGGTACATGATTCGGTTTACCCTATATAAAATCTTGGCCGGTTCTTAAAAAGAAAAGAAACCTTGGCCTGAGATATTTTTCATCAACGACGCTGAGAAGTCTGCATCTTCATCGAGTGAAACCCAGAGGAAAGTTTAGGGTTTTCTGCAAAGGATCTTATTCCTCTGAAATGTCTTCATCTTCATTTACTTCAAATAGAACTGATATTCCGGATCTGCGCTATGAACCGAACTTGTATTGTTACTGTGGTTTGAAGGCTCCGTTGTGTGTTATTAGAGGAAGCGGTCGGAAGTTCTACGGATGTAAACGCTGGAAGGTAAATGAAGCTAAATTCACACTTCGATTTTGATATTTTTGTGCTGAAATTGGTAATAACCGCAGGCTGAATGCAAAAATTTGTTTATTGCATATTAATCAGAAAAGGTGACGTGCACTTTGTCGTGAGTGCACTCAAAATAAATATCAATACAAACACTTATACGTAGTATAGCGAAGTAGAGTTCGTATCCACAGGGAAAGGAATAACTTTCTTTTTATATAAACAGTAAATGAAGGGGGGTTTTGATTGTTGATTTGAGTGATTTAATTAATTTAAACACGAAGATGAACGAGTTATGTGGTTTAATTCAAAGATAAAAGAGACTTGGTATTGCTACTTTACACTTGTTGATATATTTTAGTCGATCATTGTTATATCTATAACTTATCTCCTCTCGAATACTCAATCGAGGAGTATATCCAATTCATCGAGGATAGTTATTAACAACGACCGTTCATTAATAACCCTTACTATTAGTCAAGTATAGAACAAGCGCCGTATACCGACTTGATAGTAGCATTTAATCGCTTAACTCCTTGATGAAATCAATTGAGATCGATAACCTCAACACAAGCAGTTTTGGTTTAACCATTGTTCTAAAAATCGGCCTAGGCGGACCGACTAATCGGCCTAGGCGGCCTAGGCGGCCCTAACCGTAGAGGTCGAATTGGCCTAGTCGGCCAAAAAATCGCCCTAGTCGGCCTAAAAATCGGCCTAGTCGGCCGCCTAGGCGCTAGGCGCCCCTCAAACGCCCGACTAGCGCCTAGCGAGTTTTAGAACAATGGGTTTAACCAACACAATTAATTCCTCTTAAGTCTATTAACCACAACCGTGCATTAATAGACCGAAGTTACTTACTTGTGAAACTATCAACGATTAACCATTGGTTCGTTGATCGTATCTAGTAGTAATTAATATATGAAACAAAACTAGTTGATCCTTTAAGTAATGTTCAAAATATTAATATGAAATATGAATAGGAATTAATTAATACTCAAGGAAGAATATTAAATAAGATGAATCCTACTATAGTTAATATCAAGATGTTAACTAATTGTCATCTTAGTAACACTCCCCAATATTAACATAGAGAAAGAAATGATTATTACTATAACTAATGTCAAGATGTTAACTAATTGTCATCTTAGCAACACTCCCCAACATTGATATAGAAATAGCATTTGAAGAAAGAATTAATATTCAAGGAAAGAAGTTAAGAAAATAACTCACAACTTTAATAATCAACAAGCTTCAAGAGCAATACCAAGAAATGGAAGTTTAGCTCCTCATTTGGAGACTAAACATGCTAAAAGAAATATAAAGAAATGCTATTCTAAACTGAGCTTAAGAGTATAAAGGAATTGGTCTCCTCAAAGTGAAGGAAAGGAGGTGTATTTATAGGCTTTTTGAGGTGCAGGATCGAGTACTCGATCGAGTATGTATACATACTCGATCGAGTATGTGTAGAACATCGAATTCGCTCTATACTCGATCGATACTCGGGTAATTTTTATAGCTATACCCGATCGAGTATTAAGGTATACCCGATCGGGTATAGACACTCGATCGTGGGAAAATCTTCTCCTGCATGTTCCTTTGTTTTCGGATCCGATCCGATTTGAAGTTTCAACCAGATACCCGATCGAGTATATGTATATACTCGACCGAGTATAGACCAAAATCAGGATTTTTCCTTCTTTTTGTCTTGTACTCTTAAACCTTTCTTCACCATTGATCGTTTGATTGATCTTGGACCTGTTTAAGCTCAGAATAAATCTAATCTAAACAAATTACAAGAATTTAACAAACTAAACTATTACACCGAAAGTGTGTAATTTCCGAAATATTAAACAATCAAAACTAACTAAAAACGTAAATAAACATACGGAAATTACAAACGTATCAAAAGGTGTAAATTTGAATTAGGAGAAGTTGGTGCTTCAACATTGAATATTAAGTTGGAAATTATTTCCCAGTATCTTTTGTTTTTGGGAAACATTTAAGTGGAAAATTTTCATGCAAAAGCTGGAATTAATTTTTTATTTCAATATTTTCATAATTTGTTTATTGGGAAAAAGTTGTAAATGTTATACTAGTAATTATTTAGACTGATTTAAAAAATTTGCAGGAAGGACAAGGCTATGGATATTTTGTTTGGAAGGACGAAAGTAATATACAACAACGCCCTAAATTAAGCTTGGAGGAGGTAACGACGGTGCTTTATGATTTACAAGAGAAAATGATTCGCGTGAAAGCAGCGGTGCAGGCTAACATGGATGAGAATAAGAGATTTAGAATATTAGCTGGAGTTGTAATGGTGTGATCCTAGCAATGTTAATGTACATTTGTATACTAGTTAAAGGAGTTAATTGATGGAGTTGTAATGTAGCTTGGGGAGCATGCTTGTGATGATTTATGTAGTCCTTTGGTCATATGTGTGCTACGTAGTTTTTTGTAACAATCATGAAAACATTCTAATGTAGATTTGGCAGCAAGTTTTTTTTTTGTGATTTTTGTAGTCCTCTCCTCTTATGTATCTTACTCCTGCTTTGAGTATTCTCTTTCATATGTCCTGCATCTTATATAAAATATTAATGCCTATATGGTGGAAGAGTTGGCTCCAATTTTGGTGTTTTGAAAAGTGAATAGGAACTAATGAAGTATACTCTGATCTAATGTTAAGCCAGGAACCAGTGTTGGTGATATTCGTGTAATTTCCGATTGTATGTTTGTATTTTTAACTAGTTTTTATTAGTTCTAGTTGTGGAAATTACACACTTTTGGTGTAATATGTTATTTTCATTTTTATTTGTAATTTGTTTAGATTAGGATTATTCTGAGCTTAGGACAAGTCAAAATCATCCCAAGAATCAAAAGATGGATCCTAAAGACCAAATAATGTGCAAAAAGGAGAAGATCAAATGAAGATCTTGAAATTTGTTCAATACTCGGTCGAGTATTGCCAATACTCGGTCGAGTATTGGCCTGATACGCTGGTCAAAATCAAATCTGGGAGCAAAAGAACGTGGCTGAATATTTGATGAAAATCGTGTCGCATACTCGGTCGAGTATTGGCAATACTCGGTCGAGTATGCCTATTTTTCACAATTTCCTGGAAATTTCCTCTCATACTCGGTCGAGTATTGCCAATACTGGATCGAGTACCGAACCCTGCCACCTCTATTTTGCTATAAATACACCACTTTTCCTTCACATTAAAATCATCAATTCACATATACTCTTTAGCTCAGTTTAGATTAGTGTTTTCTTTATATATTTTTTATCATGTTTAGTCTCCAAATGAGGAGCTAAACTCTTCCATCTTGGTTTTGCTACTTTGAAGCTTAATGAATTTGTAAGTTGTGAGTTATTCTCTTTAATCTTCTTATTTGAATATTAATTCTTCCTTTAAATACTATTTCTATATCAATGTTGGGGAGTGTTACTAAGATGACAATTAGTTAACATCTTGACATTAGTTATAGTAATAGTTATTTCTTCCTCTATGTTAATATTGGGGAGTGTTACTAAGATGACAATTAGTTAACATCTTGATATTAACTATAGTAGGATTCATCTTCTTTAATATTCTTCCTTGAGTTTTAACTGATTCCTATTCATATTTCATATTAATATTTTGAACATTACTTAAAGGATCAACTAGTTTTGTTTCATATATTAATTATTACTAAAATCGATCGACGAATACGCTTGTTAATCGTTCGATCATTTCACGGTAGTAAACTTAGGTTATTAATGCATGCGTTTCATGGTTAATAAACCAAGGGGAATTAATTATGTTGATTAAACCAATAAACCGCTTGTGTTGAAGTTATCAATCTCAATCGTTTTCATCTTGATTTTATTGCTACTATCGAGTGAATATACGGCGCGTGTTCTATATTAACTCGGTAGTAAGTTTTATTAATGAACGCGTCTCGTTATTAATAACTACCCTCGATGAATTGGATATAATCCTCGATTGAGTATTCGAGAGGAAGATAGTTAAAGATATAACCGGGATCGACGAACATTTCATTAAGTGGATAAAAGCAAAGCCAAGTCCCCATCTCTATTAATTAAACTCATTTAAGTCATTCATCTTAGTATTAATTAAATTAAATTAAATCAAATTAAAAAACCCCCTTGTTACTATTTAATTAAAAAGAGAAGTATTCATTTCCCTGTGGATACGAACCTTACTTCGCTATACTACGTATAAGTGTTGTATTGTATTATTATTTTGAGTGCACACCACGACAAAGTGCACGTCAATTGGGGAAGAGTCATTATATTGAGCTCAAGCTAAGCCAGGAACCAATGTTGCTGAATTCACACTTCTTGATTCATCTATCAGCATTGTGACTTTGGAAAGAGGCATACTATTAAACATAGAACTGATTTAGTTAAAAATAGCCTGGTTGTGTACTTGAGAGGAGTGTTATCGTGTGATGCTTTAACATAGAACTGGTTTGGTTGAAAATAGAAGAGGTTGACCCCAATGTTTTACTGTGATGCTTCAGAAATGTAAAAAGCACCCAAAAGGAATAGTTCCCACTCAAACTCCCAGAAACTACAAGGTTCTAATGTTCATAAAAGCTTCCCAAGCCTCATGAGAACCTGATATCTTACCAAACGTCACCAATCAAATTTACATGGGGATTTTAAAATGCATACAAAGTGCACCAAAATGACTAGCCTCCAAGGAGCTAAAAATAAAACCATACAGGCTCAAACTTGCATAGGAGGGTGAAACTCCAGACTGAGTAATGATGATGATCATTTAATGCTAAACATAAATCTGTAAAAATTAGTACAGAATCAGTACAAAATCTCTAATCTGCTCATTAAACATCTTGGTTTCCTGCAACAAGCATGCAGGTTGTATGAAACAAAGAAGAGTTGCTATACTTTTCTACTTAACCCATATACTAGCTGAAAACATTCCATAACATGTCACAAAAATAGGGGATTTTAAACATGCCTACCTAACATGTCAGTTTAATTACATTACAAAAAAGGCATCGTAATCCATTATCAATGCATAGGACATTACAAAGCATAATGGATTTATCCCATTACAAAATTCAGCAAAATTCGGTGCATCCCATAGGATATTACAAAACATAAGGGTTTATCCCTTTACAAAATTCAGTACATTTCATAGGACATTACAAACGATAAGGGGTCTATCCCTTTGCTCCTCAACAAAAGTATTATCATGGCCTGATTGTAAAATATCCTCTTCCTTTTCGTCTTGACACAATGATTTGTCCTTGTTCAATTCAGTTTCATTTCCTTCAACATTTTCACTACCATGGTCTGATTCAACCCTTTGTTCTGAAATCAATTCTGCATCATCAATACCATGCTCCACATAAATGTCCACTATTCCCCGATTGATGGCCATTTCAATAAGCTCAAGAGTAGATGCATCATTCCATAATGGCTTTAACAATTCCATCTTCTCCTAAGGCAATTTAAAGGATAAGGACTCCACCTTCTTGTATGCATCCTCCATGATAAACTTTACAAGGTGAGGGTAAGATATTCTATTCGGGTCAAGAGTAACCGTATGCACCTCACCGTTAACATATGACAGCTCTGCACCTTTATCGAAATTGCCCCCATGGTGTATTCTTAACTCTGCTTCCAAAAACATTCTGAAATTCAAAGACTCATGTAAGTGTAACTTACTGAAGCAAAATACCCATGTAAAGGTCCCTATCATCAGTTCGAATTCCAATAGCAAATATAGCAAATAGCAAATCCAATAGCAATTCCAATAGAATTCGAAATCAAGAAAGCAAATCCAATAGCAATTCCAATAGAATTCGAAATCACGGAGAGCCACTGGTGAGCTTGGAGAGCGGAAACTAGTTCCAACTCTCTTATGAGGATAGTGATTCCATGGCCAGGATTGGGCATCGTTCATGGAGCTGTTTTAGTCCGTAGATGGAGGATTATCAATCCCCTGCAACTAGTCTCTCGTATCTCCTTCGCAAACGGATAACATAGTGTCTCCACGGAAAAATCTCAACCAAAAGCTCTTCTTCTAAAAAATAAGTAGGTAAATCTAACCAGGCCTCACCGAGTTCATTAGATCAAGTTTGTTAGCTTTCTCTATTTAAATTTTTATTCAACTATCACAGATCCCTTTCTATTCATACTTTTTCGCTCAGCAATCCCTGATTTGTTCAGGTTCTCACTGATTTAGGTATGGTTAATTTTTATTTTATGCACCTACAATATTGCTTTGTAATACTCCGTATCGACCTTTTTTGGTTGTTTTTAGCGATTCACAACGTGTTTGAATTTTTAGGTTTTCTAGCATCCATACTTAATTTGTTCAAAGTATTGTTCCAAATTTGAATGAGAATAACCAATTGAGAGGTCATTGAAGCACATTTAAGCTAAAACATTCCAGAGATGAGGTTACTATAATTATAGGAATGATTAGCAAGATTAATGTGAGATCGAATAAGTTATGTTTGGTAATGAACTCACACGTAAATGTTTTGTAGTGGTAAATCTGTGACATTTGGGAATGGTGCTTACCGTTCTGGGCATAATACGATTTGAAGAATGTGTATTATGCTTCACCGATTTGGAATCCGCTCCTTTTGATAGCATGATTGTCGGTAATATTTTGTGCTAATTTCCAATTACTTGTATTATACATGTAAGCCGTGTATCAATTATATGTGCAACTGTCTATATGGTGATACTTTCTTTTGTCATGTCCCCGAAGTTTTCATTTTGCACTATTTTCATTGTTTACAGGATTGTTGTTTGAGCTCGGACAATTTTAGCCTCAATTAACATGATGTTCCGATTTCTCTCAAATACAAATTGAAACATGAATCATGCTAAACTGCGCTAAAAAAACCAAGTTTGCTAATAATTCAATAATCATTTCGAAAACGAAATAATTATTGAATTTGTTTGTATATTTAGTTTTGAGTTAGTTGATTCAGTCATGTTAAGACTAGTTGATTCCTCGTAGGTGCTAGTAATTTAGAATTTGTTTGTATATTTATGTTTATTAGCTTTACCAATCAAATACTTGGTATTACTCTTGATTTTGCAAATCGAATTGTATAATTAAAAAAATGTTAGCTATTTTTTCAAATATTTTTTCACATTAAAATCTCAAACCTCACCTTAACTCCCGTTAATATGTTTCTTTTGCATTATGTGATACTGATTTCATTGCAGATCATTGATGTGGTTATGGTACTTGCATTATTAGGTGGCTGAAGTCTGAAGAGCTCAAGAAAAGTGTTTGCTGTGAGACCTGCCTCACTTGTATTGCGTGTAGTCTAGCTCCAAACCGCTTACTGGCTAAGATATTAGCTTTGTTCGGGGGGCAACTATGGACCCACAATGCATTTTGTTTGTCTACCATCAAAATTTAATTACATCAAATTTAATTTCTTACAACTCAATGTATTTTTTGTTGTCAAGTTTCTTCGCATATTAACAAACACAATGATCAATTTGTTTTGCCTCATGATCATAATGCTATTATGATGTTTGTCTCCGCACTTTCTATTAGGAAGGTACTATTGTATAGTTTACCATTATAGCAAGTTGCTTTGGTTGTTAGGTATTGAAAAAACTATAATTCAAGTCATTATTCTTAGATTTTTGTTGCTTTTTGTTGTATTTTATGTGTTTCTTTTTGTTGTCTTGTGTTTCATTATGTTTCTTGTTGTTGAATTGTGTTGCTTATTGTTGTTTATAGTTGAATTTGATTTTACTTATTCATTTAGGTTTGTACTTACAACAGGATTTCAAGGCTAGTGAGATTGAGGTTGGTGTTGTGTGAAAAGAAGATTGAACTTTAAGAGTGTTATCAACAGAGGAGATTGAAGAGCACTTGACGGCTATAAGTGAGCGTGACTAAGTTAAATTGTTACCCCCACAATTTCGGTGTTATTTTCTATGATGAATGTAAAAAATAAATTGAAGTGAACTCATTGAATATTTATGTTTGTTGTAATTATATTCTTTTTGTTTTGTCGCATTTTATTGCGTTATGCTACATTTTGTTGCACTATGTTGCAATTTGTTGCATCGTGTTATTTATTATTGACTTTATTCTTTATTTAGGTTTCAATATATTTTTATACTTTGGAAAAAAACCAACACACACATATAAACATCTATAATAATTAATTCGGATTTATGAAATACAACAACACAAGAAACACAAAGAAACAATAAAAAACAAAATTTACAAAAATAGAAACAAAAAGAAACACAAAGAAACCATGTGCAGCATAAAAAATAACAATTACTAGCAATATTAATTTTCTAAATTTAAAAAAACATATAAATAAAAAATAAAGATTAGCTACTGGCTAGAGGCTAGGGTGTAATCAAGAGAAGAGGAAAACAAGAAAAGGAAAAAAAGAAAAACTAAAAATGCTAATAACATGCTACAAATGATAGCGTGTTGGCTACCGGCTAGAGGCTAGGGTGTTGTTTTCCGATCTATTGACTTATTTGTTTGCTTTTTTGAGTAGTAAATGCATCTATATGATTATTTTTTAGTATATATGGACTAAGATGACTATTTCAAAATAGTAAAAAGGATTTATTTGATAATTTCCCTTAAAAGGTAGTACTTCCTCTGCTCTTTACTAAATGCCATATCAACTTTTTCAGAGTATTGAATGAGAAAATATTCAGGGTAATATAGAGTCACTAAGGAATGTGTGTTTAAATGAAAAAAGTAGGAAATAGAACACTTCTAATAAAGTGAGTGAAGGAGGAAATTTAAAGTAACGAAAAGTAGGAGGGACAATATATAAAGAAAAGTGCTACCTCCGTCCCGAAAAGAAGTTCTCACTTTCCTTTTATGAGTGTTCAAAAAAGAAGTTATCGTTTCTATAAATGGAAAGTATTTTTAAACAAAAGTCCCAATGACCCCTGCCTTTTATCTACTTTTTGCTTGATTTGACAAAAGGTCGGTCAGAACTAGCCCCATCATCAGGGAAGACAACATGAAGAGGAACGGAATTAGAAGAAGACATTGAAAGACTGACCTGGAAAGGGAAGGTGGAACGAAGAGGAGAGCTTTCTTGCCTAGGGTTTGAGTAGTGCAAATTAACAGAAGGTTCGCATTGAGGATGAAGATACCTTTTATAGTGGAGCCCTAATGTGTCAAACCACTCTGGAACCGCTACCAAGGCACTCAAGTGCTGAAGATGGGATGACGGAGTGAGAAGTTGTGAAGACAGGCACATATTGTTTGCATTAAATGCCCGCGGCGCAACAAAAAGTAAATTTGAAATTTGAACCTTTTACTCTCCTAAAATCCTACCGGCCGATTTATTTTAGAGACTAGGGGGCTCGTGATTCCGCCCAATTACGGAATCAAACCCATAACGGGATTAGCCCTAAACGGGATGAGCCTATAAGCAGGATTAGCTCTCAACGAGATTAGACCTTAACGGGATCAAGCCCTAAACAGGATTAATATTAGTTAGCCGCTGGGCCTAATTGAGAATCAAGCCCACGAGAGGAATCCACAACCAGGCCAGGTTGGACAACAGACCTCGAGCTCGGGCGGAGTTCTAGTGAGGTTGGGATAATCCTAGGGCTTACGTGGCAGGCTATCATTCGAGCATAACTATCTGGCAGCAGACAGGAATAACGGAACGTGGACTTAAAGGAACAATCATTGCACAACGTCCAAGACGTTACATGAGTTCTATTCGATTAAAATATGATTAATAACATTTATTGTATCAGATCAGTTTCCTCCTAGAATACTAGTTCCTTAGTCTATAAATACTTCCTGTATATTTCCTATGAAGGGACCGAACACCGGATAATAAAATACTGCCTTACGCTGCCTAATTTTCATCTGCTCTCGTAGATACAGTTCTCGTAGTTTGATTAAAATCCATCAGTATTAATGTTTGACGATTAAATTGCAAATGTTAATTAACTATTTATTACAATAGAAATAATTTTTTTTAAAATGAATCTTGAAAAGAGTAAGTGAGAAACTCACTTATATTAAAATTAATAACAAATCAACGATCATTACAATATATTAGAGATAATATCAACCTCAATGATTAAAAGTGGACTTTGCTAACCACAAATGAGTCACAAAAGTCCTTAACTATGTAATGCACAAATAAAAGTTTCATTTGATATGGAAAACCTAAAGCTAATCTAAACAATTCAAAACGAATGAACAGTAAATAACAACATAAATAAGCGAAATTATAAATACGATTAAAAATAGCCATCAATGTCCAATAATGTAGTGCTCTATCCTGATTCCACTGGACATGTAGACATTTTGTGTTCGAATGAACACTAATGGCTGTTATTCCGATCTGAAATGCTCTAGGCTGATACAAATAAAAAATCACCCTTCCAATTAATAGTGGTGATTCGAAAGGGGACGAGCCATCAATAATGCCATAGACGAATTGAGAAAAATACGTTCTCCGAGTAAATCAAATCTAGGACGAGAAGACGACCTTCAATAGAAATTAAACAAAAGTAGGACATCCTATAGCAATTTGTGTTACTAATTTGAGCAGAAACTAGCCATAAAATGACTGTCAAGATTGAAAGGAGAATAAAAACTCTAGACACACTAGAAAACAATCACCTCTCGTATGAACTCCAAACCACATGGGAAATCCCTGAAAATCACATCTAGGGGGTGTTTTCTTAATTTATGGGAGAAGTCAACGCGAAGTGTAAAATAATGGGAGTTTGTTTAGGATTTCCAAAATAATGGTAATAAGAAAAGAGATTCTGAGTAATATAGGTAAAAGCGTTTTTTTATTTTGTTTGACTCATTCTGAAGCCCCATTTCTGATTGAGGGGACAAGGTAGTTGGTTAGGGATGTAGGGTCGGGGTTAGGTAAAATATAAAATCTCATTTTTCTTTAAAGTATTGTAACTTTTTATTTATATTCCAATTCTGATAAAAATAAGTCAAAATGCATAGTTTTTATGATATTTTATATGACACCAATAATGCATATGTGTAAATTTTTTCAAAATAATAAAGTTTCAAATCCAATTTTTTCTTAAACACATCTATATGCTAAAATTTAGGTCTCGTTGTAAGAAAATAGTATTTTACAATGAAATCTTAATTTTTAACACTTGAATCTATTTAAAAGTTGATTTGAAATGCTTTTGCATTTGAAACTTCAATTTTTTTAAACTTTACATACTATCCTCCGTCTCTTTTTAATCGCAACATGTTGAATTTTACACTGTTCACATCTACTACTTTGACTTCTTTTTATATTATTATTTTATGAAAATTATTTTTTTTTAAAAATATTGTTCAATTCATCTCATTACAAATTTTCAAAATCTAATGTTTGTAAATATTTTTTACTAATAGAGATTAAGATATAATTACGGTCAGTGGCGGAACTAGGGGGGGGGGGCGGTGCCGCCGCCTTCCGTTCCCCGGCGGTGGTAGTGTATATGTATGTATGTGTATGTATGTATGTATGTATGTATGTATGTATGTATGTATGTATGTATATATATGTGTGTGTGTGTGTGTATATATATATATGTATGTGTGTATATATATATATATATATATATATATATATATATATATATATATATATATATATATATATATATATATCAGCCCCGATGGTTAAAAGTTGTATATATTATATCCCCGGCAGCAAATTATGAACAATGATTCTGACTGTCCAGTTAGAAGCGTCGCTGCTACAAAGAATTCCACGTGCATGATGTCGTGGGTTCAAGTCCCATGGGCTTCTTGTTTTGTTTTCATACTTCGCATTACTTGAACTCCCTGCTTCTCCTTTACTCCACATTTAGGGAGTGTTTGCAATTGCTTTAACTTTAAAAAAGTGATTTTGGGAAAATGTAATAGTAAAAGTTGGTAGTGTTTGACAAAAAAGTGATTCTGAAAAAGTAAAAGTTGATAGTGTTTGGTGAAATAAGTACTTTTGTGTAATAGAAAAGTGAAAAACAGTTTAAAGCACCCTTCCACCTGCTTCCAACTTTTAGCTTTTAAGTGATTAATTTAAGCAGAAACTATCATTTGAAAACACTCTTTTTAACTTTTTTAAAGCCAAAAACTGAAAAGCACTTTTTTAAGCAACCGCAAACACTCTTTTAATTTTGATTCCTATGTTGCATTTTAGACATATAACTCTCTATTAATTTTCTTAAATTGATTCACTCTAGAACAGGACATTGGTTAAATCACACTTTAGATTTCTATATCTTTTACTAGACAAATACCCGTGCGATGCACGGGATATATCTAGAATAGAATAACAACTACAGTACTTCTTTATTATTAAGTTTTAGTATGATTGTACGTGGTGTGAAATTATTCAAATAAAAAGACAATAGAGTTTATATATTGTAAATTTGATTATATAATACGGAGTAGTAATTTGCGAGAAAAGAAAATTTTGGACAGTATGAACGATTACCAAGTAAAATTAAAAAATGGTAGGGTATAACAATAAGTTCTATAAGATAAGGAATTAACATGATATGTTGACAATGTACAAAAGTATCATAAATTTCTAAAAACTCTTGTATAGACCACATTATTAATAGTGTCGATAACACGACTTTTTGTAATCACATATAAGAATCTTCAATTCAGTTCTGGAGGTGACACTTGATGTGGCAACACACACTTGACGTGGCAACACACACTTGACCATGTGTAAAACATATTTTGGATGATATATGATCACTTGCTGCAGAGATTGTCCTTAACTTTTTTTATCAATAGGAAAAAAGAAACAGTGATTGGGAATTACTTGCGTTGAAATTTGAAAGAAATGTTATTATCTGACAGGACCACTAATGGTAATCAATATTAGATCGATATTCAATCTTGATTAATTTTATATTATTAATTGAAACGCGCTTGAGATCTTCTAAAAAGATTTCCATGATTTTTTCTTTGTCCATCACTCTCTAACTTCTTCAAGTCATCCTTCTCAATAACATATGCATACTTGGTTAAGAACATGTTTGGTGACCCCCTTTTAAGCTTAGCAGCCAACGTTTTCACCAAATAAATAAGTTTTAATTTTGTGAGTTGAATTGTGTAATAATCAATATAAGTATGGTTAAAGTTACTTTTCTGGTTGAATTAGCTGAAGTTACTGTCGAAGACCATTTTAGTTATTTTTTCATATACTCGTATTATTTTCTTTATTTTATTAATAAAATATATTTTAAATATAATTTTTTCATAATTATGAAGAATCGGGCAATCCAACCACTTCGGCCTAAACTTCAGAAATATTGGCACAATCAGTAGATTTAGCCAATTTCAGTGTTACCAAACAGGCTCTTAAAGTGTTATCAAACGGACTCTTAATGTGATAATTGATATCTTGTGTTGGTACTTATATGGGCAAATTATTTAAGTTTTAGCTACTTAAAATTGCTTCAATGAATGTATTTTCGGACAAAATTTGGACTTAATTTTTTGTAATCTCGGATTCACCTATGTATAAACTATGAATTGCTTTCGAGTTCCCTTTTCAAAGCAAATGTACATGGGTCCACACTTTTTCTTATGCATTTTCACTCTCCAATATTATGTAATATGGAGTATAATTTTTCCCAAATCCGCTTTATTTTTGTGACTTCCAATATTTCACCATTTCATAATAATGAATGTTAAAACTTTGTTTTTGCTACTTTTATTTTTTTGTCACTTAAACAAATTGACTGTTAAATTTGTTTCAAACAAATTGAATGTTTATGTTTATTATTATTAACTAAATTATCATCATATATTTGAATGAATGTTTGCTTACTTATTGGACATACTAACATATCATTATTCCCAGTTTTTTTTTTCATTTATTAACGTGGTAATACATATTACTACTACACATATGACTAAATCATATGTTTCCTTTATTTGCTTTCCTTTTACCTTTACATGCATTGGGCAGGAAAATTGGAGCCACAAATTGTAGCAATTTTTCTATTTTATATTATAGAAAAAAGGTTCAAATAACCCCTTATACTATTTCCAAACCGTCACTTAAGCCCTTATACTAAAAAAAATTATATAAGTACGCTTACTTTAAAAAATGGATCAATTTGACCATTTAATAAGCTTTTGACCTGTAATAGCAGGTTTTTAATATTTAAAAATTCTAAAAATTGTTAAAATTTGAAGAAATGTATACAGAAATTGTGAAAATTTTCAGAATATCAAAGTCAATATTTTTTCATTTTTAAAATATATTTATATTCGGCATCTATTTAAAAGGTTTTTAAAGTTTTATTTTTTCTTTTTTTATTTTCACTTTATTTTTTCAGTTTTATAATTTTTTTTTTACTTTAATGTTTTTAAATTTTTATCTATTTTTATATTTATACTATTTTTATATTATTATTAGATTATTTATTCAAATTTATATGAATTTTTGAAAGATTTATCAATATTCCTAATTTAATTTAAAAAGAAATAACCTGCTATAGCGGGTCAAAGGGCTTGGTTGATTGTATTTTAAAAGTAGACGTACTTATATGATACTTTTTTAAGTACAAAAGCTTAAGAGACGGATTACAAATAGTAGAAGAACTTATTTGACTCTTTTTCCTATATTATACTCCCTTTGTCCCGCAAAGTTCTCGCTTTCCCTTTTTAGCAGTCCCAAAAAGAAGTTCCACTTTCTTTATATGGCACGTTATCTACATCAAAACAGTGTCAAACAGTGTTGAAATAGTGTCAAAACAGTAAAATTTACCCTCTAGTAAGTTTATTTCTTTAATATGTGTGTAGGTCAAACCGGGAACTTCTTTGCGGGACGGAAGAAGTATAAATATAAAGATATTGTCACATAAAAATAACTAAAAATATAATAAATGATCGTGAGAAAATATTTTGTGCCAAATTAATACTTATTATTATTATTAATGTTATTATTATTATTATTACTACAACTATTATTAATAAATGAGAAAAAAATCATTATTAAATTAGATGTATTGTCTTTTATAGTTAAATTACACTTTGACATGTAATATTGCACTCAAAATTAGATCAAAATTATATGGCGTCTAATTGAAAACATAAGGAAAGCATTCAATGCTTGCTTATTTTTACACACGTTTTAACTCTTCGCAAGTTTATTTAATTCATTACAACTATAATTTAAGCACACATAAGGGCAATAAATGCTCTATTAATAAATAGATTTTTCAAGCACAATTAGATTGGCCGAGTGTACATATTTCAAGCACATGTATTACATTTTTACTCATCTCTTGGGCGGGAATTTTCCCTCCAATAGTTATGCCAACTCTTCTACTTTATATTATATAAAGATTTTATATTCTTATTTTTTCATTACAAATTATTTGGCACTTCTTCTTCCCGTATTCATATGCAAGTTTCAATGGCCCAAAATTAAATTTATAGCATAACTGTTAATTATTCGAAAATAAGAAAACAAATCAATGAGTTTTTAGTCATTTCTTTCTTCTTGAAATAATGACATACATTATTTAATGTGTAAATTATCAAGAATAATTCTCAGCATACTTTGAATTAACATTCCTATTTACGTTTTCCTTAACATAATAGCATTATTTATTTGAGACACGCTATATACGCACATATACAAGTTTTGGATCAAATAAAAAGAGTTATTCTCTTCCTTAAAAGAAAGAGTTATTCTCATGAAAAATAAGAAAAAATCTTGGGGATTAAAGTTGGGATCTAATGGCTCAAAATCAAACAATAATGCACTACATTTTATGAGAAACGCGGTCACAATTTACTAAACCAATCAAAGCTTCCGTCATACCAGAAAAGTGCAAAACAAATATCTATCAATGCACCAGAATGAGTAAAAAGTGCACTCGTTCGCACTATTCACGCGAAAATTCTTTTTATTGTAAAAACAACGATTACTTTTTACTCATTTTTCCTTTATTCTAATAAAAAAATGTTTCGCAAAAAAATTATATATAAGAGCACCCGCTCAAATGATTCTCTGGTTCCGCCATTGTAATACGGTCAAAAACGTGCGTTTGCAAGTGTGAAATGTTGACCGTTGCATCTAAAAAAGAACGGAGGAAGTATATAATATTAGTGTCATATTGAAAATTGCAAAAAGTTATGAATTTTGATTCTGTTTGTGAGAATTAGAGTACAAATAAAAAAAATTAGAATACTCAAATAAAAATAGAGTTTTATTTTATACCTAATCCCCACCTCACCTCCCTAACCCTCTCAATAGGGAATGAGGCTTCCGAATTATTGTTACGGAGTATTTAATTTTTTTCTAGTCCTACTTTGTTTGGGAAGAAAACTTCGAAATCCTGTATTTTTTGTACTGTAAATTCGATTCCCGTACCTTTGCACCGGAGTTATAAAACTCCCGTATTTTTTGTCATTTACTCATTTTCTCCTAGGAGATAGGGATTAGGGAGTACTTGCATTTTCTTCCTTGAAAGATGCCATTTTAAAATATCTAAAATCAGCAAGACTTACGGTCCTACCGCCTACGGGTGCATTTTCTGACCATTACATGCCTCCCTTCGTGATAATAATAATGCACAATCGTCATAGTTTACGTCAAAGTATAATTGTATATTTATATATATATCAATGACATTACCGATCAATTCAAGAACAAACCAGTGACCTATAGAAAACCAATAAAATTACTCCAAGTCTATGAGTCTATCCAAGATGGAGGCTACTTTCAGCTTTCTTGCAGTCTGTGTTTTCTTGGCATCCTTAGCCATTTTATTATGGGGAGTGATGGATTGGGTGTGGTTCAAGCCCAAGAAGCTGGAAAGGTGCCTTAAACAGCAAGGCTTTAAGGGTAACCCTTACAGGCTCCTCTCTGGAGACATGAAAGATGCTCTCAACATGCTAACTCTTTCCAATTCTAACCCCATGAATCCCTCTGATGATTATATAGCCCCTAGGCTCATTCCCTATTTCCTTCATCTCATCAACAAATATGGTAATCATCAATAGTAACGCTTTGTCTAGCTTCTTCATCTTTCTTCACCTTCTTAACCGAATTGATGACTTTTTTGATACATAAACGAAAAACCCAATCAGTAATAATGATTATTTGTAACTCTGCAGGTAAAAAATGCATTGTGTGGATGGGTCCACGGCCTATGGTGTTTGTCATGGATCCGGATTTAGTGAAAGAGGTTTTCAATAAGCATCATCTGTATCAGAAGCCTCGGAGCAACCCTTTGGGAAGGAAGCTGGTGCAAGGGCTAGTCAGCCTTGAGAAAGATACATGGGCAAAACACAGAAGATTAATCAATCCTGCCTTCTACTCTGAGAAGCTCAAGGTAACTAGTAGCTGGTTTCTTAGTTAAATGCACGCGTTTTGCACTCCCGAATCGGTATAATTGTGATATTTCCTTTACTAATTCAGCCACGCCTAATCGGCTTAGGTCCCGACTTAGCCCGTCTAGGGGCTAGACTAGTGTCTACCACTTAGAAGTCGCTTAAATGCTTTTTAGAGCATTAAGAGCTTGCTTGTTAAATGATTTAGCAAGGAAGGGAAGGGGGCAAGGGGATTGGTATCTATTTTACTAGTTGATCTCCATGTAATAGTTTTAGACTAGAACTGACTGCACAATTAAAAAGATCATGTATTTGTAGTAATTAGTAGGTTTCGTTCATCAACAGCTTATGCAGCCGGCTTTCTTGCTGAGCTGCGGTGAAATGGTGACAAAATGGGAGGGGACTGTCTCCGGAAAAGGTTCTTGCGAGCTGGATGTGTGGCCTGACCTTCAAGGCTTGACGTGCGATGTGATCTCTCGCACCGCATTTGGGAGCAGCTATGAAGAAGGAAAGAAAATTTTTGAACTACAAAGAGAACAGACCAAGTACTTCATGGAAGTTGTGCGCCAAGTGTATGTCCCTGGGTGGAGGTAGTTAAACTTAGCATGCGATATAGATAGTTTGCTTGTTTTCATTGAACATTCGTTGTTTATTAATCCATTGCAGATTTTTGCCAACAAAGAGGAACCGAAGAATGAATGCCATTGAGAAGGAAGAGAAATCATCCATCCGGAAGATTATAGACAAGAGATTGAAGGCGTTAAAGGAAGGAGAGACTAACAATGAAGATTTATTAGGCATAATGCTGGAATCCAACATGGAAGAAATCAGAAAGCAAGGGAAAAAGGAATGCGGGTTGAGCATTGAAGAGATCATTCAGGAGTGCAAGTTGTTCTATTTTGCAGGGCAGGAGACTACATCAGTGTTGCTAGTTTGGACTATGATTCTTCTTAGCAGATTTCAAGATTGGCAAACTCGAGCTAGAGCTGAGGTGTTGAGTGTCTTTGGCCATGATGAGCAGATGGATTTTGAAAAATTAAATAACCTTAAAGTTGTAAGTATGAGACCTTAAGGTGCTAATAGTGTTCTTTCTAGCTTAGTAATTGAGCTTTTAAAATTCTGATATCCGTGTATCATTATTTCAGGTGACAATGATTTTGTACGAGTCCTTAAGGCTATATCCACCAGTAACTGGCTTAATGAGGACCGTTGTAGAGGAGGCAAAACTTGGAGACATAGTTTTGCCTCAAGGGGCAGTAGTATCATTACCGATACTTCTGCTACATTTTGATAGTGAGATATGGGGAGAGGATGTTAAAGAGTTCAAACCAGACAGGTTCAGTGAAGGGATAATGGGAGCAACAAAGGGCAAAAACGCCTTCTACCCGTTTGGTGGGGGGCCTCGAATATGCATTGGTCAAAACTTCGCTTTGATGGAAGCTAAAATGGCTATGGCAATGATTCTACAACGCTTCTCCTTCGCGCTTTCTCCTTCATATACTCATGCTCCTATTTCAATGGTGACCACTCATCCTCAACATGGTGCTCCCCTCATTATGCACAAGCTCTAACGTTTTACCTATTATGACCTGTCAGATAAAATTTCTATGGAATTCTCTGCGATGTGAAGAAGTTATAAAGGCAGTTTTGCTCCACTTTCTATAAAATCTCTGCGATGTTGGAAAACTTGCCATGTAAACAATAATACACTCCCTTAGCCTGTTTTCTTTGTATATGACGTGTTTACCTTTTTTAGAAGTATTTTATGATTTGCTCCACTTTCATAGTTTTGCAAGCTTTACCAGTTTACCACACCGAAAGCATAAATACCCTTAGTTTAATGTTAGGAAGGGGTAAAGGCCGGGATGTAATGTTCAGTAAAAAGAGGTGATGATTGAGGGTTTTCTGGCATCTTGAGGAAGCTAGGATTTCTAAACTCAAGAAAGCCATAATGAGAAGCATCAAGGTAGCTAATCCTGAAATGTTTGCATATTTTGACAGTGATAGGATTGTGCAATACGCGTCACAAAAGAACTAGTATTGACAATAAGAATGAAACACACTTGGTCTCTGAAGTTGTGTTTGGGTGGAGGGATTTTGAACTAGTATTGAACACAGGTTGAAACACATTTGGTCTAGGTTATGTTTGGGTGTAGGTATTTGGAAGGGAAGGTGAAGGTTTTAGATTGCTCAATTTATGCCCACTTATATAATGCTTCTAAAAATTAACAGAAGTCTTCGTAAACCATCTATCCAAATGGTACATACTACGTATATCATAGTATGGTCTAAGCTCTCTGAAGCCTTCTATCCAAACATTCCTAATGGGATGTGCAACAGTTTTTACATTAAAAAAAAAATTGTATGTGAAGTGAACATACAAAATGTAAGGTTGCAGTCATATTGCCTCTACTGTATTTAATGTTTTTGCCCTACTATATTACTGTTGGGTTTGAGAGGTCATGTGCTGCCAGTATATGGAATGTTTCTTTAGCAATTCAACATCAAAGGCTTAGAGCTTCTCCAATGCAAAAACGTGAACGATGCATCCATGGCATGAAATACAGTTTAGGGCGACGTCATGGACGTCGGTGGTGGCACCACCTCCAGAACAGTTTAATCTTTCACATATATACTCTCTCCACCCTGCTCTCTTCAAAGCTACACTATCATCTAACTAAAAAAGTGGATTAAAGTGCCGTCATGGACGTCAGCCACCAACGTCATTAACTCCGGAGAGATGACAATACAAACAACTTTGGATTAAAGCGGTCATGATCAGTAATGATATGATACTTTTTTGAGTTAGATGATAGTGTAGCTTTGAAGAGAGCATAGTGGAGAGAGTATTCATGTGAAAATTAAAGAGTCTTTGTTTGTCTCCCTTATGTGCAGGGTTGATGTGTCTATGTTTGCCTCCTTTTTCTCTATTTAACTTTTAAACTCTGATTCCATATGTAAATTCATGTTAATAGACTCCAAACTCTTTTGGAACTAAGATTTGGATGTTCTTAATGTTGCAAATATATGAATAATATGTTAAACCATTTTTAATTAATACACTTAAAATGATAAGATTACATATGCGGCCGTTTGAGTCCATTTAGGCTTTGGGTATGAGAGAAATCCTAAATACGAGTAAACAAGGTTTTTTTTTTTGGGGGGGGGGAGAGTGTCACAAGTGAGAGATCTCAAATTCAATTTCAAGCAATAACTTAGGATGAAAGTCACTCTCTTTCAAAGAAACTTACATCCTCCCAAATAACTATCCGGTTCTGGGGGGCTCAAAGATGGGTGTCATCCTTTTTTAGTTTTGATTTCTGTTATTAAACCTAAATAGGAATAAATTATTTTCAAATGTAAAAATAAGCCTATGCACTTTTTTTTTCAAAATAAGAGTAATATGTGTTCCATCTTCCTATTTTATTTATAATGAAACAAAAAAATTAATAAAATATTTTCAAATTTTAAATAAAAATGTAAAAACTTAAATAAAAAACTCAAAAATGTCATCTTGTGTAAAAATGCACATTTATCTGAAATTATCATGAAAATGACATTTTTACTATTTGAAAAAATCAACTTTGCTTTCAAACATCCCACCATGATGACATTTTCTTTGGTAAGTTGACATTTTTTTCCGGCAACTAGAGGTGGTGGTGCTAGAAGGTGGCGGAGGTGGCGGTTGAGACATGTATTTTTTAACATCTTTTTTTTTTTTAATTTTTTATATTTTGTTATTATAAAAAGAAATCCTATTAAGCATGACAAGAGAAAGGATAGGATAAGAAGAGTTACTCCTATTTTGAGAATTTAAACTTTATACTTCCATTCTTGAATTTTGCTTTTATTTACTCCAGTTTTGGGAATCACATCTTTCGACTTCGATAGTGAATTTGTAGTTGTTAGTTAGTTAAAAAGCAAGGTTTGAAATTGTTTTAGATGATCATTTTTTTTTGTTTTGTTTGTAGTTTAAAGTCTGTTTCGTAACACGAAAGTTGACTGAATAAGTAGATTTTGTTAAAATTGGTGAAATTCCGACTCGAGTGACTGGACTGACTGAATTTGCTGAACTTTGAAAAAGATATTAAAATATATTTTATTAATGAAATAAAGAAAACATTATATGGAAATAGTTAAAAGGATGATCTACAACTTCAGACAGAAATGTAATTCCAACCTTATTTATTTTGATTATTACACAATTCATCGCACGAAATAAAAAATTTGTGTGGCTAGTGAAAAATTGATCGTAACGCTTAAATTCCCAGCTCAAAGTGTTCAGTCTTTTTAACCACAAATTAAAGAAATTCAACAAAATCAACAACTTTAGTCATTTTGGCCCGTAGTGAACAGAATTCATATGAAATAATTATAAATATTCAACGATACTTTACAAAATGTGATTTCCTATGTTTAGCGACTATCTAAGAGCAACCGCAATGCGGTTCTGTTTAGTCTTGGTTTTGTGTGCCACGTCAATAAGTTAGACACTATGCGTTTCTTTTTGTTTCCAACGCTGGAAGTCTCTTGCTGACCTGTCAAAAAAAAATTGCACACTGTGAATGTGAACTTCCGAGTGTAGAAAGGCAGAGAAACTTGCTGACTCGCCAAAAAAAGGGCGCCCGATGAAATATTGGGAGGGAAATGAAAACCCATATAACCTCCGTCTCTCAGCCAAAGACCTATTTCACAGTTTTTTGTTGAAGCAGCGAACTATATTCTCATAGTGGTTATCAGGTATGTCAATTTCTTTCTCTCTTTCAACTCTATCGATGAACACTCTTGAATCGAATGAGCACATCCTGAAATTCTTCTATTCGTAATGGTCGTCTTTATTTTTTTTGGGTTGCTGCTATTTTGTATTTAGCAATTGCGATTCGGTTTACTAAGATCGGCCATAGCTCTGAAGGGTTTGAAACTATTTTGTATTTAGCAATTGCGATTAGGTTTACTATGATCGGCCATATCTTTGAAGCTAAGGGTTTGAAAATTTTAAGGGCTTCCAAAGTTATGCATCTATATTTTCCTTTCTGCTAAAAACTATGAAAGCACTTTGTTTTTAAGGAAATGCAAGACACGAGATGGTTATTGAATCACGAGGGAATCACTCAGTTTGTAATTGTCGGATTACAAGATTCCCGGGGTAAGGGGTTGACAAGACAAACCTTCCTCTGCTCTCTTTCAAACTAGCATCACATCCCTTAAATTCATCCAAAAATTTCACTCGTTCAACTAATCTGGCCATTAGTTTATTTGTTTCATTTGTAGGTATCATATCACAGCTATTTTGTAGTAAATTCAGTGTAGTAATTATTTTCTCCCATCAAGGAAGACCGTGCATAAAAAAGCAACAGTTTCGATAGAAATTTTCATTGAAGTATTTTCAACTCTTAGGGGTGGGAAACCATATGATTAATCCTTTGAGTACGATATTCAAAGACAAGTATCTCTTAGAATTTGATTTCAGCTACATTATTGGTTTTATTAAAGGTAAAAATGGCTTATATGTGAAAATATGGCTTATATGTTCCTGATTTCATGTGTTATTCGTTTCTTGCTTTAATTTTTAGTATTTGTGGAACCAGAAAAATATAGTTATACACATTGTATCATACTGCTCTTAGAAATGAACCATTTTAAGTTTCCAACTAATGAACTTAGTTCGTTTTAATCTTTAATAGTTGAAGTCCAAGAGGATAAAATCTGTGATATTAGTCTCAGATATAGATGTTTTACACATCTTGTTACACAGTGTGTGATCTAACAATTTGTTAGAGAGTATGATGTAGCAATAAAACTATGAATTTACATACAAGTAAAAAGCAACTCTACTAGAAATTTAATAGAATGTGTTTGCTTAATACATACTTTGTATATACATCATTATTTACACAAAAATAACAACTCATTTTAAAGTCTTTACACATGCTAACAGCCGGTTTATAATCTTACTACTACATTGGCCATATTCTGAAAAATTATAATTTTTGGTCTATATATTGGTTTACAGTCAACTGATTTTGAAGAAGGTCTTCCCTATTAAATAGCAATTGTACTCTTTTAATCTCTCCAGTCTTTTCCTCTTAATCTCTTACTATATTATCATGAGACCGTCACTGCCTCTCCTTTCTTCCAGAGGACATTTAAGTAGGTTTCATGCTTCTTAATCTGCTTTGGACTTTTGCTAAATACAATACTGCTTTATACTACATATATGTTATCGAGTACCTTTGGCTATTTATGCCGTTCTAAACAGGCCCGGTCCTGACATTTTATGGGCCCGGGACAATACAAATAGACTGGGCCTCAAGGATAGGGGGATGTTTATAATGTTCTTTTTGCTATAATAATCTATAATTTAAAATTATACAATTTTACCGTCCAAAAGTAGTATAACACATAAAAAAAACTAACAAAGCACATGGTTAGAAAATATATAGGGTATTTGATAAGTGACATTTGAGGATACAATGTACCTAAGAGCCGATTAAACATGGTAGTGTTGTATTGTAGTTGGGGGGTTTGCAGATTTTTCCATTAACCTTTTTGTGGTCATTTTACTTCGCTAGCTCTATGTAATTTAGCAGCTAATTACAAATTGTTTTATTTTTTATTTTCTTGATGTACAGATAGAGCCTACAAGAAATGGATTCCGAGTCTAGCCCATTCTCGATCTCCCAAAATCCCACCCATGTTAACTACACAAATCAAGCACCAAACCAGTTTACTTCAATCAGCCCTCCGTTCCAACCCCCATATCAGTTCAATCTCATGAATGGTTCTTGTTCTCCTTATACCAACCTATCTTATGGGCCTCCATTCTCGTTCCAAAATCTTTTGAACACTCCCGTATTCTCTAGTGGAGCCACTGAAAATCCTAGGGCATCCGGAGGTGGGAGAAAGAAACATAAGGATGTCCAAAATAATTTAAACACTTCTCAATCGACTACTATAAAAAGAGAAGATTGGAGTTCAGAAGAAGATATTGCTTTAACAGAAGCATGGCTAAACATTTCTACGGATCCTGATGTTGGTAATAATCAGAAAAGCACAGCAATGTGGGAGAGGATTTCTCAAGTTTGGAAGGACAAAATGGGGGAAAGCTGCAAGGCTAGAAGTAGTAATAGCCTTCAATGCCGGTGGAATAAAATGCAAAAGGCAGTGAACAAATTCCATGGAATTTACGAGAAACTTGAAAGGCATCCCCAAAGTGGCTCGAACCCAGAAGACATGGTAAGCGTTACTTTCATATATTAATTTTCACTAATATATAAGGAATTAGAAGTACTTTACAGTGTGATTCATGCACTTCTTTTTATTTCAGAAAAGGAGGGCATTGGTAATGTACGAGAGACAGTTCAGTGATAAAAAGAAAAAAGAATTCAAATATATCCATTGCTGGGAGCTTTTGATAACGAACCCAAAATGGTGTACTAATCAGCTCTCAAAGGCTTCTGCATTAGATAAAAGTTCTTCAGATAAAAAAACCACAACAGAAGTACGTGACACCCCATCGATTCCAGAAACTCAGTCTATGGAACCTGAGCAAGTCAAAACTGATGGAATTGTGCGGCCCTTGGGAAGGAAAAGTGCCAAAGACAGAAAAAGAAAGCTTAATTCCGAAAACGGAGTGGTTGAAGCACTAAATAAATTGCAGTGTACCTTGGACAAGCAAATAGAATATAATAAGGCCGAGTTGGAGATGAAGAAGGAAAACCAAATGAATGAGCGTGCATTTAGAGAGCAAGTAATGAAAAAGGAGATAGAGCTAAAAGAGCACGATAAAAGAAGAGCTGATCAAGAACGCATAATGAATCTTAATTTGAGTACGCTTTCGCCAACTGTTCGAGCTAAATATGAAATCTTACAAGCTCGAATCTTGGAGGAATGGGAAATTGGCAGCTTTTCTTAATCTAAACATAGTGACGATTTATTAAGTAGTTTTTTATTCTTTACACACTACTGGATAGTCTAAATATGTTATTTAGACTGCATTTGTTAAGTAGTTTTTTTTATCCTTTACATAGTACTGGATTTATTAATTTGTTCAGCTGTGAACTGATATTTATTATGTTACTCGTATTATGTTATTGCTTGGATTAAATTTATTATGAATGTGTTGTCCTTAATGTGTTTGATGATTAATTCAATCTGCCATTGACTTTAGTATAATTATGTAGGAACTTAATTTGTTTTTCTTTGCATTAGATGTTATTAATCTGCCATTGACCTAATCTGTTTTAGCACTCTGCCGGGTTATTAATCTGTTATTCTTTGCATTAGATGTTATTGTATAGTAGTCCCTGCAACCATATGATTCTTTATGTTAATAATACCAACACAAATAAACCTGTGTATTCTTTTCTTAGTTTGAATGAAAGAATGTTGATGAACTTTGAGCTTCAATGCATATCAAATGATTGTAGGTGAACTTGTATCTGCTGCCTCAAGCGGCATTTCCAACTGCTAGTCTATACTTCAAGAACCCAGCATGGGTGCAGAGAGTAAGAGACCAAGGGAATGACTGTTATTATTCACAATAACTACATTATCAGATTTGAGAAGAAGATTAAACATGATGACAAAATCTAATCACTAATTAACATGTAAACAATATTCTTAATATATGTAACTTATAATGATTAGTTACACAAAAGCAAAATATTACACATAAAAACGAAGCAGTAAACTAATACTATTCAATAAAGTGAAACTATCCATAAAAAGTAAACATTACATTGGAATTATCCTTCAAAAGCTTGACCACCATAAACTTCCCACAAATGATTGATGAGATCGTTTTTTAAATCCCTGTGCAGCCACGTAGCTTGTATTTGTTTTGTTCGATTAATCATCATTGACATAATTAAGGTAAAATCATGCTCTAGTGTAACACTTTCACCCGATTCATCTCCTTCGGCCTCCCAATCTTCCGGATCAACGCCTTGTCCGCGCTCATTCTCAATAATCATGTTATGTAAGATGATGCACGTCTTCATTATCTTTCCCAAGTCTTTAGCGTTCCACAGACGGGCCGGACCTTTAACAATATGCCATCGACTTTGTAACACGCCAAATGCTCGTTCTACATCCTTTCTTGCAGATTCTTGTCGTTTTGCAAACAACCTTTCCTTGACAGATGAAGGATGAGATATTGTTTGGATGAGAGTTGCATATTGTGGGTATATCCCATCGGCTAAATAATAACCCATATTATACTCATTACCTTGAATTACAAAATTACATGGTGGAGCAACCCCATTAATCACATCATCAAATAATGGAGATCTATCTAAAACAGTAACATCATTATTGCTACCAGCCATTCCAAAGAAAGCGTGCCAAATCCATAAACTTTGTGAAGCTACAATTTCCAAAATAAGAGTTGGAACTCTTTTAAACCCATTTGTGTGGGTGCCATGCCAAGCAGTGGGACAATTTTTCCATTGCCAATGCATACAGTCCAAGCTGCCAAGCATACCTGGAAATCCTCGGGACTCTCCTTCCCTTAGAAGCATTCTGATATCATCCTTATTGGGTTTTCTCAAATATTGTTCTTCATAAATTCCTATAATAGCTGCACAGAAACGCTTTAAGCTTTCTATTGCGGTACTTTCTCCGATTTGAACATATTCATCAAGAAGATCAGCAGGACAACCATATGCAAGCATACGAATTGCCGCAACCATCTTTTGTAGTGGGCTCAAACCAATATTTCCAACAGCATCAACCTTTTGTTGAAAGTAATTATCATATTTCTCAACATCTTGTAAAATCCGGGTAAATAATTCGATGCTCATTCTAAATCTACGACGAAAAAGTTCAGGGGTGTACTTGGAGTTTTCTCCTTTGAAGTAGTCATTGACTATCATGTCATGACGCTCTTTTCTATCTCGACGAATATAGCATCTGCCAGAACCTAAGCTGTTAAGAGTAGAGAATTTTGCAGCAGTTAACATTGAAGACACAATTAAGGGAACATTTGAACTATACTCGGCATGAAGTGCATCATCTTCCAATGGACCATTTAAGAGCTTTTTGGTAAGTGAGAGCTCATTTTCACTTGAAGGTGTACTGTTCGAGCTCGATCCAAAACTTGATGCGTCCATATTCTTCACACACATTGTATTAACAAAACAAAAAAAAGGTTATAATATAATCAAAAATGGGTATTAGTGGTTATAAATTGTCTGATCTTAAAGTTGAGGATGCCATAGCGTTAACCTGAACTATGTAATAAAATAAATCAATGTGATATTCTTATAGAATGAAAACTATTCTATGAGTAACAAAAAAAACATAGCAGTGAGGGTAACTTCAATTGTTTTTCATGTTAATTGATGAGTATACTCAATAATATACGTAGTAATGATATCAAATTATCAATTAGCACAACTCATATCAAAATTTTCAAATATTCAAACTGAGAAATAATTAAATCAAGATGCACACCATAATTTACATAACCTTGATAATACATATGAAAGATTATACGGAGTATATAATATTACTAATGGATTGCATATATCAGATATATTAAGTTATAAATATTTTATATGTTTTCAAGATTATTCAATCTGTTATATCAGCAGTAGGAATCAAAATGAATTAGTTGTAAAATCGGGTATATATTACTCCATAATATATATGTGTGTGTGTACTCGAGTATACGTGAGTTCATATATACGTTCAATTTGATTACCCAATAAAAGCATAAAATTACCTGTTCGTGGAATGAGTTCAATGAAATATTCAGAAAGAGCAAGAGCGACACAACCTATCCATCAGTTTACGTTTAAAACTAACTAACGTAGGGCATCAGTTAATTGGCCTGGCCGTTTTTTTATTTAACAAAAAAAGGCCACATATACACTTAAATTGGGCTTTAGACTTTATGCATTGGAGGGGATTTGAGTAGCTTAATGTTCGGCTATTCCACCATGTTCCATGCGGATTAGAAATCCTCTTAATTAATTGACATTTGGCATGTTTTACTTGGACTAGACAGTCCACCATTGCGGTTGCTCTAAGTATCTTAGTCATAATAATTTAAGTTCAGTTTTTTATTAAAGTGACTATAACACTATAGTAATTATTAGTCATATTTTTCTAAATAAGTTGCACCATTTTAGTTTTTTTAAAATGAAAACCTCAATCCACATTGCTTGCATTTCCATTGTTTTTTCGTCAATAATTAATCTCTCTGATGATTATATTGCCCCTAGACTTTTTCCCTATTTTCCCTTTTGACGATGTCATGGAGGAGTGCAAGTTGTTCTATTTTGCAGGACAAGAGACTACTTCAGTGTTGCTAGTTTGGACAATGAATCTTCTCAGCAGATTTCAAGATTGGCAAACTCGAGCTAGAGATGAGAAGCTTGATTTTGAAAAATTAAATAACCTTAAAAGTTGTAAGTATGAGTCCATAAGGTTCTATTAGTCCTCTTTATAGTAGTCCATAAGGTTAAATTTAATATCGTCACATCATTTCAGGTGACAATGATTTTGTACGAGTCCTTGAGACTGTATCCACCAGTAGCCAGCTTGATGAGGAAGGTCGTAGAGGAGACAAAACTAGGAGAGATAGTTTTGCCTCCAGGTGCAATGTTGTCATTACCAATACTTTTGCTACATCTAGATAGTGATAGTGAGATGTGAAGGCGTTCAAGCCAGAGAGGTTCAAAGAAGGGATAATGACAGCAACATTGGGTAAAAATGCCTTCTTCCCATTTGGACTTTTGGAGGGGGCCCTCGAATATGCATTGGCCAAAACTTCGCTTTGGTGGAAGCTAAAATGGCTATGGCGATGATTTTACAACACTTCTCATTTGACGTCTCTCCTTCGTATATTCATTCTCCTATTTCAATTGGGACCACTCGGCCTCAACATGGTGCTCCGCTTATTATGCAAAAGAACTAATGTGTTGCCACTTGCCAATTATGAGTGTATGACCTTTTGAATCAAAATTATATGTAATTCTCTGTAATTATAAGTAATTATAAATATCATTTTTATTTGTAAACTTGCCCATATACTTGTACATAATAATATATTGTTACTGTGAGACTGTCCACAAATTCATTCACTTACATCGTTAGTAATCACTATGAACATAGATAAGATAGAAGCAAAACCATTAGAAATAGAAGTACTCATTATTCCACATTTCAGATGCAATAAAGTCACTCAATCGGGATACCTGTTCCAAATGTTCCATTTCAAAAGAACATATAAATCTTGTGGCTCGATAGAAACTGGATGTTGTGTTGTCAGTGGCTAAAAAGCAGTGGATGTCAAAATGGGAAAACGCGCCTTTAATGCTTCAAAAGTGTTGTCTGTAACTCTGTGAAGTAGAAAGTGGCGATGATTGAAGACTGAGGAGTTCTTTGGTGTCTTGACTCTTGAGGAAGGACTGAAGGAGGCCATTTCCAAGTCAAGAAGGTCATAAGCATCAGGGTTTATAGCTATGAAGCCTGGAAGGTTTGCATATTTGGCATCTGCAAGGTAGTGTTTACCTGTATCCCAGCAATGTTGTAAGTGGGCCTACCAATGTGAGGTTGTAATAATAATAATCAATATATATATATATATATATATATATATATATATATATATATATATATATATATATATATAAAAGAGGAACTTTTTAAAAACATACAATGCGCCACATAACCTTATCATGTCATCATATATAACAATTATTTAATTATTTTTAACTTTTTATATATTGTTGTTTTATATGTTGATATGGAAATCCACCTTATTTGGTATGTTAATAAGTCTTATACATACCCATTTAACTTAGATTAGAACTAATAATCTATAAGTTGGAATGCTACGTAACACAACTATTTTAAATACTTCCTAAAACCATGCAATTCAAATTATAAAATCCTATGTTTATTTTAAACTAAAATAATTTTTTTATTTGTACTTTGATTGTTACAAAAAATATATTAAATTTCACAATTTTTTTATTATTTTTCATATGACACCAATATTGAATATATAAAAATAAAGATAAAAACTATCAATTTAAAAAACATCTGTATTTTAAAGTGCTATATATGTTTTATTTGTACTCTGAATTTAAAAACATAAAAATCCGTATAGCGCAGCTGTATGCTATTACACTTTACATATTGATCATCATAGAATTCAACACTTACTATTATAAAAAGGAAGAGAATGTAAACTAAAGTATGTTTTCACTATTCAGTTTTATAAATTTTAGTAATTGATCGAATTTCTCCTTCGTTTGGAGAGTTCCATTGTTTAGAGTTCATATATCAAGAATGTCATCGCAATATGTTTCTACAGTATTTTACTGATATATTATTAAAAACTATGTACATTAGTACATATCATACTTTGCCATTAACATGTTTATGATGCCCAATATTATGCATTATACTTGATTGATTAATATTACATAAAATGCAGATATTATTTTCTAATACGTCAACTTGATATCAAAGTCCGACTGGACAATTAAAGTTCGTGTTACCCGCCTCTCTGATGTCATCCAAACTGAAAAACTAAATATATGAAAATAGATCAAAAAAGTATTAAAATAGTTGATTTTCTATGGAATGTACAAAATAACTATACAGCTTATGCGAGAAAACAAACGACAGGATTAGTTAATAACATACAAAAAATTTCTTATGAATACACACAATGAATCAGCAATAACCATTTACCGTCAACAAAAATACAATGTCATTTGGAATAATGCATAAAGAATCTCACTCACTAGAAATGTGTTATGGTACCGTGCTCTACATGGATGGATCAAGCATTTGAATTGAGAATGAACGACGGAATACGTTTGAATTCCGTGGCATCTTCAAATTTCTTTTTTATTAGTTTAGACAACTCAGATTTGTCCAATTTAGAAAAGAGTTGAAATTTAAAAAACTACACTTTTAAACATTTTCAAAGTGACAAAATTATGAGTTAAAGGTAACATCTCACTATTACAATTTAAAATTAGTTATGCATACAATTCAGTCAGAATTTAATCAATTTTTGCAGAATCAGTTGATTCGTTCAATTCCAGTTTTATCAAACTGGCTCTATATTAAACTAAGAGGGGTTGTTTATTTTTTTCTATTATGTCATGTCTAGATTAACACGTATGTCTAGGTTAAGATGTCTAATTATGTCATTGATTTATAGTGTCAATGAAAAAATTCATTTATTAATTGAAAATTTGAAAAAAAAAAAATGACTGAAAAAACGTCTCAATAGACGTCTTAATGGGAAGAACGGTTATTCTCCAATTTAAGGATTAAGTTAGTTTTTTGACTGAATGATTAAGTCATATTTTCAATTAAGTAGTAAGTAAACATTACTTAATGATTGAATGATTAAGTCGTCAATTGTCATTAACTCTATTAAGTCGAAATAAAACAGCCCCTGAGTTTATTTTTTCCTTTTGCATCACATTATATATAATTTTGAAAAAATCAAATTTAAATTTATCTAAATTACGTACTGCCCGTGCATCGCACAGGCTTGAAAACTAGTTTGTGTTGTAAAAGTCACCCAAGGGTCCAGCTAGGCAGCCCTAAACAGAAGGGACAACATAAAAACTTGCCTTCTTTAGGCTTTGGGCTGACTAGGCAGCCCAAGTTCCTTGGCCAACTTTTTGGTAAATTTCAGAGAGACATTTTCACCATTGTTATATGACCATAGGATCATTCCCATTATTGTTCATCATCTTCCAATTTTTCCACTTATGATTCATGTGTACAAATTTCTTCCACACTTATCCTTTCAGGTCACTTGTCAGATAAAAAGCATCTGCAATTGGGGAGTTTTTTCCATTTTTGGTCTCTCGACTATTATGTCAATGACACTTTTGGTACTCGACTACTAATTGTTCCGTTTTTAGTCCTTGACTATTGTGCTAGAGACACTTTTAGTCCCCGACTTCAAGGTTTCCCACATTTAGTCCCTGAGTATTATCAAATTGACACTTTTAGTCCTCCCATTATGATTTTGACACAATAAGTGGAGGACTAAAAAAGTCTCTATTATAATAGTTGAAGGACCAAAAGTGTCACTTTTACGAAAGTTGAAGGACTAAATATGGAAATTTTCAAAGACGGGTACCAAAAGTGTCTCTAACGCAATAGTCAAGGACCAAAAATGGAAAAAATCAAAGTCGAGTACCAAAAATGTCAAGGACATAATAGTCAGAGGACTAAAAGTGGAAAAAACTCTGCAATTGGGCGTAAAAAGTGACCAGGAAGACAAAATATGACAAGAAACTCATGGTTATGCAATTAGTCCTGAAGGTGAACAAAATGAATGCCAAAAATCACTAGGGGAAATACCTAATAGGTGAAATTTTTCCTTGTAGAAATTGTAAACAGAAGTTCAGATAACATACTACTCCCCTGTCCCAAATAAGTAAAAATTCCAAGACTTAAAAATATATTTTGAAAGTAAACTTCTTTACGGTAAAATTCCTATGAAGGCAAATAACAAGAAATTTCAGTCAATTTCTCCAAACATCTTGACAATATGTTTTAGAGGTGTAAGTGGTATGTGGTCATTCATAATTTGCAAAACTGGCACCTCGATTAAGTTTACTTGTAACTCACTTAGTACTGAATAAAGACTTTTGTTAGAGTCTCACACCGGAAATGTTTGAATCAACAAAGTGTTATATTATTAAGACAAGACACGAGCTACTCTTCCTATCAGATTGACTTTTTATGATGGAACCCCAGGTCTTAACATGGTATCAGAGCCAAATCGATTCATGGTGTGGGTCCCCTTATGAAAAATGACGACACGATTATAAACAAAGTGACGAAGGGGTGTTAGAAGTCCCACACCGGAAAAGTTTGAATCAACAAAGTCTATATTAAGAGCTACTCCTCCTATCAGGTTGACCTTTTAAGATGGAACCCCAGATCTTAACAATTTTTTTTCCAAAGAAGGATTAATAATATTAAAAACCAAGTTTGAACGGTGGGACAATATCCCCTTACGAGCTAGGCAAGACACTTTTGTAGTAATAACAAAGAGGAAATCACCTTCAGGCAGACAAGCACTTAAAGTTTTATCCTTTGCTTCAACTAAGTTCTCCACGGCAAACCTGCATCCACATCACTTAGACTTCTAACAATCAAATGATACAATAAATAAAGAACTCCATTGGAGGTAATAACACATGAATACTGTAAAGATAAGACTTTTCCCTGCAACTCTCCGGCAATAAAAAAACAGAAAGCATTCTAGTGCCAAAAAACATAAAGAAAAATTCAACAGAGAACAATGAAAAGAATTTCAAAGAAGTCAATTAGAATATCCTCTATGTTTGGGATAAGACCAAAAATGCAAGTTTAAACCGCAATATAGTTTCATTTTTCCAATAGTAAATAATCTTACTGTACATTCATAAACATATTATTTGGAAGCAATGTATAAACATACATTCATACAATCATACTACAATACAAGCTGAGTTCTAAGATTGAATACTACTCTATTTTCTAGGGGAAACCATATGGTGTTTAGAAAGGAAAATTGTTTAGAACCATAACTGCATTAGTATCTTCAATCTGTTCGATTTCTGAACACATGACAGGGAGAAAAGCCACCTCCCAAACTAAATTGCAAGCATTACGAAGATATAAGGAAAGTAAAAAACGAAAACTGCGTCCTTAGAATGCGTGGCTTTCAAATTTTCATTTCATTCTAATTGCAGAAGTTTGCGGTGAAAATTTGATGATTTTCAAGTGAAATTGAAACATAAATAAAACTGTGCTGCTATGTATTCTACCCAAATTAGGTTACAACACTTCACAATCTATGAAAGAGATAAAAAAAACCTATTTGGAAAGATGTTAATTTGGCGCACAAGAAATTACTACTCTATAGATAACTATTAGATCTAGTCTCTATTTATCTGATCTAATCTAGTAAATGTTTCATATACTCCCTCCGTCCCGCAAAGAAGTTCCCGATTTGACCTACACACATATTAAGGAAATAAACTTATAGAGGGTAAATTTTACTGTTACACTGTTTCAACACTGTTTGGCTAAGTTTGGCTAGTCTTGTTTGACGTGATCTCTTAAAATTTTGTTTGATCTAATTTGTTAGTCATATTTGATTTGATGTGATCATGTGACCTATTAAAAATAACTACATATATATTTATGAATAAAATAAAATGTATAAAAATGTGACATCTTAAATATAGTAATTATAGTGGTCATTTTAATCAACAAACTTATTTTTAATTTTTAAATTAAGTGACAATGATAATGATCATGTATACAAAGCACACATTTGTTGTCATTGTAATATTGTGTTTATAATCTATTTAATGGAATCATTGGATTGATTTTTTGTGTAATGGTAAATTTGTATCCTGACCTTTTCAAATTTGAAGCATAAGCTAATAACTGTGATTTTGTTCTCAAATAAATCGGCATTGTATGATACCTTTCAAAAATGTTGATATACCAAAAATTAAGATAAATTCGGGATTTTCTAGTGTGGCATATAATAATTTTGGTATTCCCACATTTCTAGATCCAACGGGATCTAGTATGTATAAATTGTGTATACCAAAGTCTTTAAAATTTTCATTTGGGAAATTTTTACATTGCATCCCACTTTTTGTGTGATATTTGATTACATGCCTATTTTTAAAAAACTTAAACTATGCACCATGTTTTTTGGTCCGATCAAGTGCAATTTTCTTTTTTATATTTGATCCATAAACCCCTGAAACTTTGTATTGCTACTCTACACCACCTAGGACCAATAATGTGGAGAATGTTGGAGGTATTGGTCCTACCAAGGCCTCTCTTTCCATTTTATTATTGACTTGCACCCCATGTTTACTCCCACTAAGGTATACCTATTTAGGTCTTCTATTTGTGGCCATTCATTGACTGTTAACTTACCTAATGCTTGCCCCCCTCTCTTTATGGTCCGCTGCATTCCTGTCTGTGTCTGCCCATGAGCATTTGTCTTCGCATCACTCGTGACTTGCCTTGATAATTGGCTTCCAGCCTATTATTTATTGAGCCCTCTTCTTCCTTGAGGAGTAGCCTGCGTGAGATATTCCAGAGAGAGCAGTGCCCTTCTTCTTCTCCATTTCCTTTGTGTGAGAGTGTGAGAGAGAATACCTTAGTGGTAGAGAAGAAGCTTGGTGAGGTGTTATGGTCTAGCCTAGAGTGGTGTGTGTGAGTATAGCAAAAGGGTTGGAGACCTGACCTGGAAGACGAATCGATCCTCAACAGTGGTATCAGAGCCTGGTTGCCGTCTGCCGCCGTCCACCGCCGACCGTCCGCCGCCATCCACCATCCGCCATCCGCCATTGATTGGAGCTCGCCGGAGGTCCCTGAAGCATTACCTGACCTGGTAGCTGCTGGAGCTAGTCAATCAGAGTCCGGAAAGCCGTTGCTCATGGATTGAGGTGCCAACGAAGTTCTGTGTTCGTTTTCCGTCAAGTTCACTGTTTGTCGTCACCAGGAAGTTCCGCAGTCGGCCATCTGTCCATTGGAGCCGCCGTCGGCTTGAAAGCTGTCACCAGAAGTCGCTGCTGTCCGCAAGGGAGTTGCTGTTCGTTTCGATTCTCGCTGACCGCTTCTCGTCCGTGAGGAAGGACGCAGAATCTGGAACATGGAGCTGAAGAAGCTGGACACGTGGTGTGCTATTCTATCTGTGCGCATAGGAAATTAAAGCAGGAGCTGTATTTGGATTTGAGCTGAACTTAGGCCGCATTTTGGCTGCACTTTGACTGGATTTGGACTGGACTAGGGGCTGGATATCTGGTCAGACCTAGACACTGTTGGTGCGTCAATCGGACGCAGGGATTTGACGCAGGAAGAAGGAACGTAGGTGGTGGGAGCTTGCTAGACTACTGCTGGGTTTTGGGCTGCTCACTTATTGGGCTAGAGTGGACTTGGATCTGGGTTGCTGCTTTGGCGCTGGGCTTGAGTGGGCCGCTGACTCGGGCTGCTGGAGTTGCTGGTCAACGGTCAGGCACTCGGTCAACGCCGGTCAAAGACAGTCAACCGCCAATCAACAGTCCCGAAAAATCCCAATTCTAAATTGGGTGGGTAAGGTCCAAACACTCTCCTAGTGTTTGGCTATTGTAAGTCTTCTTTATCCCAAATTTCTGTTTCTGTAATTCAAATTGTTAGAATTTGTTGTTGATTTAGTATTTGCTAGATTGTATTTATTTGTGCTATTGTTTAGCCCTATAAATATTAAGTTGTTTTTCTAGCTAAAGTTGCATTTTATAATTTCTTGTTTAGTTTTTCTGTGTGAAAATGTCTGCTTTTAATCAGTATGAAATGGTTCCATTTAATGGAAAAACTGATTTTAGCATATGGAAACAGAAAATAAAGTGCATATTAATTCAACAAAATCATAAAGGGCCATTAGTGAGACCTATTTGGCTTCCGATACGGAAGAGAAAAAAGCAGAAATGAATGAAAATGTTTGTTCTACAATTTACTTGAACTTATCTGATTGTGTGCTCAGAAAAGTAGGAATTTTAGAATCAGCCAAATCTGTGTGGAATAAACTTGAAGTGCTTTATAACGTAACCTCTTTGCCTAACCGGATGTTTTTACTTGAGAAGTTCTTCAAATTCAGACTAGATATGTCTAGGGATATTGAGGAAAATCTAGATGTCTTTACCAAACTTATTTCTGATATTAAGTTGTGTGGTGATAAGCATATAGATGATTATTCCCCTATTGCTCTTTTAACTGCTATTCTTGATTCCTTTGGTGATGTGAAATATTCTATTAAGTATGGTAGAGATAATGTGACTCTTGACATTGTGGTAAATGATCTTAAGAGCAAGGAATTAGATTTAAAACATATGGGTGAGGGTAGAAAATCCGAGGAAGTTATGCAGGTGAGGGGTAGAGAAAATAATAGTAGACGACATAGATCTAAGTCTAGGTCTAATTCGAGGCGTTGCTATTATTGTCATGAATCTGGTCATTTCATAAGAGACTGTCCTAAATCTAGGACAAATGAGCACAGTGAGCATGCTAATTTGACTACGTGTGTAGATGATTTAGGTGATGTTCTCATGATGAGTAATCTATGTGATTTTGACTACTTGAGTTCTGTGATATCTGATTCTTTGGGTAAATTTGATTGGGTGGTAGATTCTGGTTGTACTTTTCATATGTCCCATTTGAAAAATGTTTTTTCAAACTATAGAGAGATTGAGCATGGCTTTGTGTCTTTAGCAAATGAGAAGAAATGCAATGTGCTAGGAATAGGAGATGTATGCCTTAGGTTCTCTTCTGGTTATGTGCTTACTTTGAAGAATGTTAGACATGTTCCTGAGTTGTGTTGTAATTTGCTATCTTGTGCTTCTATTGAAAATGAGGGTTTTGAAGGGAAAGTGGGGAAAGAGAATCATTAAAGTGGTGAAAGGGTTGTTTAGTTGTTCTTAAAGTTGAGATGAAAAACAACTTGTATGTTTGTCATGCTGAACCCGTACTTGATTCTGTGAATTGTGTGCAACCCTGTGTGCTAGGAAAACAGTCTAGGGTTAGTTTTCCTGATCTGCCTAAGTGTACTGTTGTGCTTGATTGTATTCATGCTGATTTGTGTGGTCCTTATAGTGTTTCCACTCATGGTGGGAAAAATATTTTCTGACGTTGATTAACGATTTTTCAAAGAAAGTGTGGGTTTTGTTGATTGAGAATAAATCTGAGTTTTTGATAAGTTCAAAAATTGGAAAACCCTTGTTGAAAAACAAACCGGCAAGAAAATAATTATTTTAAGAACCACTGTCAGTTTTGATTGTGATAATCAGCTTGGTGATTTATGTGATACTTGGGGGTATTTCTATGCATAAATCTGTTCCCTCCACACCCCAACCGGATGGGGTTGCTGAGAGGATGGTTAGAACTTTGTTAGAGAGGGTGAGAGCTATATTAGCTTCATTTGGACTCTCTAATAAGTTCTGGGGGGAAGCTATTTGTCATGCTGTTGGTGTGGTTAATCTGTCCCCGTCCGTTCCCTTAGGAGAGAAATGCCCTGAATCTGTGTTCACGGGCAAACCACTTAACTTGCCAAATTTGAGAGTGTTTGGTTGTACTGCTTATGTGAATCGTGAGAATGATAAATCTGAACGTAGGACTAAGGAATATGTTTTCTTATGATATCATGAATGCATGAAAGGTTATAGGCTTTGGTGTAGGAGTGAAACTTGCTTCAATGTGTTGATGAGTAGAAATGTCATTTTTGTTGAAAATGAATTTCCTTGCCTGCTTGTTTCTCCTGATGTTGCTCCAAATGAGGTGGAGCATTTGCCTGTTGAAGTTCATTCTAATTTACTTGTTGAAACCAAACCCAAATTTGTGAATGGAAATGTTTTTCATGGTGAAAATAAAGAAAATAATATTTCTATTAAGGTGGAGCATGATATGAATGCTGTGTGCAATATGCTTGAGTTGCGTGATTGCCATGTTATTAGAGATAGAGACATTAGGGAGCACGAGAGAAATGATATGTGCAAAGTGTTTGACTATATTTCCTCTGAGTTTGCTTTAAATGTGCTTAATTCTCTTTTAATAAAAATCTTTGTGATAGTTGGTATGTTATTTTTTTTGTGTTTTGAAAATGTGATACCATGTGATTATGTGAGCTCTACCTTTGCTAGTTATAGAAATAATATTGTTTCTTTTATTTTCTATGTACTTGCTTTGTGTGGTTGTTGGATTAGTTGGAATCCCCAACTTCTCCCGGATGCTTGCTTGCGTGGTCTATTAACATGTGTTGTGCTTGTTAATAGTTCTGTGATGGTTTTGGTTCTGAACTCGAGGACCGATTGGTAGAATTCAGTCCATCGTGAAGTGGGTTTGCATGGTAAGCTTGGTCCGAAAGGGAACTTTGGTTCTCATCTATTACTTGTATGATCGCAATGATGTACTTGTAATGGTCCGGCGATGATGAGTCTCCTCACAACTTTGTATTGCTACTCTACACCACCTAGGACCAATAAGGTGGAGAATGTTGGAGGTATTGGTCCTACCAAGACCTCCCTTCCACTTATTATGTTAAGGCCTGCACCCTAAGTTTAATCCTACTCCTCTTTAGTCCCTTATCTCTATCCTATCTATTTACTCACTTATTGAACTGGCCTTTGGCCCCTTGTTTTCTATCCGTTGCTTTGTCTGGTGGGTGCCCCTCTGTTATTTTGTCTTCAACCCTTGTGACTGCTATAAGTCAGAGGGCGGCCCTTCTTTTTTGGGTGCATCAAATACATGGGTGTATGAGTGAACCTAGAGCTGGCCATCAGTCTTGGTCTTCTTCGTGAGGTACCAATAACCGAGAGTTGTGGGCTGATTTTCTTCTTCTTGTAGAGCTTCCTTGTGTGTGAGCTTGAGAGGTGAGAGAGGTTATACTTGGTGAGTGGTGGAGTGGCTAAACATCCTGAGTGGTGTGTGTGAGTTGTATTGGGTTGGAGACCTGAGCTAAAATACACACCCAACATTCTGGCTAGTTGCTAATTACCCCCACACAAACAAATGAATAATGTGTGTGGAAAATAACTAATAACTAGTACTGTAATACATGTAGAGTTGAATCGATTGTGTTCAGCAGTACATGTGTAGATGTTGTATCTTTATGTGCAAAAATGAGTCTCAACTCTCATGGGTTCTGATTTCAAAGAAGTGGAGAATGAGAGGTATAAGTGTCTTGACATCTAGGGAAAACACTCCCTTTAGTTTCATACTTGACATTTGAACATTTGGCTTTGACAGCTCCAGCCCGTTCCCTCATCAAATGCACATTTTGCAGCAGAATCCCTCGGCATGGAACCATCTCGCTGCACTCCAATTTTATTGCAACCTCTTTTGCACTCGTTCCTCTTATGTTTCTATATACCACATCGCTCACTTGCACCGCTTGTTCCTATCGAACACCAAGAATGAGAATCGTGTCACATATAGGAAATCAATTAGCCCGTCTGTATTGTATCAAATTGATTGTCCTATTTTCTATCTACTTTGAAAAAAATCTACTGCAAAAGCAATTAAAATACGCTTTAATGCTACGTACTCCGTATAATATACAATATTACTACATCATAAAATATCTCTTACTTTTTGTGAAATGAGACACTTATTTTAATACTAGAGTAATAGTTTAAACTAATACAGACAAATATGTATCAAGCATATTGTGACATTAGAGATGAAATGTGTAGGTACAAAACATATTTGACTCGGTGATAGTGACTCTATCAGACAAATAAATTAGGACCAATCCAATAAGGCTATGTAAAATCCCGAAAACAATGGTTTGGAGTAGCTAGTTCTTTATGAACATATTTCTTACACATACCTTTTCAACACATGGCAAATTGTCACCAATTTTGTCTCTTGGCTTATCGCAGTAGTATTGATCTATGATTATGGGATTTGTCACGTTCTGCATTACAACATTCTCGAACTTGATGTTCCTTGCAGATCCTTTCCCTCCCTTTACATACACAAAAAACAATATAAACTATTTAATTAATTCTGTACAATAATCGACATGCTAAAAAATCAGAACAGCCAAATGATACGGCCCGCATAATTATATTATTACTCACTCCATCTCAAAATTGATATCTCATGCTTTTCGGGTACAAAATTTAAGAAATTGGGATAAACTTTCCTACTTACCCTTGCATATAGGAATATGGACATTTTACATACATAAAGTTTGCAAAAAAGAAATATAGGAAAATGTGGTACTATCATTGTGGAAAGAGGGAGTATATATATGTTTCATACAAAAGCAAAATATAGTGTGAATTATTAAGTAGAGGTACAACTCTTACTTGCCAAGTCTTTATTCTGACTCCATTAGTTGTTCCCTTGAGCATGACCGTCTTAACATCAACATTTGATACATGTTCTTCTAAATTTTCGTGTTTCCCTAAGCTTCCTATACTATAAAAGAAGAACTGAACATAAAACCATATAGAATATTGGATTCACCGTTGACATTTTAGGAATCTCAAGTCATAATATTAACTTATCTATACTAATATAAAAAGGGAAACCAAGTCCATAATAGTCCCGCCTCAAAGTTAATGATTGGGAACAGGTGGATATAACCGTTCCCACCCTTCCAAATTCCAATTATTTGCGCACCAAATATTAGCATTTTATCAATTAGCAGCCACCATTTTGTATATGAGTCGTTACAAACCGTCACTACGTATGGAATATTTGCTTGCCAATTAAGTAACACCGTATGCAAAGCGGTAACAATTATATGGATGGGCAGATGACTTAGTCGGTTACCATAATGCTCAAATACACCGATATCAAATTTCATTTGCAGAAGTCAAGTTCAACCGACCAGATTAACAAGGGTAGAGCACGAAATGATGATTGAGGTAATATTCTAACTATAGCTTTTAATATTTTTTTCATGATGCAAAAGTATAAATAGAAACAAAATCGCTTTGTCAATCTAAAGTCAACATGTGTTTAAAAAAGGTTTTGAAAGGACGAATTTCCCAAACAAATTATAAATCACTTAAGGAAAAGTACAAGTGTAATGTGCGTTTCAGCACTTACGGTAGATTCTAAGAAATTTGAATGTGGCACACAATACCAAACTACATGGCGGCGGTGTTTTAGTTACATTTTTTAATATTTTTACAAAATTGTGAAATTTTTATTTATAATTTTTTTATTAATTTTTTATTATATTCTTTTATTTTTTATTTTTTATGTTCTTATTATTAATTAAAACATTTTAAAAGATGCAAAAGTATATTTGTCCAAACACACATAAGTAGTTGTGTGGTATTTAAAAAATGTAGTCCTATTTGTATATTTTCGTCCTTTTGTATAATTGGGACTAAAAGTAGCCCGAAATTCCACATTACGACTTTACTCTTTAAATTCCCGAAATAGGAGTAATATATGTCTCTTCTTCCATTTTTACCCACATCCTATAATTTCTAATAGATTTATTTGTTGATACAAAAACTTATAGTTTTATCTATAATAAAAACATAAAAGATCGTAAAACTATTTATAAATTAATAAAAAAAATATGGGGAAAAATAAAATAAAAATTTAAAAAAATATTTTAAAAACTTAAAAAATCTAAAATAATAAAGGTAATTGAATATTTTTAAAGGAAAAACTTATCAAAAAGAGAAAATTTTGCAATTTTTAAATGCATTCAGAAAAGAAAAGTGTAACAAACTTTAAAATACGGAGAAAGTATTGATTAAGATATTACACAAATTAGAATTTGACTGAAATATAATATTATCCCGTGCGACGTGTCCCGTGCATTGCACGGGTATAATACTAGTCAATAATAAATAATCAAGGCATTGAGTTCTAACCTGATACCATGTCCTGGTCCGCATATCACACGCAATACTTTTACATTTGTGGAACCATTCACTATTGAGATACAATCATCACCTAGCAAATGCACATTACACATAATTCATCTTTCAACATGATTTGATCAGTTCCAAGAATGAAATCGGTGCAATTAAAAACACCCTAAGACAAGACATTGTTGAATTTTGAATTCTTTATTAACAACTTAGTATAAAATCATTTTGAAGAAATTAAGTCATATAAATAAGTTATAGGGAAAATTAACGACATATGAGTAAAAATGTTTGATAATTCGGAAATATGATTGTTATGCTTTCCTAAAACTAGCGGTACCATTTTGAAAATTTATTGTCATGTTTTGACATTGTCGTAAAATTAACATGACATTATCGGACTTCAAACATGAAAGTCCTATTTTAGAATTTCAAAATGTTTTTACTCATAGATCAATTTTTGTTAAAAATAGGGAAAAGGTGCAAATAGGCCCATGTACTAACCAAAAAAGGTCAAATAAGCCCTTATTTAGGAGGCTCTGTCCGGCCGTCGTCATTTGGGGTGGTTCCCGGTGGAATTTTTTGATGAAATTTTTTGAGCATCTTATTCATCAAGTCTAGTTTACTCATACCAAATTTCAGCTAAAACTTCAGTCGGGAAGGGATTCAAATGAATTCTTGAAGATAACTGCGCTTCTAACTGCACAGTTATTTTCAATAATTCATTTCAATGCCTTCCCGATTGAAGTTTTAACTGAAATTTGGTATGAGTAAACTAGACTTGATGAATAAGATGCTCAAAAAAAATTCATCAAAAAATTCCACCGGGAACCACCTCAAATGGCGATGACCGGACAGAGCCTCCTAAATAAGGGCTTATTTGACCTTTTTTGGTTAGTAGATGGACCTATTTGCACCTTTTCCCTTAAAAATAATAAAAACATTACTAATTTTTTTTTAATATAATGGAGTTTTATTTTAAATTAAAGGAGGAAATAATGGCACACATGTTATCTCCAAGGTTCTATTAGACATAAATGTGAGTCAATTTGATTTTGACCGAAAAGTAACCTTCCCCTTTCTCCCTTTATCTAAATGTCCGCTCAGCTTCTTATCTCCCTTTCTTCTTCATACCTTCTGCGCACGAACCAACCCCATGACAGAGAAGGCTTCGAGGCACATGGAAGGACAAATCCGCCGCCTCGAGCTCTGCTGCCGCCATGGATGAAGCCACCTTCTCGAGCTCTGCTGCTGCCATGGCTGAATCCACCGATTCGAGTTCTGCTGCCGCCATGGACGAAGCCACCGCCTCGAGCTCTGTTGCCACACATGCGGTCGCTTGCCTCCACTCATATCTTCTCCTCCTTTCTTCAATCGGCCGGATCTCTATCAGATATGAAGGATTGTGGCCGCTAGACTTTCAGATCTGAAGGTTGAACATGGTTGAGCGGTGGTGAGGCAGTGGTTGGCCAGTAGAACGGGGCGCGGCCGGAAATTGATCGGAGTGGGGTGGGATAGTGGCAGGGGTAGGGCTGAGGGTGAGATAGTTGTCGTGGAAGGACTGGTGGGTGGGGCAGTGATTGAAGCTGTGGTGTGGGGCCGGTGGTCGCCGGGGGCTGTGACTGGTGGGGTTAGGCGGTGGTCACTGGTGGGTTGTGGTGGGGCTCCGGGGCCTGGTGGGTTGAGGTGAGGCTGGGGAGAGGGCTGGTGGGTTGAGGTGGGGCTGGGGACAGGGCTTGTGGGCTGGGGAGCTGCCGGTTTGGTCACAGTTAAGGCGGCGGCGGTCAACGGTGGTGGTTGCCAGGTGTATGTGTGCGGTGCTAAATGCGAGTGTGGAGTGGGGTGGCGGTTAGTCGGGCGCGGTGTTGCGGGGACAACCCCCATTGTGGCGGCCGGCTAAGGCTGGCCGCTTCACTAAACAAAAAATGATCATAGTGACACAGATGGTGGCTACAGTGACACGGACGGTGGCTACAGTGACACGGGCGGTGACTACAGTGACACGGGCGGTGGCTACAGTGACACGGGCGATGGCTACAGTGACACGAGTGGTGGCTACAATGACACGGGCGGTGGCTACTGTGACACGGGCAGTGGCTATAGTGACACAGACGGTGGCTACAGTGATACAGGCGGTGGCTACAGTGACATGAGCGGCGGATACAATGACATAAAAGCTGGCAGACACTATGTTTTTCTAAATACTAGTAAACTCACCCGTGCGATGCACGGTCGGAGAATTTTTCTTTAAATTTATTTGTGCTCACTAATTCAAATCACACTATCAATTGATGAGATCATCTATCTCCATGAAATATTGATATAAATTCAAGCAATAAACAAAACACACTTATAATATATATTATAGTTAAAAAGAGAGCACTAATTATAAGCATTACCTAAGAGATCAAAAACATCCAACAAATACTTATAAATCATAACATTGTAAATATACATTTCATGTAACCCTAAATATTGTTGAACACTCTTTGAATACAACATTATGAGTCTTGTCAGTGATTCCTTCTTCTTCATCAATACCCGTGCAGTGCACGATTGGTGAAATTTCGCGGGTATAATTAATATTAGCCAACATTTTAATTAAAAAATAAACAAACTTGTAATTTTAATTGAATTGTTTAGAATTATACTCCATACAATAATTAAACATATAAAATATAATCTACTAATGATTACAGAGTAGAACATTATTTTTTATAGCCCACAAAATAGTAAGTAACACGCAATACAAACATCATTTGAAAACAAATAACATTTCATGACAAATTTTATGAAACACTTCTTTGTACATTATGTCTAGCATTAACCCTTGTTAAGAGAGAAATTACACTAAACAGGACAAAAAAAGTTCTATATATTCCAAAATTGGACCTTAAGCATCACAATTTTTTTCAAACTTGAAATTAATTACGCCTATTTTGACAATAAAAAACATGACAATCTTGTTTTGGAATTCTCAAACTTATTTACTCATATTCGAAAATATTCCCTTATTAAAATCCTTCATTCAAGTAATTTTTGACAAACTTTTTTTTCATTTTCAAATCAAAGGTCTATATATATGTGAACTGGAGGTATAAATTTTTATAATTACTACCTCCTTCCCGCTAAGATTGTCCCGTTTTACCTTTTCGGTCCGTCCCACTAAGATTGTCCCATACCAAATTAGGCAAAATTTGTGTGGCTCTAAATTACTCTTACTTTATTCTTACTTTATCAATTCAATATCAACCACATAACTTACTTTTTATTAGTTTGCGTGCCGCTCTCTCTTGTCCCATTGTTAGCGGGACGGAGGGAGTACTACATAATATGGTCACATTACATCTATACGACTTGCAGTATTTAGAAACTGCTGATGTAACCTGGCAAATCGGGGGGTGTGCAGATATGTGAAAATGTGTGATGTCTTTATCTATACGAATTGCATTATTCATACGAATTGCTGATGTATCCTGGCAAATCAGGGGGTGTGCAGATATGTGAAAATGTGTTATGTGTTTATCTGTACGAATTGCATTATTCATACGAATTGCTGATGTAACATAGCAAATCAGGGGGGTGTGCAGATATGTGAAAATGTGTTATGTCTTTATCTATACGAATTGCATTATTTAGACGAATTGCTGATGTAACCTGGCAAATCAGGGGGGTGCAGATATGTGAAAATGTGTTATGTCTTTATCTATACGAATTGCATTATTTAGACGAATTACTGATGTAACCTGGCAAATCAGGGGGTGCAGATATGTGAAAATGTGTTATGTCTTTATCTATACAAATTGCATTATTTAGACGAATTACTGATGTAACCTGGCAAATCAGGGGGGTGCAGATATGTGAAAATGTGTTATGTCTTTATCTATACGAATTAGGGCTGGGAAAAAACTCCCGACTCCCGACTCCCGATCCCGATCCCGACAATCCCGATCCCGAAAATCCCGATCCCGACAATCCCGATCCCGACTAGTCGGGAAATTTTCCCGATCCCGACTAAGTCGGGACGGGACCGGGATTTTTTTAAAAAAAAAGTCGGGATCGGGAAAATCCCGACATCCCGACATTATATATATATATATATATATATAATTATATATATATACATGTATATAATTATATATGAATATATAAAAAATGAATATGTATCTAAATATTTGCACATCTTTTTTAATTACTTATTCCTTACATAGATTAATCTTTTACTACGAGTATCTTACAATATCAAACTTCTAAAACTATTCGGCATTTGTCCGAAAATGAATATTCGGTATCCTAACTAAGTAGAGATTATTCTTGATCCCAACAATCTAAATCACAACATACAATATTACAAATTTTGCGGTTCTGATGAACTCTTTAAAAAATTGTGATCGTGACTAAGATTTCTTTCTTTAGTAGATAATCATAATATGTATTTACATATTATATTCATTGGTCACAAAGTTTCTCAATGAGTCTACTTAGTTTTGAATTTTAAATAATATACATTACATATCCTTCTTTTAGTGTTTTTTATATATTGTTTGAAGTAAGTTTCACTAAGCCTTGATAGCTTATTCAAAAATTATACTATTAATTAATTGAAGTTACACATAAAAATTATTCTAGAAGTATATACTAGTGTGAGTTTGAGATGATAATTATTACAATAACTTTTATAAGTAGATGATGATAAATATGGTATAACAATAAACAAAGAATAATATTGAAACCATTAAATATCAAAGTTAGTGTTTAACTTAAGAAATTACATAATTTTATGTTTGATACTTCATTGTCGGGATTTAGCGGGATTAAGCGGGATTCCCGATCGGGATCCCGACTTAATCGGGATTTTAATGTCGGGATCCCGACTTAATCGGGACGGGATACGGGATCCTCTTTGAGTTTGAATCGGGATCGGGACGGGATCGGGATTTGGGCAATCGGGATCGGGATCATCCCGATCCCACCCCTAATACGAATTGCATTATTTAGACGAATTGCTAATGTAATCTGGCAAATCAGGGGGTGTGCAGATATGTGAAAATGTGTTATGTCTTTATCTATACGAATTGCATTATTAAGACGAATTGCTGATGGTGGCTACAGTGACACGGACGGTGGCTACAGTGACACGGGCGGTGACTACAGTGACACGGGCGGTGGCTACAGTGACACGGGCGATGGCTACAGTGACACGAGTGGTGGCTACAATGACACGGGCGGTGGCTACTGTGACACGGGCAGTGGCTATAGTGACACAGACGGTGGCTACAGTGATACAGGCGGTGGCTACAGTGACATGAGTGGCGGATACAATGACATAAAAGCTGGCAGACACTATGTTTTTCTAAATATATGACCTTCTTGATCACTTTTTTACACTTTTTTACACTTTTTTAAAAGTAATCATTTTTTTTGTAAATGGTTCAAAATTAGTAATATTCAAATAAAAACCAGTTAAAGAGATCGGAAAAATGGTTTACCGGTTCCAATAAATGAATCAGAGATGACCACATCTGTGGTACGTGAGACGTGAACCCCATCGGTGTTGGGGCTATCTCCGGGAGCTTTTATTACTAAATTTGACGCCCTAACCCTTTGACTGTTGGAAAAAACAAGATGCATTCTCTGTGAATTCCTGAACAATAATCCCTTTACGCTGATATTTATGCCATTTTGGAATGTCATTGCCTGGATGAGGGGAAAGAAAAAATCACACAAAAGATGGAGCTAGGCTTATAAATAAAGTGTTCGTATTTAATTTGGCATTTTCCTATTTGGGAATCCAACCCCCATTTTCCTTGTAAATACAGCACTAAAGGAAGCAGGCAGGCCACGAAAACTTACAAATGGTGTGATGCCGCTATCGCAAGTCTGCAAAAAAAAAAAATTGTAAAAATACCTCTGATGGTCAATGAAGTAATTGCCATATACATTACCATTTTACTATGGTCAATGAAGTAAAATGCCGCTACATCCGTTCTTAAATGAATGCAACACTTTGACTTTTACACTATTCACATGTTCTACTTTGACTTTTACGCTATTCACATGTTCTACTTTGACTACATTTTATTTATTAATGTAATAATAATATTTTATGAAAAAATATTGTTAAACTTGTCTCATTGTAAATTTTCATAATCTAATTTTTTTAATTTTTTTAATAATACAAAATCATTTATATTAATGATCAAAATTGTGTCTCGGCAAGTGTGGAATGTTGACCGTTGCATTTATTTAAGAACGGAGGAAGCACTTTTTATACACACCATTCACTACAAAAAAAAAGGATTAACACGGAATTTGGCACGGATTACCGTCTTTTTGTGCCAAATATCTCGATCCAAAGTGTTTTTGGCACGGATTTTGCATAATCCCTGCCAAAATCCCTATCAATCCCGTGTTTTTTTTGTAGTGATTTTGGTGTACACACTTTTACACATGTCTCTGTAGCAGTGTATGATTTTTTTTGGTCTATATAAACATGTGTAAATGTGTACACAACAAATGATCCTATACATTATCACCCACAAGTTACAAGTATTATTTCTCATCCAATAAAAGAAATCGGATGAAGTACCTCTGTTGTTTTGACCTTGCAAGACTCCTTCCACCATATATGGCCATTGCCATCTACGACACCACCGCCTTTAACCGCGAAATTTCTCAAGTTATTGAACTTCAGCCAATGTTCCCTGTCCTTCCCGTAGTCATCTTTGTTCCCAGACGCTTTGATTGTTCCATGTAGCTGCAATGAAATTATGTCGTGCCGCATTTTGTATATTTATTCATTCTTATTAATAAAACATTCGGAAATTTGCAAATTTCGTCCTTTCGACCGTTTTAGATTAGTCTTGCAACTTTAATTACTTGCAAATTTAATCCTATAACTAATTATATTTGCGATTTAAAGACTTTCCTCCTTTTAAGTACACTTACCGGTGATAGTATACCGGAAAGAATGTCGGTGGCGTTGGATTTTTCTGCCGGAAAGTATACTTTCCGGTGGAAAAGTCCTTAAATTGCAAAGATTTAATAGTTACAAGACCAAATTTGCAAGTGATTAAAGTTACAAGACTAATAACGATCACACCCGAAAGTTACGAGCCAAAAATTGCAAATCTCCCTAAAACATACTCCGTACATACTACGTAGTATTTTATTTCATTAGTGTTAAATAAAATAAAGGGAAAAGTACAGAAAACGTACATGTGGTTTGAGCCATTTTCAGACAGGGGCATGTGTTTCATTTTCTAACAAAGTGGGGCATGTGTTTCAATTCCGTTATCATAGCAGGGGCATGGCGTCTAACGCCGTTAGAAAAATTAACTCCGATTTTAAAAAGTCTCTGAAAAATTGAAAAAAAATACTGGGAGGTGCGCCTCGTCAAGGAGATCAACAAACTATCTTTCTCTTTGGATTTTTCGGCTCTATTTGGATTATTTTTTAAAAACAAATTCGCTAATATCAATTTTCTGGTAGACTTTCTGGAGATATGGTGGCTCGAAACAAAAAAATAAAGATAGTTTGTTGATCTCCTTGACGAGGCGCACCTCCCAGTATTTTTCTTTTAATTTTTCATAGACTTTTTAAAATCGGGGTTAAGTTTTCTAACGGCGTTAGATGTCATGCCCCTGCTATGAAAACAGAATTGAAACACATGCCCCACTTTGTTAGAAAATGAAACACATGCCTCTATCTGAAAATGGTCCAAACCACAAGTACGTTTTATATGTACTTTTCCCTAAAATAAATCACTTGATTTAGATCGCTGCTCATTTAGTTTATGGTCAACCATTCAAAACTTGAAGTTAATTTTATTAATTAATTACACTAAATTAAGATAAAATTACTCAAACTAGGACTAAAACGTACGTTGTCATCTTCAAAAAACAGGATCAATGGATCATATATGTTTTGTTTTCCTTAACTAGGACTAACATAATGTTTCTACCCCCAATATAATTAATCAACATAATTAATTGTTCTCTTAGAGTTTTCTTGCGTAACAAATGCCAACCCGTTGGTGGCGGCAAACTGCGATTCGACGATGACACATAACTTCGGCGATAGTGACATTCTGGCAGTAGACGGCGGCGACGTCAGTGGTAAATTTTCCGGCTGCCGGGGGGTGGCGATAGCCCAATGATCGATATAGTGGCAATTCAACACTGCTACAACCCTATAATGGTATTTTGTCTAATCACAAATAATAAGGCATGTTTATGACATTTTAAACATTGGAAAATGGGCAAAATTTTGTGTATTTGGGATATTCCCCTCTAAATCAATTGACCTCATTAAAATGTTGTAACTTCTCATCTAGGTACGGAGTATATAATAAATAGATAAAATGAATGTGTAGAATGAAATTACTCACTTTCAGATTAAGGTTGGGTTGACATGGACCGTTGAAGTGCATTGGACTAAGCAAATACGTTCTCTTACGAGGTATCACAAGGATGCCTCCCCTTGATTTGCAGAACTTGTTCCAAGCTCTTTTAAAGGCCTGTAATATTATTAATTAATTTCCAAAAGATAAATGTTTATTTTGTTAGACAATAATTTGTATGGAGTATACATTGATAATTGTGGAACACACCCAAATTAAACACCCCAAAAAATAGGAAAAATTGACAAGAATAATCCCACCTTTCACTGGTCTTTTCATAATAATCTCACCTATAAATAATCCCAACACATGGGCGGAGCTAGGGGAGGGCCATCCCTGGCCCAACCCAAATTTTAAAAATGCTTGTATTTTTAGTGTAAAAAATTCCGTGTAAAAAAATTTCAAAAAATATTCTTTGTATCGGCCCAGTCCGGCCTAGTGCTCTAGCTATGCCCCTGTCCCAACATAATCCCACCTTTGCACCCCATCTTCTTTCATTGGACCCTGACCATGTTTTTTACTCTTTCTTTGAAAATTATACAAATAATCTCACCTTTCACTTTTTAATTATATCCTTATAAATGTGAGATTATTTATACAAGATTTTTAAAAAAGGTAAAAAACTTGGTCAGGGTCCAATGAAAGAAGATGAGGTGTAAAGGTGAGATTATTTTGGGATTATTTAAAGGTGGAATTATTATAAGAAAACCAGTGAAAGGTGGGATTATTCTTGTCAAATTTTCCCAAAAAATATACACTTACAGTACAAGAAAACAATGATATTGGCACGGCGTTGGCACGGATTGACCGAGTTTGGCATGAATCAAAACATGTTTTTGGAACGGTGCCGTGCCAAATAGCTTGTTCCAAAATGGCATCGGCACATAATTTGACACGGATTTTAAGTATTCGTGCCAAACCTGTGTTAAATACCCTATGATTTTTGACAAATCCGTGCCAAATCCTTACCAATTTCGCTGTTTTTTGGCTCCCAGGCCGGTCCACCCATTTAACACACGTTTGATAAATTAAACGAGTAATATACATATTTTTGAAATTGTTGGACAAATCACAAATTTTATTACTCCGTATAATGTTCTCATTCCTACTCATCCTCAACGTAATTTAAAAACAAAATTTATCATATTAAATTTTAAAAGAATACATAAGAAATTAAGAATGACATTTTTAACGGATAAATTGATCGAGAAGTATACCTTAGAATCATCCGTGATTCCATCACCCTTCGCCCCAAAAGCATCTACATTGAACACATGTTTATGTTTTCTAACCGATATATGATTTGGTTTGTGACAATTATGGTGCTTTTTGTGGCGGTGGTGATGGTGATGGTGATGATGATGGAGGCTCAAAATCCCAGTCTCGAAAAGGCCAGTATTGTTGATGCTCGAGGCAATGAAAAACGAAAGAGTTGAGATTACAATCACTAATATATTTTTTATAGTAACAAGCATTTTAGCTATTAGAACTAGACATATAAAAATTTATTGAGATGATATATTACGGAGTAATGTTTAATACAATACACATATTACTAACCAAAGAATGAGCGTGAAAGGTTTGTCTCAACATGATGCTTTATATACTGAGAATAGCAAAAGGTAGAGAAGTTAATTGCTTCAAATAAACGAAAGAAAGGCCCGTAATCTAGAGGTGAAAGAAGAAACAACACAAGATATGACCAGCTGGGGTTTCAATAATAAATGTAACAAAACGTTTTCTTTTCCCCTTTTCGGAAGGGGGTGGGGGGTTGTAGGGGAGGTTTGAGGTTTAAGGATTAACAGATCGAGAAAGAGGTTAGTCCAAATAATAATAATCATGATATATCTAAAGATTAGAATCAAGAAATGGGTAGATGAAATTGAGAAATATTGAGTGTAGTAATTAATTATAAAATTTATTTTAACTTGTAGCACGTTTTGACTAATAAGACAGGTATAGTCGTGTTTCTGGCATCTTTTTCAACTAAATATAATTAGGAAACTGTTTGATAGATGAAGCAACATTAACACCATCCTTATTACAACAATTCGTTAGTTACTTTACCTTTTGTTAGTTTACCAACATAGACGCATGTAATATTTTATGACCAAACAATAATTCAACAACAACTAATGTTGAAAATGCGTGTAATAAATATGAGACGCACATACCATATTTCTTCAACTAATGTTGAGTGTTGACAATGCGTGTATTGGAAATATGACTACAAAATTCTATTTGGGAAATAAAATATCAATAATCCTGTGAGGAGTCTGGGGTAAAGTTGACTAAAACTCCCTCTAGCTACGTAGTTTCAAACGCGAGACCTCCTAAATGAAAGAGTGAGTTGATGACCGGCTGAATTAGATCGCTTCCTCAAAAGTACTTGTTTCATGTTAAGGAGATATATTTGTATGATTTATATTGATCCATACTTTCTAAATGACCCTCAATAACATAATCTCACTACTAACGTAGAGCTTATTTGGTGACCATGTTTTTCGACTTATCGGCCAACTTTTTCCTCAAACACGTAACTTTCGATTTCGCCGAATTGTGTAATAATAAGAAAAAGTAAGGTTGAAGTTATTTTCTGACTGTATTGGCTGAATTTATTGTAGAGAATCATTTTAACTGCTTTTTCATATAAGTTTTTTATTAATAAAATACTCCGTATATTTTATTTTATTTTATTTTACATAATTCAGCAGAATCAACCAATCCAGCTACTTCGATCAACCAATCCAGCATAATTTCTCCTTTCCAAAACGATTTTAAACTCAAAATTTCTTGGTAATATATGAACGTGGTTTTAAATTTATTACACCAATGTCGTACTAATTAATTACATAACAATATGATTCATGAAAATAACAAGGCGACTTGCCATAAAAACCTTCTTTGTGTTATAAAAGTTAGATCTTCACATTTTAGTTGAAGTTTGTCTAGTGCAAATGATAAATATCGTGATTGAGCAATGATGATTGTTGAGTTTAATCCAACACGATATAGTAAATATATGTATGAATGTGTATGAACAAGCTATTTTTACGTGGAAACCCGGAAAGGGAGAAAACCACGGGACTTTTTAGGCTAATGTCCAAGCTCTCTCATTCTCATTAAGACTCTCCTCACCATTACATAGTACAATATTCAAGCTCCCATTAATGGAGTTCTAAGCTATTCTAGAGAGGAGGTTGAAAGAAGGGATCCATAATATGGAGGGAAACTCCCATATTTATAGAGAATAGGGGAAGGGGATGCCCTCCACCCTAATGGGCCGCATGGGCCGGAGTGGGCCCAAATGGCTAAAGTGGGCCGGATGGGCCGAAATGGGCCTAGCTGCTCGGGCCCCGTACTACGTAAAGCCTTGGACTCCTGAACAGTAATAGGTCAGGATAATATATCCCAACACAAGTCCCCCAGTTTCTTGAGTAGTGAGCTCGCGAATCTGTTCGAGAAAATATACTCTGCCTGCGCTCTTCCTCTGTCTTGCTGGAAACTGTGTCTTCACATAATCATAATATATGAGTGAGTGTCTGCACTCCTGAACGTAATCTACCAGTGAGGCACCCCCCTTCCCGACAGGGTCGGGCGAAGGGTGCTCCTCCACGGGCACACTCCGCCTGAATGCATCAGGCAGGAGTAAAGCACTCTGACTCGAGCTTTCCAATCGGAGAAGCTTAGAGGTCCATGCATCTATAAACCGACGTCGCGGTATGTCAAAACATGATGCACGTGTGTATGTATGAATGTATGAGGTATGATGCATGAATGCATGAATGCATGTAATGTATGGGTGCAATGTATGAGAGAAGGAATGTGAGATGTGATAGAAAGCGGTGGCTCTCATCGATAACCCGGGCATGTCAGCGCCGAGAGGCAGACGTGCTGCATAAGATGGTCGTCGCCATCCTAGAAGGGATGGGAAATCCGGAGATGAACCCGACACAATGGCACGGCGGGGCCGATTGTGTTGCATAAGAGACGTTCGTCGCAATCCTGAAAGGGATGGGCGAGCCGAACATGAGCCAGACACGATGGCACAGAGGCGCTGATCGTGCTGCATACGAGACGTTCGTCGCGACCCTGGAAGGGATGGACGAGCTGAACGTGAGCTGGGTACGATGGCGCTGAGGGGCCGATCGTACTGCATAAGACGGTCGTCGCCATCCTGGAGGGAATGGGCAAGCCGAACCGTGAATCTGGACATTATGGCGCTGAGGGGCCGATCGTGATGCATAAGACGCTCGTCGCCACCCTGGAAGGGATGAACGAGCCGAACGTGAGCTAGGTACGATGGCGCTGAGGGGCCGATCGTACTGCATAAGACGGTCGTCGCCATCCTAGAGGGAATGGGCGAGCCGAACCGTGAGTCTGGACACGATGGCGCTGAGGGGGCCGATCGTGATGCATAAGACGTTCGTCGCCACCCTGGAAGGGATGGACGAGCTGAACGTGAGCTGGGTACGATGGCGCTGAGGGGCCGATCGTACTGCATAAGACGGTCGTCGCCATCCTGGAGGGAATGGGCGAGCCGAACCGTGAGTCTGGACACGATGGCGCTGAGGGGCCGATCGTACTGCATAAGACGGTCGTCGCCATCCTGGAGGGAATGGGCGAGCCGAACCGTGAGTCTGGACACGATGGCGCTGAGGGGCCGATCGTGATGCATAAGACGTTCGTCGCCACCCTGGAAGGGATGGACGAGCTGAACGTGAGCTGGGTACGATGGCGCTGATTGGCCGATCATACTGCATAAGACGGTCGTCGCCATTCTGGAGGGAATGGGCGAGCCAAACCGTGAGTCTGGACATGATGGCGCTGAGGGGCCGATCGTGATGCATAAGACGTTCGTCGCCACCCTGGAAGGGATGGACGAGCTGAACGTGAGTTGGGTACGATGGCGCTGAGGGGCCGATCGTACTGCATAAGACGGTCGTCGCCATCCTGGAGGGAATGGGCGAGCCGAACCGTGAGTCTGGACACGATGGCGCTGAGGGGCCGATCGTGATGCATAAGACGTTCATCGCCACCCTGGAAGGGATGGACGAGCTGAACGTGAGCTGGGTACGATGGCGCTGAGGGGCCGATCGTACTGCATAAGACGGTCGTCGCCATCCTGGAGGGAATGGGCGAGCCGAACCGTGAGTCTGGTCACGATGGCGCTGAGGGGCCGATCGTGATGCATAAGACGTTCGTCGCCATCCTGGAGGGAATGGACGAGCTGAACGTGAGTCGGGCACGATGGCGCTGAGGGGCCGATCGTGATACAGAAAAATAGTGATGATCATCTCATGGCCCTCGGCCTGTCGGTGAGTGGTAATCGTCTCACGGCCCTCGGCCGTGCTGGTGATGTGTCAACTCTCTCTCCTGAGTGGCTGTGAGAAGCCGATCGTCTGCCAGGACTCCATCCGGGAAGGAACGGCGAGCCTAAAATAAATCTGGGCGATGTCCCTCCTACCTGATCTGGGGAGCTAATCGTCGTTCGTCTACCGTATCCGTGGTCCTATGTACGGACCGCTAAGCGGTGTACACTCGGTACGCAACAGACTCCGGTGGAGAACTGGTCCTTCGTGTCTGATCCATGGAGCTGGTCTTCGTTCGTCTACCGTATCCGTGGTCCTATGTATGGACCGCTAAGCGGTGTACACTCGGCACGCAACAGACTCCGGTAAAGAACTGGTTCTTCATGTCGGATCCATGGAGCTGGTCTTCGTTCGTCTACCGTATCCGTGGTCCTATGTATGGACCGCTAAGCGGTGTACACTCGGCACGCAACAGACTCCGGTAAAGAACTGGTTCTTCGTTCTTCCCAAGTCTCGTGAGTACTGGTCTCCTGGTTTCGCAGGAGACGTTCGTCATCCCAACTATGAGAAGAAACAGGTTTATCCACGTCGGGATTCCCTATCTCTGTTCGTCCCCAGTCGTGAGTTACTAGTCTTCTGGCTTCGCATAAGACGTTCGTCATCCGTCCATAAGGGGGAGGAACCAGTACACCCTGTCAGGGTTCCCGTTTCTTCGTTCGTCCCTGTCGTGATCCTACTAACCTTCTTCCCTCGAAGAAGACGTTCGGTCATTCACCGATCGCAAGGAGGAACTGGTTTACCCTATCGCGGGTTCCCTGCTTCGTCGTCCCATGCTCGTGGCCCTACTAGCCTTCTGCTTTGGCAGAAGGTGTTCATCGATCCACGGGAAATGGGAGGAACTGGTTTATCCTGCCGAGGTTCCCTTTGGTACGTCTAGCCTCCCCCACGTTCCTACTAACCTCCGCGTCGGGAGACGTTCGTCATACGCGGCAAAGGAAGATCAGGCATACCTCGTCAAGACTCCCTCTCTCATAGGAGCTTCTCTCTCCCCTTCTCCCCATCTTTTCTCTCTCTTTTTTTTTTGAGGGAGGAAAATACGTTCGTCGGTTTCCAAGAATGCCCACAAGTGATGTCACACGTAATGGTGGTGGGATACCAAAATGAAGCGGATGCCGAGGCGATGGAAATGCTGGTCGTCATGCGAAGGCGATGGTCACCCTCCTGGAGGGGAGGGGTGAGCCCGATCGCTAACTCAAGAAGGTCAGCATCGGGAGCCGATATATAATGATCATAATGTCGCTGAGCAGTCGGTCCTGATAAGGAGATGACAATAGTATCCGATCATGTCGATATATCCGAGCAACGGCTCTCATCCACGCAGTGCGGGGATGAAACTGGTCTTCAAATATGATGGTGGCACCGTACCAGGAGGTCGGTGGCCACGTATGACGTCGGCGCTAGGGCCGATCCAAAGAGCGATAACCAGCGGTCCTCATCCGCGAGGAGCAGGGACGAGGCCGATCTTCAAGTATGGAAAACACGCCGAGCCGGGGGGCCGGTCGTGATATAACGATGCCGGCAATGAGAGGCCGACCTGAAATCCAAGCAACGGTCCTCATCCGCGCAGTGCGGGGACGAGGCCGGTCTTCAAATATGGAAAGCACGCCGAGCCGGGAGGCCGGTCGTGATATATAATGGTGTCGGCGCCGAGGGGCCGACAGAGAGAATCAAGCAACGGCTCCCATCCGCGAGGAGCGTGGACGAGGCCGGTCTTCAGGTATGATAATCATGTCGTGCTGAGGGGCCGGTCATGGTATGATGACGTCAGACGGCCCTCGGCCGTGACGATCTTTTTTAATCCCTCGGCCTCTGAATGACGGGTGATCGTCTCACGGTTCTCTGTCATGGCATTCGCCTCTAGACCCTCGGCCTCTAGGTGTTCTTCCTAGGCCATCGGTCTCTGGGGTGGAGATGCTCGTCCCACGGTTCTCAACCGTGGTGGTCTCCTCTAGGCCCTCAACCTCTGGGTGGAGATGCTGGTCCATCGGCTCTCAGCCGTGATGGTCTCCACTTTAGCTGGCCCTGAACGTCTTCAAGATTCGGGCCGAGCGTCTTTTAATCATTTCGCTCGAGCGCGTCGAGTGGCTTCAGCTGCGCAATAAGCATGATAACGGGCCGCACGGCCCCGACAATAAATATGCACACATAACCATCTGCATGGCTTTCTCTCTAACACCCACGATTACCGGCCTATGGGTCATCGTGACCCTCGGCCCGGCTCATCGTGCGGGTTTAATGGACGTAACAGCTCGCGGCGGGGCCAATTAGCAGCCCGCCGAACGTCACATAGAGATATTCATCGGTCTGTGAGTTTTCAAACTCAGACCCAAGTTGGTCGCATTGCCCTCGGAAAAACGAGGTTGAGTGCTTTGGTGCCCTTGGGCCCCACAGGCCGCGTCTGGCAATAGTCACTTCGCGCCTAATGGCATAGATGATATTAGGGTACGATCGTCGATCAGGCACGTAGTGCCGTGCGGACTAACGTGCAACCCTCAAATTAAAATGCGTCGTCGGGGCATCGCCCTTTTGGAGATGCTCAGACCGCTTAATCAAGCTGATCGAGAGTGGGCCATCGGGGCCACAAGAAATTAAATACTTAATAAAATGTTAGCTGAGCTAACCATCACTTGAGCCTCGCTCAGCATTATTTAATTCGAGACACTTTATCCCTAATAAATAATAGTGATATAACACGCAATAACAATGATATTATCCTATCAAAGGCCATTCAGGTATACTCCGTTCGCTAATTAAAGCCGATCAGGAGCGGGCCCACAGGCTCACAACAACTAGTCATCAATTTTAATGACGATGGAATTAATTACCACTAGAGCTTTACTCATCTGAGCTTTGCTCGACATTATTTAATTTCGGGGTATTTAACCCCTGTTAAGTAATGGTGACGGTCAGCAAAAGCATCTATGATCGTATTATGGAGCATTTTAATTAAAGAGCAGGAGTAAGAGCACTTAGCTCTAAGAAAAGATGTTCGGCCAGTTGGAATTTTTGGACTTAATCTGGTTCCTTTAGCAAAGTTGACTTAGTCAAGATGCTCCCAAACGTATCCATCCGCCACCATTCATCCTACTCACGTAGCCTTATGAGGACCAAGGCTTTTGAGCGATATCAGTACTCTGTATCATCCGAGAAGCCAGCTGGAACACCGGCTCACCAACCCAAGGCCATCCGGCAGAGGTACAGACTTCGCCGCGGAGCAAGGATGGACGCCCGGCCAGGTTTCGGTGGGAGACCTGCTACTTAAGCTTCGAAAACACCTTCCCCGACCTCCAAACCTCCATTAATGGCGGAACCAGTGAAAACTCCCAACCTGTGGGTCCTCAGGTCGCGTCGGCAGAACAGGATGGCCGATGGAAGCTCGAGCCGCAACCGACCAGGTGGGGGAGTGACCTGCGGTTGGTCGGTGATGACAATGACGGTGTGGTAATGCTCCGGCGGCGGCGATGCTCCGGCGGCAACAAACCAGAGCAAGATCCAGAGTGCCATATCCTCCAGGATCCTCCTTTTTCCTCTTCCTTCTTTTCTGGAATCCAGAACCTCCAACATCAAATTTATCCTTCTTCCCAGATCCAGAACTTCTCAGAATCATTTTTCCAGAATTTTTCTTTCTTTTTTGCTGGAATCAATCCACTTCGTATGAATTTTTTGTAGATAAAAACTCAAGAACCGCGAATCTTTTTGGACAGATTCCCACAGACGGCGCCAGTGTTGAGTTTAATCCAACACGATATAGTAAATATATGTATGAATGTGTATGAACAAGCTATTTTTACGTGGAAACCCGGAAAGGGAGAAAACCACGGGACTTTTTAGGCTAATGTCCAAGTCCTCTCATTCTCATTAAGACTCTCCTCACCATTACATAGTACAATATTCAATCTCTCATTAATGGAGTTCTAAGCTATTCTAGAGAGGAAGTAGAAAGAAGGGATCCATAATATGGAGTGAAACTCCCATATTTATAGAGAATAGGGGAAGGGGATGCCCTCCACCCTAATGGGCCGCATGGGCCGGAGTGGGCCCAAATGGCTAAAGTGGGTCGGATGGGCCGAAATGGGCTTAGGATAATATATCCCAATAATGATTAACAGCTCACGCCTCATCTAATGATTACTACTCAATTTTTTCAAAAAAAAAAAATGATTACTACTCAATTAGCTGGGTTAATCAATATTAGGCCGATTCATAACTTGGAATTGGTTAACTAGCGCTATATAAACAAGAATAGATGTAGACAATGTTCATGTTTCATTTTCTTCTCCTTGAGTAGTTTTTTTGTTTTAACATGATGGAGATCCCAATTATCATGTCGTTGATGCCCCATAATTTATGTGGTCGTTCGCCTCTTAATTCGATAGATAAGTTAGATTAGGATGTCCTAAATTTTCAGTCTTGTCAGAAGCAAGCATCATACAATCTCGATGTTTCTTTTTCCATTTCTAAACGTACTCAAATCTCTTTCATTTTGAATTGAATTGAAATGCCTTAATTGTGTTTTTAGATGAAATTGAACCTGTTCTTTTTTAATTGAGGAGCTGCAATGAGTGTAATTCATGTAAAAAGTTAAAAGAGTGTCTCCAATTGAATCGTAATTCACTCACAAACCTATAACTTTATTAATTAGTATACTCCGAAAGTCCGAATTATAGAAGACATATTCCATTTCTTTTTAATGGAGGAGCTGCAATGAGTGTAATTCACGTCAAAAATTTAAAAAAATCTCTCTAAAATTAACACCTATTTAGCCGAAGAGCATGTGACAGAATAACGTTGGCACGGAGTTAGCCAATCTCTGCCAAAGATCCGTGCTAAATTTGTGTCAAATTCGTGCCACTTCTGGATAAAACGATGATTATTAAAAAAAATAGACAAATCGTGTTATTTTATGTTTTTGATCAATAATTTTCAATCATTCAGGTCATGTATTAGCAATATTTATATTTCAGATCATGAACTAATAATTAAACCATCTTTAAAATTCTAAAGGCCTTTTCCCCCTATGTTTAGAAAACCGACCTGGACCAAATCCCGGTTTGGTTAGTAAAACCCCGAAAGTGGTAAAAAACGGGGAAAAACACGGCCGAGCCGGAAAAACCCGGTCTGGACCCAGACCCGAAAAATACGACAATTCCGGAAAACCCCGATTTTGGTTGTTTCCCCCCATAAATGTATCTTTTTTGTTAATTTTAAATCATTTTTAATTAATCAACATCCGTTTTCAATCACCTAAAAAGAAAAAAAATGCAATATATTTATATACTAATTATTTTTAAAAAAATAAAAATCATGTCAAATTATATAATAAATATACAATAAAAATAACAAATATGGAGTATCATTATATATTTTAATAAGATCATAATGATATTTTGGAATATTATGAGACTATTTTAAGCGTTTAACTTTTAAATGTTTAGTAAATATTATCATTAGTTGATTATTATGAAATAACTATCTTTTATTTTAATTTTGTATACAATTATATGTTTATTATTATTATATATGGTTGACCGGTTTTATGGCGTTGACCGGGCTGACCCGACCAGATCCGGGTTGACCCGTGACTCGATCACGTGTCTGGTCACTTCCCAATCCGGTTTCTTAAACATAGCCTTTTCCATGAATATGACTAAATTAAATACAAAAGACAAAAATATAACTTAATTTAAATTTTTTCAAAAAAGTGACATATTCAGTGATTAGTTCTCAGTGACTCATCATCCACCAGTGATTTGTCAGTCTGAAATACGTAATGCATTATAATAACTTTTGTCTAGTTATTCATACACAGTGACTAGATATGTTTTTTTCAAAAACATAAGTAGTGATATTTTTGTTGAGCGAAACTTTATTTGTAATACGAATGTCATTTTTTCAATTCTAAATTGATAGAATTGCTAAAGTAAAAGTCATATTAGCGTGTAGGAATATGCATAGGTAGTTTTTTTGGGTGACAATCAGGAGGAAAAAGGGTCAAATAAAGATGTGTAGTATATTAAAACCGTCCCATAAAGACTTTTACTCAAAAAAAGTGTCACAAAAATACATATACTTTTAAAAAAGAAGCATATGAGTTCAAATGACCTGCAAATAACCTTTCAACCCCGGAAGCGTATACTGTACAACCGGCTGTACGGTGTCACCCGTACAGCCGGTGGCATTTTTGTAATTTTGGTGAAAAGCACAGCTTCTCTTGAATGAGCACTAACGTAATTTTGTTGAGTATCGAGACTGTAGTTTTGAGTATTAGAAGCCTAAAAATGAGCATTAGCGTTATCTCCTTCATATCTTCTAATTCCCTTTCTTTTTATTATATTTTCGTTTATAAAACTCTAAAATTAGTTTTGTAATCATTTCCAATTAATTTTGTTATGTAAATCTAATATAGTATGATACGTTTGAAATGTGCAACATTTTAAAATGATCATAAAGATGAGTATCAAATAATTCAAAAGCTCATTTGTGTATGCTCATTCATTTTGGCCTTTATACTCATCTGAGTTTAACATAATGTAGTATGATACGTTTGAAATGTGCAACCTAACACTTTAAAATGAGCACAAAGAAGTACCAAATGAGCATACATAACTTACAAAATGAGCATCAAAATATTCAAAAGCTCATTTTTGTATGCTCATTCATTTTCGGTTTTATACTCATTTGAGTTTAACATAAAACTCATTTTTAATATGCTCATTCATTTTCGGTTTTATACTCATTTGAGTTGACATAAAACTCATTTTTAATATGCTCAATATTCATTTGTGTATGTTCATTCCTTTTAAGCTTATACTCATTATATTTGAGTTTAATATAAACTCATTCCAGATTCGTTAGCCAAGAAGTATGAACACAGTCTCCTAAATCGTGGTTCAATCTGTGGTCTCGTATTCTTCTTCTCGCAGCACTGGCCAACAAAGAAATCCCCAAGAGTCGTTGTCTCTTGCGCAGCAGGAGAGTTTGAGGATAAGAGAACAGCGAGAGGAACAGTCTGCCTTGTGCGCGAGATCAGATCGAAGAAATCAATTGAGATTGAAGAAGCAGGGGTGAAGTCCTGTGCGAGAAGTGCAGTCTTGTCCGAGAAGCACAGAAGCAGGGGCGAAGATCGGAGAAGCCGTTGCTAGGGCGAGAAGTGCAGAAGCGTAAAAAAGGCCGGTTGTACCGTGCACACGGTACAGGAGGCTGGAGGATGTAATTTACCTTCCAACCCCAGTCACCGCTTATGTGGCCCTGTTTATCCATGTCGCCGCCACATGGATCGTTAGTTAAGACATTTCTTTCAAAAATATGGATCCCTCCTATGCTTCAATAGGGTTTTACTAAAAGATAAATTTCACAATTGGGGGCGACATGTGGCTACTAGCCACATTATACCCAGTGGTGGACCAAGAAGTTTTACGAAGCGGGAGCACTCCCACATAGATGAAAATGGGTCGGGTCGGGTCGAATTGAGTGTATCATTGGTCTTTTTTGACAAGTGCATTCAAATTGATATTTTTAACGGGAAATAGATTACTCAATGCCGACGTCAAGCAATGAACATATATGGATTATAAGTGTAAAACTCATTAAGACAATTCTGAACAATAATATTTGACTTTTTGAAAGAAAGACATAATTTTGCGGATTAGAAATGACTCATCTTGGCACCGTTTTTCCGTTTTTAGATTAGAATTTTAGCTATTTTTCCTACTATAAAATGATCAAAATTTCATTTTTGAAGTAGGATCATATCGTTGTTATACATTGTGCCACAAAATTTGTTGGTACTTGTGTGAAATATAATACTACGTACTATCGTGTTAAAAATGAAGTATAAGTCAAGTTTAATTAGGATTTCATCATTTAATACAACTTTATTTAATAATATGATTCTATAAATCTACCTTTTACGAGTATCATATTATAGAAAAAATTAAAAGGGTCTATCGGTTTGAAACTAATATATCGTGAATTGACACATTTTTCATGTTTGGACTTTTATTCAAGACAAAAGTCTTCAATCTATTAAGTTTATCCCGCATATTAGAACCCTTGTCATATCTTTGAACTTTAACTTTGGACCGACATCATTCACACCAAGTAAAACATCATCAATGCCACTTTTCAAAGATAGTGTATGTAACCATATAACAACATATCAAACTATTAGAATTTGCTCCATCACAACTTCAGAGTTGTTTATATTTCTTGCTACAATTATTATATGTCTTGGACGGAGTCCTATATATCTTATAGTTTTTTGAAATAATGCCAATATGATTGAAATAAAGATAGTGGACAAAAATACGGAGTATGACTACGTGATTCCACTATATTTGAGTCAAATGAAGTGGTGGCCCCAATAGAGAGGTACATATATAGGAGAATAACCAGGAAAAATAATTAAACAGATGCCAAACAGCTACCAACTACATATAAGAACAACATATTGGCTTTTATCGGGGGAAATGCGTGATGTACACAAAAGTTGTACACTTTTTTTGTACACTTGTCTGTCCCCCGCAGACAAATTTTCAATCCATAGAAAACTCTACAGAGATGAAATCTGAAGAGCATGAGAGAATTGTGAAATATGATATCATCTGCTACAGGGCACCAGCCACGAGGGAATTGACATAAACCAAGGTTTGGATGAATCTTTTAGCTCTGGAAAAACTATTAGAATTGGAAGTAAACTTTTCTCTTTTGTAATCAAGGATTCATCTGCTCTACAAATTACTGAAACAAAAAGACATCTTTACTCTTCAATTCATTTCAACCTTGAAGCAACTATATGGATTAGGACTCTTTATTGTCAGCTGGAACAAGAAATTGGTCATTTACTCAATTTGAGAAATCTAGATTGATAAGTCCGTATTTCGACACACATTTGATGCGTGTTGGGATTGACTTTTGATGGTTTTCCTAACTTTAAAGTGTTACAAGTCTTAATTTAAACTCAAGTTATGTTTACCGGGCGTTGGTTCGAGTTTTGTGTTATTTAGAGTCAAAATCAGAAAATTAGAGTCCAGCACCGGTGGTTGAGAAGCATTCGTGATGAGTTGAGAAGCATTCGATGGTAAATTGAGAGCTTTGGAGGTCACCGGGAGGTTTACGATGATAATTTGAAGGCAAAAAATCTCTAGGATTGGCTACGGAATCAAAAGAAGACGAATAGAGCTTGAAAACGGCGATCATGATGACCTTCTGTCAATTGTTCAAGCATATCTTTTTGTAGAAATATTAAAAGAACATGATTCAAATTCCATATGAAAGCTAACGTCAAGGGCTACAAATCATATGAAGACATCATTGCGAGTATCTGAGAGCAGGAAGGTGAAAACAGACGATGAAGTCAGTTGATCCCTGTTGCGATGTCAGAATGCGACCTTCCACCATTTTAATCATATCTTTGGATTGGATGATTCAAATCATGTTTTGCAAGTTGTGGTTGATAAGGACTTCATTATCTACAACCTTTATGAAGGAATAATAGTCAAATTCGGAAGTTTGACGCATGCTATGCGTGGGGGAAGCACGGTCGTGCGAGGGAGGTGAAATTCGAAGAATCCACTGCCAGCCACGCGCGGTCGTGCGTGGGGGGACGCACGCCGTGCGTGGCAAGTTTTTACGCGGCGATGCTCCGGACGCATTAGGGGATGCACGCCGTGCGTGGGTGCCGTGCGTGCACTCCCGGTGTTCTTTTTCGACCAGAATTGCTCCATTTTTCTATTTAAACAGCCCGTAAACCCCCTTTTGAAGGGGGGGCTTAGAGAGAGTGCCTAGCATGAAATTTAGAGAGCTTTTCAGCCTTGTTCATCAATCTTTTGGGATTCTTTGTAAGTTCCATCTTTTTAATTAATGACAATTATTTCTATTCATCCCAATTTTATTGATTCTTCAATTATGAATTGTGAGTAGTTTTAATTAGGGATTTGGGATTGATGAAGAGGTTAATCATGATGTATGGCTAGTTTCTTGATGGATTAATTGCATGAATGCCGTTTAATTTGTGTTTGAATAATTTAACCGATATATTTTGTAACCTGGAACCGCGGCTAGAATTACACTTGCTTATAGAATAAATTAAGAGAGATCTAATTTATTCTAGGACACATTCACACACACTCAATCGCTCGCTAAGAGATTAGTAGCGATTAAGGGGCCGTAAGCTCGCTCCCTTTGACAACAAATTAGAAACCTGTCGTATGAGAGATCAACCTGTTCCCCTACATTATTGTACTCTACGCCGCGAGATCGGTAAGAACTTAGTAATGATTAGCTAGGCTCGTGAATTAAGTTCATGTAATTAAGCTTGATCTGCCAGAAATCTGGTTACCCCGGAATCAATCTCTGTTCCCTTCGTCATTAATTAGAGAGAACTCCTTAGTTTAATCATTTTATTCGCATTTTAATTTTCCAGCAACCAATCTCGCACGACACATTTATTTTATTTATTTTTAATCGCGTAATTTTATTAATTCTTGATTCCCTTTTGTCCGTTCCTGTGGAGACGATACTCGTACTTACACAACTATATTACGAACTATTTTAAGTGCAAGAAAACTCACATCATAGATCAATTAATAGAGCTGTCAACCCAACCCAACCCGACCCGACCCGTAACAGGTTATTCTTTATGTGGGTTGGGTCGGGCAAACCCGTTTCATGACGGGCCAGAATTTCTTCAACCCTAACCCAACCCACCTAACCCGTGGGTTAAACGGGTTGGCCCGCAAGCCAATGTAATATATATATATATATATATATATATATATATATATATATATATATATATATATATATATATATATATATAACAAAAAACTTTAAAAATAATTACCTGGAAATATATATTTATATTAGTAAGTAGTAACAAAGGAAATTTTGCCATTACGCTTGGTTCAATAAAAGATTGGATTTTCCAAAAAAAAAAGTAGTAACAAATGAAATATAAGAAATCAAAATACTAAATATTCAATACTTGTTAAGTTTAATTAAAAAATATTAAATACTAGTTATACGAGAATTTGAAAACTATCAGAGGGTATGCGACAAAAATACTCATTGTATAAAAATAAAGATCTACACAAACCTTTTGATTGATCATTTGTAAATAATGACTACTAATTGTTAAATATTGTATCAAACTTCACATAAAATATACTTTTCAACATTTTATTTGAATAGTTATTATAGAAATAAATATTGTTTTGTCATGGTTGTAATTTTTTAATTGTAATTATCATAATAATTACAAAACTATATTTTTGTAATTATTGATAGTAAAAGAACAATATTTATGATAATAAAATTCAAAACTATATTTTTATATTTTGGCTCGTGGACCAACCCGCAACCCAGTGGGCCAATCCACTTAAACCCGCAACCCGCATGGGTTGACCCGCGAAACCCGCGAACTAAATGGGTCAGAAATTCTTAACTCTAACCAACCAATAAATGGGTTTAAACGGGCCAGCCCGCGGGTTCCTGCCCATTTTAACAGCTCTATCAATTAAGCTGTTTTATGAACAAAATTCTCGGGAAGGATTTGTGCGGATTATAGAACCTGGGAATTCCGTTGCGTTATTGTGCATTCCAGAAGGTCAGAAATAATCGGGATTCTTGCTTTTTGGGTAAAAAATATCTCATGCCATAAGGGTTTTGAAACAAAGTGGAAAGGAAAATCCTAACATAACTTTTCAATGTGAATCCAGAAGGGAAAGCAGCCAAGATGAACTACAAATGAATAGCACAAATCCGGAAAATGCAGATTTCTCAATCTCTGAGCTTTTATTTGCTACAGATTGATGGGGCAATTCAGAAACTAACTGATAAATGGGATCAACATTAAGATTTTCCTAAACTTTTAAAGGATACGAGTATGAATGAGGTTGACAAGGTTTACCAACAAAAAGAGATTCTACAAGACTCCCCTGAATTTCTTCTCTTTGAAGAATTTTTTGCTAGTACAGTAAAGGAAGGTATGGTTAAAACAACCATTTCAAAAGTTGGGGGTGATAGTATACTAGAATTCTTAGACGCTCTTGATAACGATGGGGTAGGTCTATGTTTTATCTTTGATCCTGCAGCAAATTACCTAGAAGAAAATTACTCGGACCGCACCACTACAGACGAATTTCTTTACTCGATTCTACCAAAAGTGACCCCATGTACCGTATGTCTTACAAGGAAATATTTTAAGGAACTACTGCGCGACTCAAGAGCACACCAAATTCTCAAGAACAAGTCACTCAATAACCACCCTATCTACAAAGAATCTCCTATTTAGAAGGATGCTCTTCTTGAACCTAAACATGAGGAAGATGATGGCTTTACTTCGGTTGTCTCCAAGAAGGACAAAAAGCGTAATGCCTCCTTGATTAGGACCGTGCAAACTAGACAACAGTCCAGACGGGCATAGAACTTCTCCTTTTTGGCGCCAATAATTCTCACCTTTTTTAATTCTTTTATTCTCTTTCATATCACTAGTTCCTGCCTCTCATTTGTGTTTGGTTTCATCCTATTAGGAGATGAACTTGTAACATTATTTGAATAACTTGGAATTAATGAAATAATAATGTCATATAAGTGTGGTGCAATGATGACGGATATTTGTAACGGTTTCCGTTACAAGAGCCACCTTGATGGTAGGTGAGTATATAAGAGCCCCATGATTAGGGCTGGCAATACCACTCGCACCCACTGATACCCGGTTAACCCGAACCGAAAATGTGGACGGAAACCCGAAAAAGTATGGATGAAAAATGGATGACGGGTGGATTGAAAGATGGGTTGGATCGGGTGTGGACGAACACTCATCCAACCCATCACCCGATCCGTCACCCGCTCCATCCACCCACCCGCTAACCCGCATATAAATATATACTACCTTCGTTCCAATTTATGTGTCTTCTTTTGTTTTTGCACAATTTTTAATAAAGTGGTTGAAAAGGTAAAAGTTATGGTTGAGATCTGAGTATAGTAAAGTGAAATGTTGTGAACCACATATTTCTTTTCAAAAAGGGAAATATGACACACTTATTTTGGGATAACCCAAAAAAGAAAGTAAGACAGGTAAAATGAGACGGAGGGAGTAATATTTATTTAATAATATATATAATGATTAATATTAATATACTCCCTCCGTCCCGTAATTAAGTTCACAGTTTGACTTCACACAGATTAAGAAAATAAATTTGACTTTACTGTGGAGTGCACTGTTTTGCACTGTTTAAACACTGTTTGACACTGTTTGGCACTGTTTGACATTTTTTTATGTAGATTATTTGCCAAATAAGGAAAGTTTTGAAGTGTGAAGTTAATTTCCGGACTGCCCGAAAAGGAAAGTGAGAAGTTAATTTTGGGACGGAGGGAGTATATATATGTATTTTTTATTGGAGAAGACACATAACATATCTATGAATTGAATTGGTTTATTAGAGACAATTGGATAATTTCAAAAAGTGACAGTTGAACCACAAAAATGATTTTGTGCCGATGCAAAAATGTAGAATGACAGCTTGAAGAAGTTATATATCTATATTGTTTGACAATCCGTTTTTCTTTATCCACGGTGAATTAATGATTGTAATATACTTAATTACTCAAGTTTTTGTAGTTATTATTTAATGAATTCTTAATTTTTGGTTTTTAATTGTTATGATTTCTCCTTGTAATTTATTTTTTATATTTCTAGTTAGACAATTTATATTCACCCGCTACTCACCTGATCCACCCGATAACCCGTTCATGACAGATGGATTGGACGTGGATGTAATATTTAATGGATGATGGACGAGTGGGTAGAATATAAAAATTTAACGGGTGGACGTGGATGAACCTCCACCCGGTCTAAATCTAACCTGTTGCCACCCCTACCCATGATCCTCCCACTCTTCCATACATTCACACGCATGCTTAGCTCCATAGCTAAATAAGCTCTAAGCATTATACATCATCCATCTCTAAATAAAAAGAGGTGGATTTTCTGACCGGTTTCCCGCCCAAAGATACAGGTAAGTAGTGAACGGGTCGAGTACTCTGATAGCGTTGGTATGCTGAAAGCTTTGGTCCTATTATTTCAAGTGGGCCAGAGTTATTAAATTATGTTTTAATAGGTGTACTGCATTGTTGTCCTTTTCCACTGCAAGGTATTGGGGAATACGAAATAGTATTTCCATCCTAATCTACATTGAAATCTACATTGAAATCCGTCGGCTCCTCTTTGACTTTTCAATGTCACTTTAAAAAATTCAAATTGCAATCACAGGTTTGTTATCCAATGATTTGTCCTATCACATTTCTATTGAAATAAAATAAATTTTTTAAATGCATTGTACTTATTGTACTCCCTCCGTCCCTAATAACTTTGGCAAGTTTGACCGGCACGGGGATTAATAAAGTAAAAACTGTGTGGTTGAGGTTTGTGCAGAAGAGAGAGAATGAACTGGAACCACAAATTCTTTAATTAAAAGGGAAAGTGGCAAAGTTAATGGGACATCCAAAAAATGAAAGTTGGCAAAGTTATAAGGGACGGAGGGAGTAGTAGATTACCATTATTCATTGGATATTACGGAGTACTTTGTACTGGATCAAAAGTAGTGAAAGAAACAGGTGTGCAATTCCCACTATAAAGTGGAGCATTCAAATAATAGACACAAAATAATTTATCACTACATCTTACTACAATAGCAGTAGGAAATATGGAGTACCAAACGAATGAAGAGAGGCGAGGGATGAGGTGCCATTTCATTCCAAGCGAGGACAGAAAAGTGGTATTTTCTTGCAGACCAAGAAGTAAGTTTATTTTGTTTAGAGCAATTACGAACACTGAATTTTACTAATAAATCAAACACCCATACTACAAAGTATTGCAATAGATGATTTACGATACACTAAGGGTTGGTTTGAAACTGCTTTTAAAAAAGCACTTCTCAGCTTTTGGCTTTAAAAAACACTTATTTTCCCAAACACTACAACTTTTATTTTTCTCGGCTTCCGCGTCAAAAGTGCTTTTACTTTTTCTATTACACAAAAAGCACTTATTTTACCAAACACTACCCACTTTTACTTTTCAAAATCACTTTTTTCTCAAACACTATCAACTTTTATTTAATCACTTCTCCCCATTTCATTAAAAAAAGCACTTTTTTAAAAGCAGAAGCTGTTGCAAAAAGACCCTAAGAAATATTGATTATAAAAGATCATTTTTAAAACAAGGTTAAATTTAAAGCAACATATGGTATTAAAAAGGTAGTTTAATATAATCCAAAAATAAAAAAACATTCTGAGCATATTTCTTATAGGAAGTAAATTGTAGGCTTTGAAAAGTATATATTATTTTCAAAGGATAGGTAGCATCCCTTGCCAAATTTTGGATATATAAATAGCAAACAAATCAAATTACGTGTTCCAAATCATGTACTCCGTAGTTAATAATAAAATAATGACAGAAATATTTAAAAAAAATAGCTGTGATACGGAGATTACTTATTAGAAATATACCAAAAATGGGGTTGAAAATGAGGCAAGAATGATTTGCGGCAGTAGACCTGCAACGGCAATACACTCGGGAGTGTAGAGAATCGGACTTACCGACGATTATGCGAAAAATAAGAACAAAAGCAGAGGAGTTCGAAGATGGCTAGCTGCAGAGCTTCGGTTTAACAATGTCTCTTGAAGTCCAATGGATAATAGGGTGCGTGGGAGGAAATGGGGTATTTATATTAGGGGTTTAGGCTAGGTAGATTAGGTTTATACCGGCCAATGGGGTGAGTTGGGTCCGGCCGAAGGGTTAAGGGTTTATGAGCTGGGGTTTGATCCGAAATTTGGACTGATTGGGTAAGAATTTAGATGACTTTACTCATTTATTTTAAAATTTGAATTTTTTTTAATTACATACATATCAAATGGGCTATAAAAAATGCAAAAAAAATTACAGAAAAAGCAATAATTGGTTTTTTGAATAGTATGCAAAGAAATCGAGATATATTTTAATTGTCTTATATCATCAGAAATATTCGTTAGTCTAAATAAACATAGGTTTTTTTATCGTCTAACTAAACATAGGTTGGACAATCATTTCAATTAATTATAATGTATAATATTTATAAATTATACGTATTATATATTAATGTATTGTTATGATGATTTTATTTTTAATTTTCTGTTGAAATATAAGTTTATACGGAGTATATTTTAATAATAATGGGTTCGATTTTAATGAATCTTTAATATAATAATTTTTATTTAACAGTTGTCTTTATGTTGCAGTATCGGAAGTAACAAATCGTGAGAGTCTTGAAAATATTGAATTGTGGTGAAGATGGTGAATAAAGTTACCATAATACCCATGTTTACAAGGAACAGTTCTGAAATTTGTAGACTATTGAATGCTTATTGTGTTATATATTTATTGCTTTTTATACCTTAATTATGATTGTTTCTGTATATTCCATCTATACTGTACTATTTCCATTCATTTACATATTAACTAACAATGTTAACAAATAATATATTGTGGCTATTACTTATTAAAGAAATCTGTCTTTACGCATGGTCAATTGTATGTGATAGTATCTAGAGTGACAAACTGTAAGGGTTTGAAGATATTGATTTGCGATGAAGATGGGAAAAGCATTGACCGTACTACAAATGTTGTTTACAAAGAAGTTTTTCGAAATGTTTAGTCTTTGTAGATCTCATTGAACAACTATGGAAAATTATGTATATTGAATTGATGATTACGATGTACACTGATGTAGTATAAATACAATACACATGTGCTTGAGATAAGCTTTACTAACTAATGTTCCTAAGTAGTAGGAGACTAGATAAACTCCACTACCTAATATACAAATAATGTACATACGTACGTATAGCAATTAATAAATTAAATTATGTTCTATTACGCCCCCGCAAGATGGAGGTTCCATTGGAAACTCCCAGCTTGGATCGAAATTTTTCAAAGAGATGTTGACCCAAAGGCTTAGTGAGAATATCAGCAATTTGGAGCTTGTTGGAGATGTGTTGAACTTGAAGTTGACCGTTTTCAACATGATCACGAACGAAGAAGAAATCCAAAGCAAGGTGTTTCATACGCGAATGAAACACAGGATTAGTACAAACATATGTAGCCCCTTGATTGTCACAAAAAAGACGAGGAGTAGACATGTGCGAAACACCAAGATCAGCCAGAAGATTTCGTATCAAAAGTAATTCAGCACTGGCATGGGCAACAACTCTATATTCAGCTTCAGTGGAGGAACGGGACACTGTCTTTTGTTTTGCCGACTTCCAAGAGATAATGTTAGACCCCAAGTAGACAACATACGCCGTAGTAGACTTCCCACCGTCATGTATACCACCCCAATCGGAGTCAGAAAATACTGATAGTGTCAAAGGAGAGTCACGAGTGAGAACTAAACCATAGTCCAACGTGCCCTTAAGATATCGTAGAACACGTTTGACACCAGTCCAGTGAACATCCGTGGGTGCATGCATGAATTGTGAAAGACGGTTAACGGCAAAAGCAATGTCTGGCCGTGTGAAGGCTAGATACTGAAGCAGACCAAGCACTCTTCGATATTGACTAGGATCAATGGTGGAAGACCCATGCGTGAGTTGTGGTGGGTTGGATGAGCTCATAGGTGTTACTGCATGCTTAGCACCGTCCATATGACATGTTTCTAAAATGTGTAGTATATACTGTCTCTGAGATAAAAATACACCCGAAGCATGAGGAATAATTTCAATTCCAAGGAAATGATGCAGTTGACCAAGGTCTTTAACAGAGAACCGGGCAGTGAGTTTATTTACAAACGCCACTATTGCTGTGTTATTATTGCCTGTAAGAACAATATCATCCACATATACAAGGAAATATAATAATATGCCCTGATGCGAGAAGATAAATAATGACTGATCAGCTCTTGATTTTCGAAATCCAACAGAAATAAGGAATTTAGAGAGCTCAAGATACCAGGCACGAGGTGGTTGTTTGAGCCCATATAGGGCTTTGTGGAGTCGACAAACATGGTGGGGATGTGTAGAATCACGAAACCCTGGTGGTTGGGTCATGTAAACTTCCTCAGATAATGTACCATGTAGGAAGGCATTGTTGACATCCAGTTGACAAAGTGGCCAATTTTTTGATAAAGCTATAGAGAGAATAACACGGATGGTGGCCGGCTTTGTCACTGGACTAAATGTCTCAAAATAATCCTTGCCTGGTTCTTGGAGAAACCCACGCGCCACTAGCCGCGCTTTATAACGGGCCACACTGCCGTCCACATTCCGTTTAATACGGAATAACCATTGGCATGTAATAGGGTGTTGGGATGTACGAGGGACCAAACTCCACGTGTGATTGCGTTGTAATGCAGCCATCTCATCATCCATGGCAACCTTCCATCTTGGATCAGTCAGAGCCTGTTTAACACTCGAAGGTTCAATAGTAGAGGGAATAGGATGGCGTGTGGTATTATTAACAAACGGTCCACCAATGTATTTTGGGTTGGGAACACGTTGTCGGTTTGGATGTATAGGAATTACGGTGGGTGGAGAATGTTGGTGTGGACTAGGGGCAGGTATGGGAGTTTGGGAAATTAAATTGGGATGACTAGGATTTTGTGGAGGGGTCACGTGTGAATGTAAGGAGTGGGATAAGGAATGTGATAAGGATGATGAGTTGGAATTAGTGATGGGGAGGGAATTAGTGGGGTTGGTTGAGATGGAATTTGGTGTTGGGTTTGATGAATTTTGACGGATAGTGGGGGGTGGTATTAGGGAACGGTCAGATAAGTTTGTAGGCGAGGAAGTAGGAGTCGATGGTGACTCATTTAGATCAGGACTCGGGGAAGGCGCCAACTCAAAATTTTCATGCAACGGTATAGACTCCCGTAACGACGTCTGACTCATGCACATGGAAGGAACACGAAATGGATAAATTGTTGATATAAAACGTACATGCCGACTGGTGTACACTTTATTTGTACAAGGATCCAAACAATAATAGGCAGATTGAGAAAGGGAGTAACCAACAAATACACACGGGATGGACCGAGTGGAAATTTTGGTAGGAGAATAAGGCCGTAGCCTTGGATAACACAAACAACCAAACGGATGTAATTTTCCATAGTTTGGTTTTTGACGATAAAGACACTGATACGGAGTAGCATTATTTAGGACTGGAGTTGGCAGTCTATTAATGAGATAAACAGCCGTGTGAAATGCATAGGTCCAGTATTGCAATGGAAGACCAGAAAAATGTAATAACGCTAAACCGGTGTCAACTATATGGCGGTGTCTACGTTCGACAATTCCATTATGCTCAGGAGTGTGAGGTGGGGAAGTGAAATGGGAGATGCCGTTTTGATTAAGATATGAACGGAGTTTAATATATTCACCACCATTGTCAGAAAAAAGACTCCGAATTTTGGAGTTAAAATAATTTTCCACAAGACGATGAAATTGCGGAAAAATAGTATTGACATCTGACTTTTGTTTAAGTGGATAAAACCAAATATAACGAGTATAATAATCCACAAAAATGACATAATAGCGACACCCAGTAACTGACACATGAGTTGTACTCCACACATCCGTGTAAATTAATTCTAGTGGACTTTGTGCATGCATAGAATTAATAAAAAACGGTAATTTAGTGCTTTTATTAACTGAGCATGACATGCAATGAGAATCACTAAAATTATTACACGATATGACACTTTTATTGCGACGAACTAATGAATCAAAAATACGACTAGATGGGTGACCAAGGGTGTGATGCCACTGAGATCGGGCCGAAACTTGGGAGACGTTGACTTGAGGAAGACTCCGGGACGGTGCATAATAGACATCGTTATGATTCATTCCTTGCATGAGTGGCGCCCCCGTGATCCGATCCTTAACAATAAAATGAGAGGGAAAAAATTCCACCGAAACATCGTTAGTCTTACACAATTTGGAAATAGACACAAGATTTTTTTGGATACGGGGAACACATAAAATATTAGAAAGTGTTAAAGGTCGGGAGTTGGTAGCTAAGGTAGTGGAACCGGTATGAGTGATTGACAGGGACTTACCATCACCAAGACGGACCTCATCAGGACCTCCATATTCAGTATAGGAAGGGAGTGAGGTGGCTGCCCATGTTACATGATGTGACGCTCCACTATCAAACAACCACGGTTGTCCAGCCGCAAAAGAGTTGGCCGACGTAGTATTAACCACGGGTTGTGATGATAGCATAAGAGTAGATATATGATTTTCCCGGAGAAATCGTTGCAACTTACGACACTTTTGGACTTCATGACCTGGAATTGAACAAAAACGACAAATAACATTAGACGTAGAAGGTCTGGGCGAATGACCGAAGTGGCCACCACGACCACGGCGTCCATGTGCTCCACGTCTCTCATAGTGTGGAGTTGGGTGACGTTCAGGAGAAGGTGACATCATGTTTGTAGCATGGGCAGTAGGTACAATCAATTGAGTTGCATTAGCCGCCTCTTGAATTCCTTTTTCTTTTTCCAATAATAAGTCTTGCAATTGGGTTAATGGAAAGGCAGTGTCACGGACTCTTATAGCAGATATAATATCGCTATATTCCGGTCCGAGACCATTGAGAATGTGCACAACCAGGTCTTCATCCGATATGGGATTTTGAGCCAACGCCAAATCCTCGGCTATGGCATACCTTTCAGTGAGGTAATCAGCGATGGATCTGTTACCCCGTTTGGTCCGAGCAATGGAGGACTTCAGGGATATGATGCGGCCGCGAGATGTATTGGCGTATGTGAGAATCAGCTTGTCCCACGCACTTTTGGCCGTAGTAGCCGACGAGATGAGTGGTTGAATAGTGTCGGAGCAACTTCCGATAAGGGCACTGATGATAGTGCGGTCTTGCCGATACCAAATGGCATAGCAAGGATTGAGCTGGGTTTTGGCAGTATCTAGATATTTCTCCGGGACAGTGAGAGTGCCATCGACGTAGCCTTCAAGACCGAGGCCAACAAGAGCGGAATGCACTTGACATTTCCAAACAGAAAAATTGGAGGAAGTAAGTTTGATTGGAAAATGGTTGGTGGCGGTGAGGGAGATGACTTGGGTAGTAGCGGTGATCGTCATCGTGAAAAACAGATCGGAAAAAAAATGAACTCGTTAGAGTCTGGCTCGTGATACCATGAACAACTATGGAAAATTATGTATATTGAATTGATGATTACGATGTACACTGATGTAGTATAAATACAATACACATGTGCTTGAGATAAGCTTTACTAACTAATGTTTCTAAGTAGTAGGAGACTAGATAAACTCCACTACCTAATATACAAATAATGTACATACGTACGTATAGCAATTAATAAATTAAATTATGTTCTATTACTCATTGTATGCTTCAAATGTTTACAAACAAGTGTTTCGAAATTTATTGTGTGTTTCGTTTTTCCCTATTATCCTAATATATAAATCGTACCTATTATTAGTGATAACTATAGTTTTCTCTATAATTATTGTATATTGTTCATATATATTACATGCGTATAAAAAATATCATCTGCACATGCACTAATAACGTTAATAAATAAGATTATATAACTATTCGATAATATGGACCGCGCATCGCGCAGGTGAAAATCTAGTCTAGATAGTGAGGAGTGAAGTGGGAGACAAAAAAGGCTTTCCGGTGTTCTTCCACGTTCTTCGACCGTTCATCAACAATATGGTTGGAGGTTAGCGATCCTATTATTTCCGCTGCGTTTATATGATTTTAGGCTAACATTTGGCATCAGAACCTGTTTAATCTCTGCCTTTTTGTTGTATGAACGTCATGAATTTTATATGAACATTCGTATATACATTTTCATATATGTGTTCATCACATCACACACATATATATGTTCTATTCGTATATTATAAATATATATATGTATATTTATGTATGAAAATGTTTACGTATGTGTTCATATGGAATGCATGAATACTTGTGTCATATAATTTTTTACATGATTATATATATAATCATGTGTGTGTGTGTGTATATATATATATTGTCCGATTTTTATATATTGTTCGGAAATTATATATGAGTTTATGAATTGGAATTGTTATATGTATATATATTTGATTGTGAGAGATATATACATATATTTTTCTACCCGGTAGTCATTTTCTTCATGAAGTGACAAGGCGGTGATATGTTTAGTTTCCGGCGGGTAATGATTCATTCGTGGAAACACACGGGTATCTCATGAGATTGCATGCTCAACGTCGTTTTATGAGCAGTCAATTTGCACTAAATGATCGAGTTAGAGAATTTGGTTGCAGATTTGTTTTAATTTAAGAGGTAATTTGCACTATGTCGCCATATTGGAGGTCCTGGTTGCACGTTTTTATAGTTTAGGGGGTGATTGCACTATTGGTGTTAGTTTGAGGGCTGATTTGGTACTTTTCCCAAAGTCTTATATAGTCAAAAAAATCAAATTTGAAAAAATTAGATATATAAAGTAAGAGATTAAGAACAATTTAAGTTGGATAAAGTAGCACCTACAAATTGTCAATAGAAATCTAAAATGCCATTTCACTCCTAACTAGACTTCCCCTATTTCCACCTAGACTTCAAAAACTTGAGGTTTGGTCTCAACATCTTGTCACACCTCACACTTTTTAGAATATTCATTGCTCGATCATATCATATATGTATATTTACTCATATTTGTCTAGTTCTAATTGTTGGAAAACTATATAAGATGTAACTAAACTAAAACAAATAAATCGAGCACTTTATGTGCAAAAGAAGAAATGGATAGTTTAATATTTCAAAGTATATACGGAGTATGAATGGAATGAACATGCAGCAACTTTACTTCATTAAAATTTAAAACAAATACAAAGACAAATGCAAGTATAAATAGGAGATCACTAGGTAGTTAACTAAACTAGTCCACTACTCCACTACTCCACTTCTTAATTACCTACTCATGAAATTACCACTACTCCACTAATACCAATTGCAACTAATTAAATTAATTAAAAACATAAACAATTTAAAACTTAGCCATGCATGCATACGTTGGACCGATTAAAACCCAACATTCACCCCCTTAATCAGTCAGTCCATACTACTCGCTCACAGTAATGCCGGTTCCTCTTCCATCAAATTTGCTTCTTGTTTTCCCCACTTAGGACACTCATTGATATAGTGACCAAGTTCCCCACACTTGTAACATGTAACGTGGCTTTTGTCCCGGACACGTCCATTACCGTCTTGACTCCTCCCGGACCTATGACCTCTTCCCTGGCCACGTCTAAAGTCACCCCAACTTGAACCTCCGTTGCCACAATGCTTACAACCGTGAAACTTATCTTCACTTGCCAACAACAAACCACCTTGGTTGTCTTCCATCTTCTCAAAGCCTTTTGTGCGTTCCTCGTATGCCCTTAATCTTCCAACGGCCTCTTCAAATAGCATCACATCTAACTCAAAGCATTGCTCAATTGAAGCCATAAGTTGGAGATAAGACTTGGGCATAGAGTCAAGTAGCTTTTTCACCAAAATTGATTCCTCAATCTCGTATCCGAGGGTACTTGCCGTTGAAGCTAAACCGATCAATTTTTCGGCGAAGTCATCAACGGTCTCACCTTCCTTCATACGCAATCCTTCGAGCTCCCTCTTCAAAGTTGCTAGACGAGCCGTTCTCACCCGCTCCACTCCCAAAAACCGCGTCTTTAGGCCATCCCAAACTTGCTTTGGGTCGGTGTAGCTCGCCATTTGCAACACCATGTCTTCGGGTATCGCTTGAAACAAGAACGCAAGAGCTTGTTTTGACTTCCTTGGATCCCTTCGTTCGCCTAGCACCCTCGGTTCGACCGTCTCCCATAAACCATATGCATCCATGATCGTTCTCACCTTGACAGCCCACACCGGATAATTCGTCCGGGTCAAGGCCGGAACTTGAAACGTCATCGAACCTCCTTCTCTTGGTACCAACGCAATTCTATTCTTCGTTTGGACGGCCCCTAATTTTGTTGATCAAGCTTGTTCCGAGAGAATTTTCTACCGATCAAGAAAACACGGTCACAACCACCGTTACCGTTTTCCGTCACCCGCAAAGCGAACCGAATCACAACAACCTGCTATGAATTCTTTCTGTCCGATCCGCTTATCCCACACCCGGTTATCCTCTCAACAACACTGGAACAAACCCGATCAAGTCAAAACAGGGCCGCCGTTGAGATGCTTCAACGAACGATCAAGAACGCCTCAAAAAATTATTCAAACGGATCTTTGGGCTCTGATACCAAATGTTGGAAAACTATATAAGATGTAACTAAACTAAAACAAATAAATCGAGCACTTTATGTGCAAAAGAAGAAATGGATAGTTTAATATTTCAAAGTATATACGGAGTATGAATGGAAAGAACATGCAGCAACTTTACTTCATTAAAATTTAAAACAAATACAAAGACAAATGCAAGTATAAATAGGAGATCACTAGGTAGTTAACTAAACTAGTCCACTACTCCACTTCTTAATTACCTACTCATGAAATTACCACTACTCCACTAACACCAATTGCAACTAATTAAATTAATTAAAAACATAAACAATTTAAAACTTAGCCATGCATGCATACGTGGGACTGATTAACACCCAACATTAATTCATTCTTATTTTATTTCTACAACATTATTTGAATATCAATCATGCATGAAATTCATATTTCTTAGTGATGGCACCAATTCTTCATGTCCAACTCTTACAGGGACGATGATACTTATGAAATCTACATAATATTAGATACTTAAATAAAGAAGATCAAATTAAACAATATTTAAATATGTTTAAGCCATTTCCTCCGCATGCATTACCTTGTAATTAGTCAATTATCTAACAATATGATTCATGAAATTAACAAGGCGACTTGCCATAAAACCACTGTTTTTGTGTTATTAAAGTTGGATCTTCACATTTCACTAAAAGTTGGTCTAGTCCAAATGATAAATATCGTGAATGAGCAATGATGATTAACAGTTCATCAGGCCTCAGGTAATGATTGCTAGTTGATTAGCCGGTTTAATAAATATTAGGCCGATCTATGATTGGGTTAACTAGCTCTATATAAACGAGAGCAGATGTAGGCACAGTGATCATGTTTCATTTTCTTCTCCTAAGTTATTAGTCGTTCTTGACATCTAATATGATGGAGACCCCACTTAGCAATCCTGCTCAGCCAAGCACCTGCCGAGGAATCTTGCACTTCAAAATCATCCACAAAAGGCGGCTCCGCCGCCTCCGGCGTCAGAAGGTTCCTCTAGTACCACCACCTTCATGTACGAGGAAAATGCTACCGCAGAATTCAATCCTCGCCACGTTCTCGCTTCCACAAAAAATGTGATAGTCGTCTTCTCCGACGTGCTTTCGGATCGCTTCGGAATAGACCCGAACGTCGATCACCTGCAGCGATTTATTCGCCGGTTGGCTGAGAGAGTCATGAGTAGAGATGAAGCTCGGCACGTCCAAATCTGGGGTGGTACCATATCAGTCGAATATGTAATGATTAACCCTCATAACAACGACAATGACGACGATGATAGTGACGAGTGTTGGAATAATCTTAAATTTAGTTATTAATTATTTGGTTCATTTATTCGTTAATTATTTATTTGTTATCATTTGAATAAGTCTTAGAGTAGTGGAGACATTCTAGGAGATAATTGTTATGTTTTGAATTGGTTGTAATCGTCGTGGGTGTGTTGCTGATTTGTAGCTTCCACTCCTGTTGGCTTGGTCTTTATATTCAACTTGTTGTGTTCTTGTGATGTACCACAGAACCAACTGTTTTCTCAGCTTCTAAATACAACAAAAGAGCTTGGCTCAGTTCTTGTGTTTATATATATATATATATATATATATATATATATATATATAGGGGAAAGATCAAGTACAAAGTGTGCTTATTGTGCAAATATTTGTACGATGCACCTTGACGTTATTTGCATTGCATATTGAGGTTCAAAGTATTGCACATTATAAATTCATAAAAATAGCAGTTGCACATTAAGGTGCAACGAGTTGCACCCTAAAAAGTTGAGTTTTATTACAAAAATGCCACCTTGCCTTTATGTCCTTTGGATCAACTCATCGGACGGTCAAGATGAGTTTGTACTTTGTAAATTAAGAAGGCTTTGTATTTGATCTCTATTCTATATATATATATGTATATATATATATATATATTACAGTTTGTTGTAGTTAGTTCTAATCCAACATTTGGTATCAGAGCCAGTGATTTTCAAATGGCATCAAATACTTTTTCTCTTTCGATACCTACATTCAAAGGAGATCATTATAATTCATGGGCTATCAAAATGAAATCATATTTGAAAGCTATGAGTTTGTGGGAAGCAATTGAGAGTGATGTTGACCCAACCCTTCTTCCACAAAATCCAACAGCAGCCCAAATCAAAAAACGCGACAAAGAAGCGGCAAGAGAAGCTAATTTAAGGCACTTACATGTATCCATTCGGCGGTGTCGGGAGGAATCTTCACAAGTATCATGACTTGCGAGTCACCAAAAAAGGCATAGAGCATGCTAAAGGAAGAGTGTGAGGGAAATGCTAAAACAAAGTTGATGCAAGTTTTGAATCTCAAACGAGAATTTGAGATGCAGCGGATGAAGGAGAACGAAACCATTAAGGACTATGTAAGTAAGCTTATGAGCATTGTTAATCAAATTAGGCTGTTTGGTGAAAAAAATTCTAATGAGAGGGTGGTTGATAAAATTCTGGTGAGTGTTCCTGAAAGATATGAGTCTAAAATATCCTCACTTGAAGATTCCAAAGACCTGTCCAAAATATCTCTAATGGAGTTAGTCAATGCCCTTAGTGCCGTTGACCAAAGGAGATCAATGAGAGAGGAAGAAAATGGAGGAAAAAATGAGGGACTCCAGTTAGCTAAATCTTCATTCTCAAAAGGCACTGGGAATAAAATTCAATGCAACCATTGTCATAAGATTGGTCATGAAGAAAAGGATTGTTGGCACAAAGGAAAGCCACAATGCTTCAACTGCAAAAGGTATGGGCATCTGGCAAAGAATTGTAGATTCCAAACTGATGAAGAAGTCTTGGCAAATTTGGTTGAGGCAGAACCTCTCCTTTAAAATTATGGGTGATTATGTGCAATTGTGCACCATGGGGAGAAGTGCTCCAAAGTGTTTATTTTGATGAGACGTGCATCAAAGTTTGATGGTGGTGAGAAGTGCATCACAGATGAAGAGAAGTGCTTTGTAAATTTAAGATTATGGGGGAGATTGTTAGAATAATCTTAAATTTAGTTATTAATTATATGGGTGGGATCGGTCCGGTCTGGGTTGGGTTTTTGCTAAACCCGGAAATTACCCGGAAGGTGTCGGGCTATGAAAATTAGGGACCCGAAAAAAGCCCATTATATTCGATCCGAGTCGGGTTTTTGGTAGCCCGGGTTCGGTTTGGGCCGGTTAAAGCCCGAACGTGAAACATGTCATTGTTCTTTTATATTTTAACACCTATTTTCAAATAAAATTAATCAAAAATACAAACCGCAAATAATAATAAAAAAATTAGTCTCCAAAATCACCAACAATTCAAATCCAAAAAGATAATTATCTTAATATTTTATTTAAGATGCATATAATTAAACAATATAGGTTTCTTAAAAATTTTACGAAATACAATTTATATATAAAAATGTGACTAGAATTGCTATAAATATATTTTCATGGTCATTACGTTAAACAAATTGAACATATTTGCAGTCACTACAAGTTACTAAATTATTATTTTTTATCCACAGTGATTATAATCATATATTAGGAAATATTTATAAATTTATATTCATATACGATTATTATATTAATTTTATATTAAAGCTAATTGTTTCGGGTTTTTATTGGTCCGGACCGGGTTATAGATTTTAAGGCCCGTTAATGAGCCCGGAATTTCGGCTTCGGTCCGGGTTTTTTTTAAGTTCGGTCCGGTTAAAAAGAAAAACCCGGACCGGGATCATAATTCGGGTCAGTCCAGGGTCGGTTTCCAGGTTTCGGTTCGGTTTTTCCCACCCCTAATTAATTATTTGGTTCATTTATTCATTAATTATTTATTTGTTATCATTTGAATAAGTCTTAGAGTAGTGGAGACATTCTAGGAGATAATTGTTATGTTTTGAATTGGTTGTAATCGTCGTGGGTGTGTTGCTGATTTGTAGCTTCCACTCCTGTTGGCGTGGTCTTTATATTCAACTTGTTGTGTTCTTGTGATGTACCACAGAACCAACTGTTTTCTCAGCTTCTAAATACAACAAAAGAGCTTGGCTCAGTTCTTGGTTCAAGTGAGAAATGCATCTAATGTGAGAAATGAGAATGAATCTCAGCCATTAGATTCGCGAAGTTGCACTAAAATGATTTGATGTTGCAGTGATATTTAAATTTTGCACATGTTGCACTAAAACTGTTTCATGTTGCACTAATATTTGACGGCGTTGCACCGAAATAGCTTCATGTTGCACTAGACACGTCTAATACGGATTTTTCAGAAGTATTTACAGAAATGCCACCGTGCTAGATTGCATATTTCAGTGCATCATCAAGTGTCTTTTACTGCAACTTAGTCGAATCCAATGGTTGAGATTCATTCTCATTTCTCACCTAAAGGGTTCTTCTCACTTGGACCTTACCCTATATATATATATATATATATATATATATATATATATATATATATATATATATATATATATATATATATAGGGAGCGGTTCCGATAAGAACAGATCTTAGGAGAAAAATGAGAACGAATCAGGACCGTTGGATTGTATTATGTGGAACCAAATTGTGCATTTGGTGAAACTGAAATGTGCATTAAATGATATTGAAATGTGCAAAATAAAGATTTAAACTCAAGTGTGTATTAGATGAAACTGATATGTGCGGAAAAAAAGTACAAAAATAACATCACATCGTACTTTTTATTCTGCACATTTCAGCTTCACCTAGTGCACATTTCAATTTCACGTAATGCACAATTCAACTGCACATAATGTCAGTCTATCGTATTCTTTGTGATGCACATTTCAATTTCATCTAATGCACATTACAGTTTTATCTAATGCACACTGAATTTCACTTGAAGCAAATCTAACGGTCCTGATTCGTTCTCATTTCTCTCATAAGATCACGTTCTTATTTGAACCAAAACCTATATATATATATATATATATATATATATATATATATATATATATATATATATATATATATATATATATATATATATATATATATATATATATATATATATATAATAGAGATCAAATACAAAGCCTTCTTAATTTACAAAGTACAAACTCATCTTGACCGTCCGATGAGTTGATCCAAAGGACATAAATGCAAGGTGGCATTTTTGTAATAAAACCCAACTTTTTAGGGTGCAACACGTTGCACCTTAATGTGCAACTGTTATTTTTATGACTTTATGATGTGCAATACTTTGAACCTCAATATGCAATGCAAATAACGTCAAGGTGCATCGTACAAATATTTGCACAATAAGCACACTTTGTACTTGATCTTTCCCCTATATATATATATATATATATATATATATATATATAGAAAAGATCCTGTCCAGACGTCCGGACAGGAGCCGCCGTCCGGCCGGCGGCGTTTGGCCGCCTTCCCGGTGGATGTTTTTGATGAAATTTTTATGGCATGTTCTCCATCAAGTCTAGTTTATCCACAAAAAAATTCAGCCAAAAACTCAATCGGGAAGGTCGTCAAATGATTTTTGCAAGTTAACTGGTCCGGAATATGTATTTTCCGGACCAGTTAACTTGCAAAAATCATTTGACGACCTTCCCGATTGAGTTTTTAGCTGAATTTTTTTGTGGATAAACTAGACTTGATGGAGAACATGCCATAAAAATTTCATCAAAAAATTCCACCGGGAAGGCGGCCAAAAGCCGCCGGCCGGACGGCGGCTCCTGTCCGGACGTCTGGACAGGAGCATTCCTCTATATATATATATATATATATAGGGGAGGGTTCTAGTGAGAACCCCTCTTAAAATGAGAACTCATGAGAACCCTTAGAACCAGTGGTATTTTTAGCTGAAATTTTTTGTGTATGTTCCTCATCAAGTATAGTTCATCCATACCAAATTTGAGCAAAAAAATCAATTGGGAAGGTTGTCAAATGATTTTTTGAAAGAAAATTGCGTTTTATATGTATGTTCCGGACCAGTTTTCTTTCAAAAATCATTTGACGACCTTCCCGATTGAATTTTTTGTTCAAATTTGGTATGGATGAACTAGATTTGATGAGGAACATACACAAAAAATTTCAGCCAAAAATATCACCATTCTCAGGGGTTCTCACGGGTTCTCACGTTAAGCACCGTTCTCATTTGATCTTTATTCTATATATATATATATATATATATATATATATATATATATATATATATATATATATATACTACGTATATATATATACATTACAGTTTGTTGTGGTCAGTTCTAATCCAACAACGAGGAGGATGAGGACGAGGATGAAGATGACGACGGTCCCGTGGGATTGTCAGAAGATGATATTCGCGCGCAAGCTGAAGTCGGAAACGTGGGAAGGCGGTGCCGACGCCGATAAGGCATGTACGGTATGTTTGTCGAAAGGTGAAATGATAATCCGTCTGGTGCAGACATGTTCTCATTCATTCCACAAAGATTGCATTGTGGCGTGGCTGAGGCTGAACGGGACGTGCCCTATATGCCTCCATCGGGCCGTCTGCGACGTCGATGAGACTGTTGTCACCCTGCCGCCGCCGCCGCCCGCATTTGATATCATGTCTTTGATGCCTCATAATTGGTATGATGGTCGTCCGCCTCTTAATTCGATAGTTAAGTTAGATTTGGATGTCCTAAATTTTCAGTCTGGGCAGAAGCAAGCATCATAGGATCGTAAATTTTCAACTCAAATCTTTGTCATTTTGAGTTGAATTGAAAGGCCTTATTGTGCTTTTAGATGAAACCCGTTCTTTTTTAATGGAGGAGCTGCAATGAGTGTAATCCTATCCATGTCAAAAATTAAAACAATGTCTCTCACTAATCGTAATTTGCTTAAAAAAAAAACTAATCGTAATTAATCTATAACACTGTCTTATTGACTTTGGTTGACTAATAATTGTCAAGTTTAACCAATTATAAGTAGTATTTATTAGCTCGTAATTATTTAAAACAACAGTATTAATACGAAATTGACACGAATTGATCGGTTTTGGCACGAATCATAACACCGCTTTGGCATGACTCTGTGCCAAATAGCACTTGACAAAATGTTGACACGAATTTTAGCGAATCTCTGTCAAAGATTCGTGCCAAATCCGTGCAAAACTCGTGCACATTTCGTACCAATTCAGTTATTCTTTAGCGAATCACTTAATGTTCTTTGTTAAAATGCTTAATATTTAAAAAATGGATGATGCATGTTATTTTAGGTCTTTGATCAACAGTTCAAATGCTGATTGGACTAGCTATCCCGATAGTTCTCGCTCCACCACTGGGTATGCAGTTTTTCTGGGCATTTATCTTATTTCATGGCGGTACAAGAAGCAACCAACGGTTTCAAAGTCCTCCACTGAAGGTGAATACAGAGCCATAATTTACACTGTTCAGGACACCCTCTTTGTTCAATCACTTCTCGTGGATATGGGAGTCTTGATTTCGACTCTTGTTCAGCTACATTGTGACAATGTCTCTGCAACTTACTTGGTTGTTAATCCCATTCGACATGACCACAACAAACACATCAAGATTGACCATCACTTTGTCCGAGAACGAGTTGCTCATGGAGATCTCAGAGTTAAATATATTCGCATATAGTTACAGTTAGCTGATATTTTTACTAAAAACTTATCTAGTCAACGTTTTGAATTTTTACATTCCAATCAGTGCGTTGTATCCATGCACAGATTGAGGGAGTTAAATGTATTATAGTGGTTTTATTTTGTAATTTCCAAACATTGTTTTATTATAAATGTATGTTTTTAGACTTCCAAAAGGGTAAACCATTATTCTCTCGCTACTAATTAACACTTACCAGATTTTTTAGATTTGACATCCGCTCGCTCCTCGATTTTGAGATTTTGGACGTAAAGATTAGGAAACAAGATAAAGATTAGGAAACAAGAGTCAAGAAAAATTGTTGATTTTAATTAATTTGAGTATCCTACTAACTCTCTAGGAGTAATTAATAAACGATCAGGCACTGCCTCTGCTCCCATTTTTTTTATACTCCCTATAAAACAGTAGAGGTAGACGCTCTTCTCTACATGTTTCATTCGATCTCTCCATTATATTAATTAGTTTGACACAGTGCAACAGAGTAGTGCGTATTATATATTAATTGTTGCGATTAATATACTACGCAGTACGTATTAATGAATATCATGGAGTCGACAAGCTGCTACAGTACTGGAGTTCTGCGCTTCAAGATGATCCACGAAATGGCTACTCGGTGGACTATGTTGAATTCAATCCCGGCCATGTTCTGGCTTCCACCCAGAACGCAATAGCCTTTTTCTCCCTCGTGCTTTCATCTCGTTTCGGATTGAATCCCGCCGGCGATGATCGTCTGCGGGGAATCATTCGTCGGTTGGCCAATGGAGTCTTGAGGCGTCCCGAAACTCCGGACTTCATATCCTCCGGCGGTACCATCACTGTCGAATATGAAACTGGCCACGACGATGATGATGAAGATTTGGAGGGTCCGGCGGGATTGTCCAAGAATTATATTCGATCGCTTAGGTCGGAAATGTGGAAAGGCGGGGCCGGCGTGATGGTGGGCTGGAGAAGATATGTGCAGTGTGTTTGTCGGGGAGTACGAGGATGGCCAAGTGATAACCAGTTTGGCTCCGGCCTGTTCGCATGCATTTCACAAAGATTGCATTGCGGCCTGGTTGAGGAAGAATGAGACTTGCCCTTTATGCCGCCGTCGGGCGGTCGACGGAGCTGATAAGAGATTGAGACTGGTGGTGGAGTCACCCCACCACCGTCGGCATTTGATATCATATCCTTGATGCCGCATGTTTCATGTGATTGTCAGCCTAGCTGTTAGATACCAAGTAGAATTTTGGCAGAAGCATAGACATACTAGTTTAGCTTTAGATCGAGTTCTCCTGTTGCTTTTTCCAATGTTAAAGGCAGTTTTCTTTCATTTTTTTGTGTTGATATGCAGCGGAAACTATTTTTTTGAAAGAGCTGCAAATTAGTATAGTTCATGTGAAAAAATGAAAAGAATGTTTGTTTGAATCCTAATTCACTGACAAATCTAAGACTGCGACATTAAGTGTGGAATCTAATAAATTGACAATCCGATTTAGTGATCAGATCAAACCGGCCATAATAGCACACCGCTTCTGGATGTATTGTGATTGTGTGAAGGCTTATGTGATTTCACAGAAAATCTTATAATAGCACACCGCTGGTCTAAGTGGTCATCCTGGTTTAGAGGGCTTGGTTTGCAACAAAATGGTAAATGTCCAGCACACCAAAATGTTTGTGCCATTCATTCTGCTCAATGTCACTCCAGCTACTTGTGATGCAACAGCACCTCTTGTGGCTGCTGCTGCCTCTGCAAGCTTGCCATTTGCAGCTGAATTGTGATCAACACTTTGCTTTTAGAGAACGTGAAGGGCGGTTCATCTCCATACGTACGTCTCCATAACATAACAGCACGAAGATTGATGACCCCAGATCTTAAGGAACTACCCGTGGCATAGAACATAATGTGTCCTATAATTAGATACAAAAATGCTTGAGCCCGTCCCAGTGGACAAGGACTTGATGGCGTTGATGTATCTGCTTGCATCAGCTTTGGACAGGACATTGTTCTTATGTGATGTCCGCTTACAAACATGAGGTCCAGTCCTCCCAGACTTAACTCCTAGACTCAATGGCTGGTTTCACTGAATTAAGATACACCTTTTTCTCCTCAAGAATGTCACCATTGCTGTTTGTTTATCTATTTATTCTTAGGTAGCAGTAGGTATGCAGACTTTTTACTCTTCGTTTTCAATTTTATTTATACACGGCAGTGGAATATTAAAGCATAAGATATGACATATATTTCTCTTGAAAATAAGAAGTAAAAAAGAGTAAAAGAAAAAAAAAATGTCTATATACAGAGACAGTACCTTCACATTGCCAGAAACACATTGTTTTATCCTTAAGGTCATAAACATAAGTAACATATTAGAGCTTTTGCATAATGAGGGGAGCACCATGTTGAGGTTGAGTGGTCCCCATTGAAATAGGAGCATGAGCATAGGAAGGAGAGAGTTCAAAGCAGAACCTTTGTAGAATCATTGTGATAGCCATTTTAGCTTCCACCAAAGCAAAGTTTTGGCCAATACATATTCGAGGCCCTCCGCCAAACGGAAGGAAAGCGTTTTTACCCTTGGTTGCTCCAATAATCCCTTCACTGAACCTCTCTGGGTTGAAATCCTTAACATCTTCACCCCATATCTCACTATCAAGATGTAGCAATTGTATTGGTAATGACAACATTGCCCCCGGAGGCAAAACTATTTCTCCAAGTTTTGTCTCCTCCACTATCCTCCTCATCAGGCCAGGCACGGGTGGATATAGCCTCAAAGACTCATACAAAATCATTGTCACCTGAAATAATGAGGTGAGGATATCAGAATTAAGAGCTTAATTATTAAGCTAGAAAGAGCACTATTGGCACCATAAGGACTCATACTTACAACTTTGAGGTTATTTAGTTTTTCAAAATCAAGCGCCTCGTCCTGGCCAATAACGTGCAGAACCTCATCTCTAGCTCGGGTTTGCCAATCTTGGAATTTGCTGAGGAGAACCATAGTCCAAACTAGCAACACGGAAGTAGTCTCCTGTCCTGCAAAATAGAACAGTTTGCACTCTTCGATGATATCTTCAATGCTCATTCCGAATTCTTTTTTACCATGTTTTTTTATTTCTTCTATGTTAGATTCCAACAATATGCCTAACAAATCATCTTTGTTAGCCTCTCCTTCCTTCACAGCCTTCAACCTCTTGTCTATAATACACCGGATCGATGATTTCACTTCCTTTTGAATGGCATTCATTCTTCTATTCCTCTTAGTTGGCAGGAATCTGCATTGGAAAAATAACAAACTTATGTGTTTAATGAAACACTCTTTCTGTATTTCATAGTAAGCTTAATTAAGTACCTCCATCCAGGGACATAAACATGGCGTGCAGCTTCCATAAAGTGCTTGGTTTGCTCTTTCTGGAGTTGAAAAATAATCTTTCCTTCTTCATAGCTGCTCCCAAACGCGGTTCGAGAGATCACATCGCACGTCAGGCCTTGAAGGTCGGGCCACACATCCAGCTCGCAAGAACCTTTTTCTGAGACAATCCCCTCCCATTTTCTTACCATTTCACCGCAGCATAGCAAGAAAGCTGGTTGCATGAGCTGTTGATACCAGAATACTATTATTAGATACAATAACATAAAAATCAGTGATCTAAACTTCTATGGATTCTCGCTTCTTGTTCTTCTTATGTGAATTTCACAACCGAGATCATTCTTCTGATGTAGCTTATATCTTAATCTGTATTATCTTTTCTTTTTATATGAGGGTGGTTGTTCTCTTCGATTTTCAATTTTGGTAAGTAATAAAATTATCTCATTTTCAATCTCAGTTTGGATTATTCAGTGTGTATCTTTATTGTAATAAAGTTGTTTTTACCTTGAAACTTGGTTCACTTTACTTCTATTGCATAATGACGCCACTAGGGATGGCAGCGGGTCAGATTTATACCGGGTGAAGGCTCATCCACGTCCACCCTTTAATTTTTCATATTCCACCCACCCGTCCATCATCCATTAGAAATTACATCCACATCCAATCATCCATCATGAGCGGGTTATCGGGTGGATCAGGTGAGTAACGGGTGAATATAAATGGTCTAACTTGAAAGACAAAATAAATAAATTATAAATAGAAATAATGTCAATTAAAAACCAAAAATTGAAAATTCATTGAATAATAACAATAAAAACTTGAGCAATTAAGTATATTGCAATCATTAATTCCTTTCCAACAAAGAAAGAAGTGATTATCAAACAAAATAGACATAAAAAATTTTCAAGCTGTCAAATCTACATTTTTGCATCGACACAAACTATTTTTACGGTTCAACTGCCACTTTTTGAAACTCTTCAATGGTCTTTATTTCACCAATTTATAGATATGTGTCTTCTTCATTAACAAATACATATCTATTACTTTGTAATATATTAATATTAATTATTATATATATTATTAAATAGATATTATATATAACATAACATAACATAACATAACATAACATAACATAACATAACATAACATAACATAACATAACATAACATAACATAACATAACATAACATAACATAACATAACATAACATAACATAATATAATATAATATAATATAATATATTTTTATATGTGGGTTAGCGGGTGGGTGGATAGAGCGGGTGACGGGTCGGGTGATGGATTGGATGAGTGTTCATCCACACCCGATCAAACCCGTCTTTCAATCCATCCATCATCCATTTTTCATCCATACTTTTTCGGGTTTTCATCCATATTTTCGGTTCGGGTTGACCGGATATCTGCGGGTGCGGGTGATATTGCCAGCCCTAGACACCACTTAAATGTATTAGGAACATGCTATTGATTTGCAAACACAAAGTTAACCAAACTTATATAGAGAAGTAGTTTCTTAGAGGATGCCACTGGAAGTTGGTCATTAGTTGGAGGCCAGTTAAGGCCAGTTATCAGTGAAAAACACATAAAGGTTCCAAGTGTTTGGATTTATCATTAGAAGATTAGAAGTATAGCCATGGGCAGATCGGGGGAGCCATGGTAGGCTCCGGCCCACCCCAAATTTAAAAAGAAGTTTAAATATTTGTTACTACCTAAACAATTATGTAAAAAAAATCCAAAAAATCTTTGTACATGCCCCAACCCATTTGCATCCGTGGCTACGCCATTGACCATATCTCATCTTTTTCTATCTAGTAAATCATCACGTAAACTTGAGTTTTTAAAAATTAAGAGACTGAAAGTTTACTACTCCGTATGTAGTAGTGTAGTACTCAATAGTTTTGGAAGCATGTCACTGCTATATTTTTTCATGTTGTAGTTTGGAATTTGATCTACCCAACTTTTGACTTTAGTGAGAAGTGAGTTTTTTTTCATTTGCCCACACTAGAATATTTTAAAAATTCAAAATTTGTCACACAAGTATTGGGTTCATTGCAGATACCTTGCTACAGTGGACACTATTCGAAAAATTTCCCCAAATAGGGGAAAAACAATGCAACTTTTCGAAATAGGAGGAGTATGTTTTTCCCTGAATTGGAATAACTTACCTAACAGTCATCCTGAAATTTTACAATCATATTTTAGCATATAAATATGGCTTCAAAATATTTTTACTCCTAACGACAATTTATTATACTCCTTCCGACAAGTTCTTTGACTACACGATTCTTAGGCTACATGCAACCTAGGGTTGAATAAATCAATTTAAACCTATTAACTCCTAAAATCACTCCAATCCATGTATTTTGGAGTGCCAAAGTGAGTATATGGCACCTGGTGGAGTGGGAATTCGGCAGGCACATTCACCCCGACTTTTGCTTTGGACATTTACGAACAAGGAAGAAAACAACTTGTGTTGGCCGTAGGCCCGTAGCAGGGATAAGTAGTAGGCCTATCTAAAATTTAAATCCCAATTATTTTTGAAGTGTAATAACTTTTTTATTTTTTCTTCAATATTTTCAAAACAAATATCATGATTTGTTGGACCCACACGGGCCCTAGCATATTTTGTAATTAATTATTCGATGTACCTAGCTTTTATTTCTCATATATGGGCCGTGTATAGTAGGGGTGCATCAACAATGTATATATACTTGAACCTTTGTGAATGTACAGGGCAGGAGTTGATTTTCTCCAGAATCAATTGTTTAAACTTGGCCTAAATTCATATGACACCAATATCACATATATACCAAAATATTAAAAAGTTGAAGTTTCAATAACTTGAGTTTTTCAGACCCAAAATTTTTCTGGAATATATTCAAATTCTAAAAAATTAAGATTCCTTGATTAAATTTTTTTTTGCATCTATCAAATTTTTTGAATACAAAAATTCCAAATTTATGTGTTTTTACATCGAAATGTTTAACTCTTTAAATAATAATTATTCGAAAAAAATTAATTGAAAACTATTGAAGCATAGTTACATAAGTAAAATTTCAATTCAAAAAAGTCGTTGAGTAAATATATTGACAGTGCTGGATTGCAGTAAAAACTGAATTGATTAAATGAATACGTATAATTTGGAGGGAAATTTGATTTATTGACGGAGCTGGATTGCGGTCAGTCTTAAGAAAGTAAAGAAAATCTTTTGACTTTTCCACTATACACATACAAAAGTAGATTACCTGTAGTAAAAAAGAAACCGGGTATAGAGTAGATAAAGAAAATAAGGGAATAAGAGTAACTTAACTAACTTCATACTCCCTATTAAAAGCTTATCACAAATAAAAGTGAGAACTTTGTTTTGGATTTGTCCAAAATGAAAGTGAGAATTTTATTTAGAAATGATTAAATGAAGTAAAGTATTTTATCTGAACTTGTCAATATCTAAACTACGTACTTCGTATATGGTACTTCTAATAATCAAATTGAAAGGTCAAAATTTCTATGGCACGGGCCAGTGTGAAAAAGGGACTAATTTTTGTTAAAAAGTAAAAAAAAATGTAACAAACAGGGAAAAACGGGAAAAGCGGGGAAATTCAATAGTATAAAAAAGTAATAGAAAGGTAAAATGAATACTATAGAAAAGGTAAAAGAGAAAGTCAAAAAATATGAAAGAAAATATGAAAAATAAATAATACTCTATATATGATAATTGAAAAAGGTAGAAAAAATGAAAAAATGTAACAAAACAAAAATTATTTTTCAAGAAGCAAAGTGCAGCAAAAAAGGTTGACGACTTGACTTCACCTACCAATTCACCTAAAGTACAGAATGTCATACGGAGTATCAAATTATCAAGTTGATTGTGAAGAAATTGTGCACGTAATTGAGCACACCTTGACCTAGCTACGTACCTTCAGCTTCTCAGAGTAGAAGGCAGGATTGATTATTCTTCGGTGTTTTGCCCATACGTCTTTCTCAATGCTGACTAGTCCTTGAATAAATTTCTTTCCTAGCGGGTTGCTCTGAGGCTTTTGATACACATGGTGTTTATTGAAAACCTCCTTTACTAAATCAGGATCCAAGATGAACACAGCAGGCCTTGGTCCCATCCACACATAGCACTTTCTACCTGTGGAGCAAGTAAGCAGTTCCAAATGAGTCTTCCTTCGTGTACACCCCATTTTTACCCACCACGGATCCGTATACTTATTCCAAAAGAATCTCCAATTTTTGTAACAACTCGTCTGTGTATACATACAATTACGGGCGGGCGTGTACAGAAAAGGTTTACAAAAACCCAATTTTATTGGTCTTCAACAATTAAAGTATTGAAGGAAACATGCTGAAAGATTCAGTGGGCAATTAGCCCATTATTAGTCTTGTACTGTAATTTGTCCACTTTCTTCCAACTGCATTATTCATACATAAAAGTCTATTTCAAAGAGATACAAATTTTCCTTAAAATAATCTTTATAGACAAACTTATTGATTACAAGGCATAAATTCAGTCATGTCAATCAAAATTTTAGTAGTTTCAACAAATTTGATCATCGGGTTGTGGAGTTACCAAATGGGCTCGGGCTCAAAACCAACAATTTTCTAAAAATGACTCCAAATGAAAGAAAAATTTACAAAACGGTAGGGTGTAACTAATTACCATATTTGTTGATGAGATGAAGGAAATAGGGAAGGAGTCTAGGAGCGATATAATCATCAGAGGGATTCATGGGTTTGGAATTGGCCTCACTTATCATGCTGGCAATATCTTTCATGTCTCCAGAGAGGAGCCTGTAGGGGTTACCCTTAAGGCCTTGCTGTTTAAGGCACTTTTCCAACCTCTTGGGCTTGAACCACACCCAATCCATCACTCCCCATAATATTATGCCTAAGGATGCCACTGATGAGGCAACACACACGGCAAGTAAGCTGAAAGTAGCCTCCATCCCGGATTAGGAGTAATTTAATGGGTGGTATGTGTATCTTGATATGATGTTATATAGAAGTCAAAAGTGACCGACTGACCGGTTGGTTCTGGATATAATACAGATCGATATAGATAGTGACCGTAGTACTATGTATACCGTATGAATTATAATAATATAATTCAATTACATTATTATACACCGTGTTTTTAATGCATAAGTTTAACACTATCCATTTGACCGCAGGGTGGCGGCTGTTTGTGCGAAATAGGTGGGAATGGGGTAGCGGATTCAGAGCTCCAAGAAGGCAACAAGGTAGACAACTAGACAAGTATGGGACAAGTGAGAAGAAAAACATATTGAACTGAGTGAAGAGATAATTTATTAGCAGATCTGACAGGAAAATTGAATTGGGATAGTTTTTTCCTGAATTAATGTTAAATAAATAAATAACTCCAAAAATAAAGTTGGGTTAAAAATAATTAACAAAATACTGCCGGCAGGTTAAACAAAGCCGCCACTCGAAGTAGCTACTTACCTGCGTGACTTTCGATTTCAAAGAAGCATTCCAAATGTCAACTTCAATGGTGGGGCCACATATTTTGAAAAACACTTACTCCGTATTATTTTAAATGGATATAACTTTTTTATTTTTGCTCCAATTTTTATAAATAATATATCAAAATTCATAATTTTTTGTTATCTTTCATTAATTCATTTGACACCAATATTGCATATATAATTTTTTATAAAAAAAAAGTGCAAAACATGTTGCGTCTATTTGAGATTTCAAAATTGTACTTCAATCGAAATTTCTTTTCCACCGCACCAAGTTTACGCTAAACAAATTATACCAAAAATTCATAATAACTTACGATCTATCATATGAGACCAACATTGCATATGTAATATTAAAAATATTGAAATTTCTTTTTACTGGACGAAGTTTAAGCTCATATTTTTAATGTTATATACGGAGTATATGTAATTGATGGAGTATATTCTCATATACCTAAGGTGTATCACAATCGACGATCAAAAGACTCCCAGAGCACCGTGAACACTTACGTACTGAAGTTCCAGTCGAGGTCGACCTTGACGCACGAGGTCAGGACCATGCACAAAGCAATGAATCAGGAAAGGACAGAAGACCCCGCTGAGGCCGACCTCGACCACCTGAGGTTGGCAGAAACACCTAGCTCAGAAACCATCGAGATAAGGTGAAATATGAGGCTGACCTCGAGCACACTGAAGTCTGTACCAAATCTGACCTCGAGCAACGCTCACAAGGTCAGCGGAAGTCAAATAAGAGCGAGTAAAATGACCACTATCACACATATTGAGGGCAAGGAGATTATTCCCTTAGAGGAGATCATTTATCCCGAGCTCTGACCTCCTGAAGCTCGGGGCATCACTCACAAGTTGTGGATTTAGACATTTTACAAGTTAAATATGACACACGTTTACTGCCATGTCATCAGCTTCAAGCAGATCGCCACATTGTGCTTGTGAATAGAATGAAGAATATTCCAAATAAAGGCACACGTCTATCCGCACGTGTATTCCGGTACTAATCCGTACCAATTTGAGCTTGGTACGGTGAAAAGGGTAAAGCTAGAATTTGGTCTGGTGAAAAAGAGATTTTTCAATTTTTTAATATTACATATGCAATATTGGTCTTATATGATAGATCGTAAGTTATTATGAATTTTGGTATAATTTGTTTAGCCTAAACTTGGTGCGGTGGAAAAGAAATTTCGATTGGAGTACAATTTTGAAATCTCAAATAGACGCAATATGTTTTGCACTTCTTTTATAAAAAAAATTATGTATGCAATATTGGTGTCAAATGAAAGATAACAAAAAATTATGAATTTTGATATATTATTTATAAAAATTGGAGCAAAAATAAAAAAGTTATATCCATTTTAAAATAATAAGTGTATTTCAAAATATGTGGTCCAACCATTGAAGTTGGCATTTGGAGTGCTTCGTTGAAATCGGAAGTCACGCATGTAAGTCGCCACTTCGAGTGGCGGCTTTATTTAACCAGGGTCCAGCCAACAGTATTTTGAGAATTATTTTTAACCCAACCTTATTTTCGGAATTATTTATTTATTTAACATTAATTCTGGAAAAAACTCTGGATAACAAGAACAATTAAACACACGCAAAAAAGATAAATCAGACAAATGATGAATTAATTTTTCAAAAAGGAAAAAAGCTTTTGAGAACTGGAGAAGGTAAACAATTAATAATAAAAGTAGCAGTAAAAAGTGCATCAACCATTGCCTCAATGAGCGTTTTGTGAGTTAATTCAAGGAGATGATCGAAGGTGTTTGCTTTTAGCAACATCATTTTGTTGTGGAGTGTTAAGACAAAATATGAGAAATAAAATCTCACTCAGAAAAAAGTGTGCCCATACTAGTATTATCAAATTCACTCTGAAAAATTTTAACATTAGCATTTAATAAATTTTCCACCATTGGTTTAAAATGTGTAAAATGAGTAAAAACTTCATTTTTGCGGCGCATAGGATATGCCCAGGTAATTTGATAAAAATCATCAATAAGACACGTAATAAAAAACCAGAAGCGGAAAGAGTAGGAGATTACCAGACATCAGAATGTATTGAAAATAACAGCTCGATCGGTAGAATGATGAAAATGCAATCATGGGAAAATTGAGAAATATTAGTAATAATTCCAAAATGTTTTAAAAGAGATAAAATATGGTCCCCACAATGTCCCAAGCGTCTATGCCAGATTGAAGCAGAAGCCCCATGTGTAAAGGTGATAGGATAGACCACACCATTACTGGAAGCTTAAGGAAGCAATTCCCCCATGATTTTGTTCTTTATAAAATTGCAATTTTTATCAAATACCACAAAATAGTTGTCATTGGCACATAATTTTTGAATGAAAAGCAAATTATATTTTATATGGGGAACACGATGATGGGCAGATCTTAAATTTTGAGGCCGGGGAGGAGAATTTAAGACAACATCACCATTCACCAATATGCTTAATTGGGAGATTAGTCCATTTACCACAGTTACATGTAAAGGACCGCAATTTTATTAATAAAATACCTTCATATGATGTCATATGAGAGGAAGTCTCAGAGTGAGGATACCAAACAGCATTGGTTGATTCACCATGAAGAAGCAAGAGCAGGATTGGAAGGTGAGACAAAGTGAGACGGACAAGCAACAATAGAATGACCTGGAGAATATCATATTTGACAAACAACGAGGAGGGACAAAACCTAAAACTCCATCAAATGAGGGTGATCCTGCAGAACCAACATTAGTAGCGGAAGCAGATAGAGCATAAATATAAAATGATGACTCAGCAGAATTACAAAATATTGTACCAGAATTACATGTAGGTTAGCTGCCAGGTGGTTGAAAATGTCCATGTGAAGGCTGGGGGAAACTGCCCATACCCCGTATGATGACCGCGCGTACTCGTGATGTTGTTCGTAGCCGGGTTGCCGTATCCGCCACGTCTAGGACCTCGATTGTCGCGGTCACGCTGACCACGGTGGTCACCTCTATCGTGAAAGGGTGTACTTATATGGCTGAGGTCCGAGCCGAGAGGATGTTGAGGCGGCTGGAGCTGATGATGCGGCGGCAAAGGCTAGTGACATGGTCGGGGACTCCTAGCTGCGTCGGTATGCAAGACATTGTTCCTGATGAACAAGCTTGGTACGAAGACTCTCAAAAGTGAAGCGATCGGGAAACAAATCAACACCTATGATTAATGCTTCATACTTTGGGACCAAACCAAGGATAATATACTGTAAGGCATCATCAATTATTTTAATATCACGCAGATAGTGCTCCATGGACCGATTTTTCTTCTTTTTGTAATGACTAAGCATACGCTTGAGCTCCATAGCACAAGCCGGACTTGCAGACATATACTGGGACTCATGCGTTCCCAGATAGGAAAAGAATTTTTTAATCATGAACCTCTATGAGTACGTCATGAGAGAGAGTGGCAAATAACCATGAACCTTTGCGGTAGTTGCACTGCCTGATGAGTAGTGACGGTCCATGGAGTCGGCAGTTTGAGGTTGTGCGGGAGACAACACGATATGCAGTGTTGGAGGTGTTGGAGTCCATGTGAAGACCGGCGGGACCCGCAAACCAAAACTTAGGGACGACGATGCGAATAGGGTTGGAGATCGCTCAGACGTCAGGAAAATAAGAGAACCAATGGAGGTTTGCGACAGCGGCCGGGAAGAAGTTAAAAGAGAAGCCATCGTGGAGGATGACGTCGGCATGGTTACATTGGTGGCAGTGTACGGCGCTGCCGTAGATATATAGGTGGCGGCCGAGGAAGTCATATAAAAAAACTAGGTTAAAACCTTACACCTCAGATACCATGTTAGAATAATAATGAGGCATCCCCAACTGGTAACCCTGAATATCATATACATAGAGAGAGAGAGACTTAAGTGTTCTAATTACAATAGAAAACAACATAAATATGGAAACGTAATTACTCTACGCTACTATTAGGAAATAGGGAACTCCCTAAATAAAATTAAAAGATATAAACTTTTCTTAATTACAAATATCATTTTTTTCTTTTCAAAATACGACTTATGTATTCTTATTTAGAATACATAAGTTGTCTCCAACTGTTGGGATCTTATTCTTATTTAAAATACAACTTATGTATTCTTATTCTTGTTTCTTTTTTGGGATTGGAGTCATCGACCTAATTGGTTGGGATCTGTCTTTGTTGATTTGGGCAAGACATTCAGTGGTTGTTTTAATTGTGCCTGAGGTTTTCGGCCTCGACAATGAGCAGGTTCGAAGTTTTCGGCAAAAGGTTAGTGCAACAATTGTGCAAGGATAGCTTTGTGGACAAATACAAGAAGATGGCGAATGGGGCAGAGGAACAAGAACTGGATCGAGATGAAGCTGATGGTGAGGTGGTGGCGGATGAGCGGCGGGCGAGTCCCTCCTGAGCCGTCGCCATGGAGTGCAGGCAAAACTAGGGTTTGGAAGAAGACTTATCTTATTTGTTTTGTTAGTTTTTCCAGTGATCTTTATGTCTGTCTTGTTATATGCTTTTTCTTTATTGTTCCTATTTGTAAGATGTTGATTTTGGATATGGGGGATGAGAGGAATATAGTGGCCGTTTTTGGCTTTTAGTTTCCCATTTATGGATTAGCGAATTATATTGCTACGACGATTAATTCCGAGTCTGGTTCGCGGGATAACGGTTGTCAGATTTTTTTTATCATTTGACTCATACTCTGAATTTTATTGGTTATTAATATAAGCCGAATTAAAAAAATTGTTGTATTGACATAACCATATATTGTCATTAATATTTTTAGACATTGTGACATAATTATATTTTTTTCATTATTTTTTATTATTTAATATTTAATAGTAATATTATTTCGTTATTGGAATTGATGCTCTCTTTTGGTGATGAGAAATATAAATGTCTCAATTGAACTTTTTACAAAAATATTTTAAGAAAAAGTTTGAGCAAAGTCTATTGATAAAATTTAGTATTAAAGAATAATGCCACTCTAATATCATGAATTTAATGCATCAAACCCCCCCTCGTGATATATAAATTTGGTACATTAACACCTTGTTATTCAAAAAATGCATCAAAATCTCATGTGTTATAACAATTGATGTACAAAACCTCTTCCATTTCTGAAATCACTTTTCTTAAAATATGACTGAACATGTAAGCAACATTTTCAAGATTTCAATACAAAATGATAATTATTTTTCATCTTTTTGGTAATTAAATTTGTTCATAGAATGTGTTTTGCGCATGAATAAATATATGTCTATAACATGCGAGAGTTTGACGCATTTTTTAAATTACAATAGCAAATGTGTTGAATTTTTATTCCACGAGAGGATTTGATATATTTAACATCTTGTGGTTCGATGGTATAACTAATAACTATAACATTCTGAATAAGGTCACATGTTTGAAACTATCTCAATTAAGAATGTTGAAATTTAATAGATAATAAAGTATCATTTATCTACTCCCTCCGTCACGAAAAAGTTTGTCAAATTTCTTTTTTTGGATGTCCCAAAAAGATTTGTTATTTCCATTTAAAGTAAGGAATATGTGGCTAAAGTTAATTATCTCTCCTCTATACAAATTTCAACTACACAATTTTTATTTTATTAATCCACGAAAGTCAAAATTGACTAACCTTTTCGGGACCGAGAGAGTATTAAATAAATATTGAGTGGTTCAAGTTTACGCTGAGGAAATCCCAAAAAAATCTGATAAATGTTCGGGGCAGCCAAATATTTGGGGCATTCTATCTGTTCAATGTCACTGCAGCCACTTGTGATGCAGCAGCGCCTCTTGTGGCTGCGGTTGCTGCTACAATTTTGCCAATGCCGCCTATTGTGATCAACAGAGTGTGAAGGGTGGTTCATCTCCATATGTTTCCAAAACATCAGGAAGATTGATGATCCCGGACCTCAAAGAGCTGCCTGTAGATTGTTCTCGCGAGATGTCATGTGGTAACACTTAAGCAATTGACCAATTCGATGGGCATTGTCGCCTGCGCTTTGAGGTCCAGTCCTCCCAACCATAACTCCTAGCCTCAATGGTTGGTTTCATTGAATTGATAATGGAACTGTAATGTTAGACAACCTAACATCTTGACGGGGAGGTCAACAGTTGGTTTACAAAAAGCTAAACCTTTTCCTCCTCAAGAATGTCTCCAATGTAATTTGTTCATCTATTTATTCTTAGGTATGACAACTTCTTACTCTTCTTTTTCAATTTTTTAGTTTATATACACGGAAGTAGAATATTAAAGCATAAGATATGACATAGTTTCTCTTGAAAACGAGAATGAAATAGAAAACAGTAAAACAAAAAAAAAAAAACTGTCTATAACAGACAGTAGTACTTTCACATTGCCAGAATTACATAGTAGTTTTATTCTTAAGATCGTATACATAAGTAATACTAGAGCTTTTGCAATATGAGGGGAGCACCGTGTTGAGGATGAGTGGTCCCTATTGCAATTGGAGCATGAGCATAGGAAGGAGAGAGTTCAAAGGAGAACCGTTGTAGAATCATTGCGATAGCCATTTTAGCCTCCACCAAAGCGAAGTTTTGGCCAATACATATTCGAGGCCCCCCGCCAAACGGGAGGAAAGCGTTTATACCCTTTGTTGCTCCAATTATCCCTTCCCCGAACCTCTCCGGGTTGAAATCCTTAACATCTTCACCCCATATCTCACTATCAAGATGTAGCAATTGTATTGGTAATGACACCATTGCCCCTAGAGGCAAAACTATTTCTCCAAGTTTTGTCTCCTCTGCTATCCTCCTCGACAGGCTAGTTACTGGTGGATATAGCCTTAAGGACTCATTCAAAATCATTGTCACCTGAAATAATGAGGTGAGGATATCAGAATTAAGAGCTTAGTTATTAAGATACAAAGAGCACTATTAGCACCGTAAGGACTCATACTTACAACTTTGAGGCTATTTAGTTTTTCAAAATCAAGCTTTTCATCCTGGCCAAAAACGTGGAGAACCTCATCTCTAGCCCGCGTTTGCCAATCCTGGAATCTGCTGAGGAGAATCATAGTCCAAACTAGCAACACGGAAGTAGTTTCCTGTCCTGCAAAATAGAACAGTTTGCACTCTTCGATGATATCTTCAATGCTCATTCCGAATTCTTTTTTCCCATGTTTTTTTATTTCTTCTGTGTTAGATTCTAACAATATGCCTAACAAATCATCTTTGTTAGCCTCTCCTTCCTTCACAGCCTTCAACCTCTTGTCTATAATACACTGGATCGATGATTTCACTTCCTTTTGGATGGCACTCATTCTTCTGTTTCTCTTAGTTGGCAGGAATCTGCATTAGAATAATTACAAACTTATGTGTTTAATGAAAACAGTCTATATTTTATAGTAAGCTTAATTCAATACCTCCATCCAGGGACATAAACATGGCGTACAGCTTCCAAAAAGTGCTTGGTTTGCTCTTTCTGGAGTTCAAAAATAATCTTTCCTTCTTCATAGCTGCTCCCAAACGCGGTTCGAGAGATCACATCGCACGTTAGGCCTTGAAGGTCAGGCCACACATCCAGCTCGCAAGAACCGTTTTCTGAAACAATCCCCTCCCATTTTTTTACCATTTCACCGCAGCTTAGCAAGAAAGCTGGTTGCATAAGCTGTTGATACCAGAATACTATTATTGGATACAATAAAATAAAAATCAGTGATCTGAAAAACTTGTATGCATTCTCACTTCTTGTTCTTCTTATGTGAATTTCACAACCGAGATCATTCTTATTTGCTCGAGTAATGTATCTATTTTTTCCCTTTCACTCTTTGATGTTGAGTTATAATTTGTTTTTATATGAGGATGGTTGTTCTCTTCAATTTTCAATTTTGGTAAGTAATAAAATTATCTCATTTTCAATCTCAGTTTGGATTATTCAGTGTGTATCTTTATTGTAATTTTAATATAGTTGTTTTTACATCGTAATTTGCATACAGTCGCCACTTAAATGTAGTAGGAACATGCTATTGATTTGCAAACTTATACAGAGAAGTAGTTTCTTAAAGGATGCCACTAGATGTTGGAAGCCAGTTTTGTGAAAAACTCACTAAGGTTCCAAGTGTTTGGTTTAATCAATTTATAGAATATTAGAAGTATAGCCATGGGCAGATGGGCGGGGCCTTGTTAGGCTACGGCCCACCCCAAATTTAAAAAGAAGTTTAAATATAGCTACTAGGTAAAAAACATATGTATAAAACCAAAAAAACTTTGTGTGGGCCCAGCCCAATTTGCATCTGTGGTTACGCCATTGAGTATAGCCATACATGACCATATCTCATCTTTTTCTATCTAGTAAATCATCACCTGAACTTGAGTTTTTAAGAGACAAAAAAATTACTAAGTACTTAGTAGTTTTGGAAGCATGTCACTGCTGTATTTTTCCATGCTGGAGTTTGGAATTTGATATACCCATATTTTGGACTTAGTGAGGAGTGAATTGTTTTCCATTTGCCCACACTAGAATATTTAAAATTTCAAACATTTGTCACACAAGTGTGGGGTTCATTGCAGGTAACTTGCTACACTCTGGAATCTATTTGGGAAAATTCCCAAAACAGGAGAAGAAACAATGCAAAATTTCGAAATAGCAGTACTATATATTTTTCCTAACTTACCTAATTGCCATCACGAAAGTTCACAATCTTATTTTGGCATTACTAGACTTTAAATATGAAGTATAGTAAGTAATTACCTTTATAGTATCATACTTCGTACCCTTTCAAAAAAACAAAAAATCATACTTCGTATATGGTACACTTCTAATAGTTCTAATAATATAATTGAAAGGTCAAAGTTTATTTGCATAGACCAGTGTGAAATTACTCGGAACTAGCAGATTAGTGCTTTAAAAACGGACTAATTTTTGTTAAGATGTTTTTAAGTTGATTAGATCACATCATATTACTCCAAAACTTGAGCAAACTAGACCAAATTCATACACTAATAAATTAGATATAATATCATATATTTAAATCGAAACGACTTGACTTAACCTATCAACACACCTATCTACGTACCTTAAGCTTCTCAGAGTAGAAGGCAGGATTAATAATTCTCCGGTGTTTTGCCCATACATCTTTCTCAATACTGACTAGTCCTTGAATCCACTTCTTTCCTAGCGGGTTGCCCTGAGGCTTTTGATACACATGATGTTTATTGAAAACCTCCTTAACTAAATCGGGATCCATGATTAGGGGTGGGCAAAAATACCGAAATATCGGTATACCGCACTTACCGTACCGAAAAATACCGGAAAATACCGAAATATTGATATACCGTCCTTTTCGGTACGGTATCATACCGTACCGATCTATTTTGGTACGGTAATGGTAAATGTTTTCAAATACCGCGGTATACCGGTATAATACCGTACCGACTCTCTACTCAACAATTACTTTTAATTCTAATATATTGTAGAAATCCATTACAATTTTGAAGCCCAAAATTAATACTTAAGTTGGTTAGAAATACAAAGATACAAAAATAAATGCCCAATTTCTCAAACCCACTATAACCTTATAGGCTTTTACTACGCTAACCTTAATGACTAATGAGTAATGTACAAATGTCAAGAAACAAGTTCATCTTGTTCCAAGAGCTTACAAGTCGTGATGGCTCGGCCGCTAAGTAGCTGACGAGTGAAGAGAGATACATTTATGTGACAAGTGTATCCACATAGGGATTCCGCGAGTCGAGACACACAACTTTGTCCGAAAGTCTTATTCAATTTTTTAAAAATTATAAAAATGACTAAATACACAATATCATATTAGGAATAAATGATTTTATATCCATGTTGTTTGAATAGTTTTATTTATTTTTGTTAGAGATCACTATTGGTTTAATTATATCTATATTGTTCAAGTTATTTTAGGAGAATGTGTTACTTTTTAATATGTGGCATGTTGAATCGCTTAAATATACTAATAATTATTGTTCAGTGTTGAATTGACATCAATAGATTATTAATTGTATTTTGTAACATTTAAATAATGATTTAGTATATTTCGTTAGTCTATGATAATTTTTTGTATTGGGAGACATGCACGGTAATTTACCGATACCGTACCGTTACCGAACCGAAACTTCGGTATACCGAAATGCGGTATACCGAAACTTCGGTAAGGTAAAGGTATGCAAATTTTGCATACCGAAAGTTTTGGTACGGCAAAGGTATGAGAAAAAATATAAGGTATACCGTACCGAACCACCCCTATCCATGATGAACACCGTAGGCTGTGGTCCCATCCACACATAGCACTTTCTACCTGCGGAGTAAGTATGTAGCGTCAGGGCCGGTCCTGATATTTTATGGGCCCGAGGCGATTGAAAAAAAAAGACCCTTAAAAGTTATATAAATATATTGCAAAAACTTAACTTCATATACGCAAATTTCAACATACAAAGTAATGTAAGTCTTTCATCTAAGTCTTAATATATAAACTAAACGAATAAAAATTATATTAAAAAAAACTAAAACCAGAGAATTACTTGTGAAATTGAAATTTCAAATTTGGAAGATATTTTTGAGAAAATTAGGAGAGTGTTGATTGCTGAGCAAAACGAATTAAAGACCAAAGATGAAACCTTGAAATTAGGCCTGCCTAACGGGAAATGATGTCAGACCGGGGCCATTTGAGGCCCTTCCCGATAGAATTTTTTCATGAAAATTTTAAAATATATCTCCACAAAGTTTCAGATTAAAACTCAACCTGAAAGTCAGTTAAATAAATTATTGAAAGATAGTGCGCATTATTTATATACACAAAGCGCAGAGTGTTTCAATATTTTATTTAACTGACTTCCCGGTTGATTTTTAAACTAAAATTTTGTGAATGTAATTTACTCTAAAAAAGTTTCAAAAAAAAAATCTTCCATAAAGGGCCCCAAATGACCTCGGTCTGATATGAATTGTCCTCTCTATATTTATCCATTTATATATAATTATGGGCCCCTGTAAATGTTGGGCCCGGGGCACAAACCCGGCCTGCCCTTGTCCAGGGCCGGCCCTGTGTAGCGTCATTCTTGGTGTAAACAGAACAACGTGTACGCACACTTTTTCAAAAAGATATTGTGATTCTTTTGACGAATTGCTTGTATACGTACACACAGACAACTAGGAGCGTAAGGGCGGAGCTATGTATATGTTTAGTTGGCATTGGCCCCTCCCAACATTTTTTATTTTATTTATTATTGTCGTATACTACTTTTGTCTCTAAAAATTTTGTCATTTTTTACTTTTCAAGTCAATGTCAGTAAAGTTTGGATCATTATTTTCATTAGAATAATACTCCATCTGTATCTATTTACTTGACCCACTTTTCCTTTTGGAACGTATCAAAATAAATGTCTCATTCCCTTTTTGAAAATAAACTCACTCAAAAAGCAGCTACAGTACCACTACAGTACTAAAAACCTCCCACTTCACATATATTTGCCTTAAACTACGTGAAAAAGCATACGGATCAATTAAATAGATACGGATGGAGTATTATTACAAAGGTATCCATAAAAGTCTATGACAAAAACATACTGCAGGGTTGACATTTTCCAAAGTATTCTTCATTCTTTAATCTTTAAAGACAACCTACTAATTACAAGCCATAAATTCAGTCATTTCACTGATTCAGTCGGAATTTAAGCAGTTTCAACAAATTCATCCAGTTGAGGAGTTACGAAATTGACTCAGGTTCTGAACCAACATTTTTCTCAAAAGGACTCCAAATGAAAAAAATATATATATACAAAACAGTAGGGTGTAACTAATTACCATATTTGTTGATGAGATGAAGGAAATAGGGAAGGAGTCTAGGAGCGATATAATCATCGGAGGGATTCATGGGTTTGGAATTGGCCTCACTTATCATGCTGGCAATATCTTTCATGTCTCCAGAGAGGAGCCTGTAGGGGTTACCCTTAAATCCTTGTTGTGTAAGGCACTTTTCCAACCTCTTGGGCTTGAACCACACCCAATCCATCACTCCCCATAATATTATGAGTAAGGATGCCACTGATGATACAACACACAATGCAAGTAAGCTGAAAGCAGCCTCCATCTCGGATTAGGTGTAACTTAATGGGTGGTATGTTTTTCTTGGTATGGTTTTATGTAAAGTAGTCAGTAATGACGGTTGGTTCCGGATATAATACAGATCGACAAAGATACACAAATGGACCTTATATATATACTCCTACACCGCTATACGTGCGTAATAGACTAGGCTTTAAATGTTTTTTGAATAAATAGTTCAAAAATGCATTTGTAATTAGGCCCTTTTACGTAATTGATGACGGAAGGCCGCTGTGGCCGGGTTATTACTTTTATTAGTAAAATAAAAGTACTATTGTTATTGTTATTGTTATTGTTATTGTTATTATTATTATTATTATTATTATTAGTAGTAGTAGTATTAAAAAGGAACATTCTAAGTAGTTAAAATGTATTGCTAATTAGGCCCTCTGACGTAACTGATGGCGACTGTATGCCGTGGCCGGGTTGTTGTTGTTATTATTTTTATTATTATTATTAAAAGGGGTCATTCTGACAAGTAAGAAAATGCCATTGTAATTAAGCCTAAAGTCTTCCAAATCATATATTCCATTGTAATTAAGCCCAAAGTCTTCCAAATCATACAAGATGCATCATTAGTAATTTCTGACTTTCTGAGTGGCGGATTTTAAGGAGAGCAAAGAAGGCAGTTGGCCTGGCCTCAAGTGGATGTTTGCAATAACTTAAAAAAGCGTTTAAAAGTAAAAATTAGTATTTTGACTTTGATAATTTCTACTTAAAAAAAATGTTTCTCGGCTTTTGAGTGAAAAATGATTTTTATCTTTTTTATTACACAAAAAACATTTATTTTACAAAACACTGCCAACTTTTACGTTTCAAAAACACTATTGATAGTCTGATCTGCTACTACGTAAAATTAAATAAATGTAACATATTGAATTTTACACTATTCATGAGTTCTATTTTGATTACATTATATTTTTTAATATATTAATACTCTTTTTTGAAAAAAAATATTAATAAATTTGTCTCATTATAAATTTTCAAAATATGGTTTTTTAGATTCTTTTACTAATAGAGAATTATATATAGTAATGGCCATAGTGGTGCATTGGCAAATGTGAAAAGTTGATCGTTGCATTTATTTAAGAACAGAAGAAGTATATAGTTTTTTTTTTACTCAAGGGGGGTCTGGGGGGGGGGCTAGGGAGAGCCTGGAGTAATCAGGGTTGATACTCGGCCTATTGAGTTCCAAACCCTTATGTGCCTAGCGGGTTTCGAACTCGAGACCTTCTTGGAAAAACCCTTTGGGAAAAAACTAATCAAGGAAAAGAGTACTTAATGTATGTAAAATGATGTGTTATATGGACTGCCTCATTGAAAACATTTAACTAAGAAAACCACGTGGGAAAAACTTAGTAAGAAAAAGAGTACAATCGTTAGCCTTCGGGGCCTAATCTTATGGATTACTTTTGAATTCACTCTTATGTAGAAATATAATACTCCAAAATTTTGAAGATCACAAACTACCTCATTTAAACATTGGGTCAAGAAAATCATACGAGACAAAACTTGATTAAAGAAAAAGAGTACAATTGCATTTGGTTCTTTGGGACCAATCAATTGTTCCACCTCACAAGGATCAATTAAGACCTTCTAGACATTATATTCTAAATTAATGCTAAAGTCACTCTTCTGGAGGATAGTAGTCTTCCAAAAATTAACACTTTTTGTTGTAGTGTATGTTTGAAAATATATACGCAATCTTATAAAATTAGATTGTGTTCAATTTAATTTGATTCCAATTTTGTCCTGAAAAAGACACAAGATCCACCAAAATAGTTGGATCAATTTTCTATGTTTAAAAGAAGAAAACCTCAATCACTTAAATGATAAAAGTGATATTACTATTATCATGAAAATGATGCCTAATTAACCCACTTTTGTGAAATTTGATTTGATTAGAGCTCTTGTTGGCTTTTCAATGTTCATAATGTTTTCTGATCATGTTAATTCACATTTATATTTTTTCAGGAATTATATTACCAAATTAGATAATGATCAGCTTTCATTTAATTAAATTAATTCTATTCAATTCAAGTTGATTATTTTTGGTCGTGACAGATTTGGCCATATAAATCTCAAATATACATCGGCGTTCAACAAAAGAGCAAATAATCTAGAAAATATCGTGACATAAAGTCACACATAACAAAAATATATATTTGAATCTAATGTATAGATTACAAGTTCTTCAAAGAATTTTCTATTGAAATCCATAACTATCAATAATCAATCACTGACGATTTGCGGATGTTAAAGCATTTGTCTTGGAAAGTTATAAAACAATTAAACACTATATAAGGTTTCAAGCTACCCCTCCTATCAGGTTGACCTTTTAGGATGGAACCCCAAATTTTCATAATGGAATAAATCTAATATTACCCAATTTTGCATTTCCCCCGGGTCTATAAATGACTCTAACTAATAAAGAAAAACAAGGGAGAAATGTGAGATTTTCAAAAAGACAATGATCGAAATTAATACAAAATAAAAATCAATGAAAGCAAATGAAAAGTATCGTCCAGAAAATGAAAAAATAGAGAATTAAATGAAATAATAAGTGCACAAGGGTAATAGGAAGTCATATTTAATTTAAAGAATTTAAATCTTAACTCCTATTTTACAAAGTATTAGTTTGGGACTATTTCTCTTTTGTTGTAAAATCATGGGAATTACATGTGTGAATTATTCATCCTTGTAATCAGGACACTAATCTAGCATCAATCCTTGTAACCAACATAGAACAGATGGCTCAATTTGTTATTGCCACCAAATTTGTAGAGTCATCCTTTAGATGACTAATCATCAAGCTCAACCACTATAAATAGGAGCTTGGTGAAGCCTTGTAAATTAATTCAGAAATTCAGAAACTAAGAAACTCTCAGTTAGATTAAGAAGAAGTTATTTAGAGCTTATTATCAATATATCTATCTCTTTATTTAAGTCTTCATCTTCTTCATTTCACAACACGTTATCAGCACAAATCTGCTCAAATCTCTTCAAGAAATCATCATCTCCTGCAGATATGGATCAATCAAGTGATAAAGAGCTATGTCTGATAGACAGCGCCACAACGCACACCATTTTGAGGAATAAAATCTATTTTTCTCAAATGACTTTAGTTGAAGCTAAAGTCAATACAATATCAGGTGTTGCGAAGCTCATTGAAGGCTCTGGGAAAGCATATGTGATGCTCCCTAACGGGACAAAATTACTTATAAATGACGCTTTATACTCCAGCAAATCGCGGAGAAATTTATTAAGCTTTAAAGATATGCGTCAAAATGGTTATCACATAGAAACCATGAATGAAAACCAAAAGGAATATCTTTGTCTTACGACAACTAAATCTGGCACTAAACATATTTGTGAAAAAATGCCAGCTTATTCCTCAGGACTATATTTCACTTATATTAGTCCATTCGAAATAAATTTGGTCTCTAATACAAAGTTAGATGATCAGAAAATATTCATGTTGTGGCATGACCGTTTAGGTCACCCAGGCCAAGTAATGATGCATAAAATCATTAAAACTTCACTTGGACACCCATTAAAGAATATCAGGGTTCCATTATCAAATGATTTTCCTTGTAAGGCCTGTTCTCTTGGCAAAATGATCATCAGGCCTTCTAAGACCAAAATTGCAACTGAATCACCTGCATTTTTAGAAAGGATTCAAGGAGATATTTGTGGGCCGATAGCCCCGCCATGTGGACCATTTCGATATTTTATGGTGTTGATTGATGCTTCAACACGTTGGTCACATGTTAGTCTTTTATCGACTAGAAATTTAGCATTTGCTAAACTCCTTGCTCAAATTATACGATTAAGAGCTCATTTTCCGGATCATTCTATACCGAGAATCCGACTCGATAATGCAGGAGAATTTACTTCCCAATCATTTAACGACTATTGTATGTCGATTGGGATTGATGTGGAGCACCCTGTTGCTCATGTCCATACACAAAATGGTCTTGCTGAATCTTTGATTAAACGGTTACAATTAATCGCTAGACCATTATTAATGAAGTGTAATTTACCTTCATCAGCTTGGGGACATGCTATTTTGCATGCAGCAAATTTAATTCGGCTTAGACCGACTGCATATCATGAATATTCCCCAATGCAATTAGTTACTGGACAAGAGCCAAACTTAGCACACATAAAAATATTTGGTTGTGTTGTTTATGTTCCGATTGCTCCACCTCATCGTACAAAAATGGGTCCTCAAAGAAGGTTGGGAATTTACGTTGGATTTGAATCTCCCTCAATAATCAAATATCTTGAACCGATGACTGGTGACTTATTCACCGCACGGTTCGCTGACTGTCATTTCAATGAGACAGTATTCCCAACCTTTGGGGGAGAAACTAATAAATCGGACCTAAATACGAAAGAAATAACATGGAATGCAACAGGATTATCACACCTTGATTCTAGATCAAATACATGTGAACAAAAGGTGCAAAAGATAATCCATTTACAAAATGTTGCAAATCAGTTGCCTGATGCATTCACAGATACAAAGAAAGTGACCAAGTCACATATTCCTGCTGTGAATGCTCCTGCCAGAATCGAAATTCCTGCAGAGAATTTTGAAAAATATCTTGCAAATGATTCTTCTATACGCAAAAAGCGTGGCAGGCCACTTGGATCAAAAGACATAAAACCAAGAAAATCTAAAATGCAGGAATTGATCTGTGATGCCAAAGATGTTCATCCTTCTGAACAAGAAAATGAACAATTTGAAAATACCGGCATAGAAAATGATATTGACAAAACAAACATCTCAGATAACGATCCAACTTCCTCAAATGAGGAAGATATTCCAGATACTGATAGAAACGTTGATAATTATGAAATTTCAATAAACTACGTTTCTACTGGAATGCAATGGAATCGAAAAGATATTGATATTAATGAGATATTTGTCTATGCAGTTGCCACAAATGTTATGAATGAAAACAATGACAATGTGCCAACATCAATAGAAGAATGTCGGAAACGACACGATTGGCCAAAATGGAATGAAGCTATTCAGGCTGAATTAAAATCACTTGAAAAACGTGATGTTTTTGGACCGATAGTCCCTACGCCAAAAGGCGTAAAACCTGTGGGTTTTAAATGGGTATTTGTGCGTAAACGCAATGAAAAGAATGAAATTGTTAGATATAAAGCCCGACTTGTTGCCCAAGGTTTTTCTCAAATGCCGGTAATTGATTATGAAGAAACCTATTCTCCAGTAGTGGATGCAACTACATTAAGGTTTCTCATTGGCATGTCTGTTTTTGAAAGGCTGCAAATGCGCCTAATGGATGTAGTGACCGCATATTTATACGGTTCACTTGATACAGACATTTATATGAAAGTTCCCGGTGGATTTAAAATGCCTGAAGCTTATAGCTCGAAACCTCGAGACATGTTTTCCATTAAATTACAAAAGTCATTGTATGGACTAAAACAATCTGGACGAATGTGGTATAATCGTCTCAGTGAATACCTTCTCAAAGAAGGATATAAGAATGATCCGATTAGTCCATGTGTTTTCATTCGGCGATCAAATTCGGGATTCGCCATAATTGCAGTATATGTTGATGACTTAAACATTATTGGAACTCCCGATGAAATTGAAAATACTGCAAAATATCTTATGAAAGAATTCGAAATGAAAGATCTCGGGAGAACCAAATTTTGTCTCGGGCTTCAAATTGAGCATTTGAAGAATGGAATTTTCATCCACCAATCCAATTACACCGAGAAAGTGTTGAAGAGATTCTATATGGACAAAGCTCATCCTTTGACTTCACCAAATGGTCATTCGATCTCTCAACATACACGATGATCCATTCCGTCCCCGAGAAGACAACGAAGAAATACTTGGTCCCGAAGTACCATATTTGAGTGCTATTGGAGCTTTAATGTATTTAGCTAAAAATACTAGACCAGATATTGAATTTTCTGTAAATTTATTAGCTATGTATAGTTCATACCCAACAAGACGTCATTGGAACGGGATCAAGCACATATTCCGTTATCTCCGTGGTACAGTTGATCTCGGCCTATTCTACCACAAAGATGCAACAGCTTCTTTAATCGGGTATGCAGACGCCGGATACTTATCAGATCCTCAAAAGGCAAAATCACAAACCGGGTACGTATTTACTTATGGTAATACCGCAATCTCGTGGAGATCTATGAAACAGACATTGACAGCTACATCATCAAATCATTCGGAGTTAATTGCACTATATGAAACCGGAAGAGAATGTGTATGGCTGCGATCTATGATTCAACACATCCAGAATGAATGCGGTATGAAGCCTATTACTGTTTACCCTACTGTGATCTACGAAGACAACACTGCGTGCATAGCTCAAATTAAAGAAGGCTACATCAAAGGAGACAGAACGAAGCATATATCTCCAAATTTTTTCTCTACTCACGACCTTGAGAAAGAAGGGACGATCAACATTCAGTAAATCAGATCCAGTGAAAATCCAGTTGATCTCTTCACCAAATCTTTACCCCCGAAGAAGTTCGATGAACTTGTACAGAAAATCGGCATGCGCCGCCTTCAAAATTTATGTTAATTTCAGGGGGAGTATTTGAATGCACTGCACTCTTTTTCCCTTCATCAGGTTTTTATCCCACTGGGTTTTTCCTGATAAGGTTTTTAACGAGACAGTACATCCAAATACAACGACATTATATGTCGTAATCTTTACCCCTTAACATTCACACTAATTTTTCATAATAACAAAATAACTATTCAAGGATGAACATTCAAGGGGGAGTGTTGTAAAATCATGGGAATTACAGGTGTGAATTATTCATCCTTGTAATCAGGACACTAATCTAGCATCAATCCTTGTAACCAACTTAGAACAGATGGCTCAATTTGTTATTGCCACCAAATTTGTAGAGTCATCCTTTAGATGACTAATCATCAAGCTCAACCACTATAAATAGGAGATTGGTGAAGCCTTGTAAATTAATTCAGAAATTCAGAAACTAAGAAACTCTCAGTTAGATTAAGAAGAAGTTATTTAGAGCTTATTATCAATATATCTATCTCTTTATTTAAGTCTTCATCTTCTTCATTTCACAACATCTTTTTCTTTTTTTACTTTGCATGAATATTTCAAAAATAAATAAATTTATTAAGTACTATCTCCGTCCCCCTAAGTTTGGGACAAGAGAAGGTGACACAGTTATTAATAAAAGTGGCTTTATGTGGTTGATATTGAATTGATAAAGTAAGAATAAAGTAGAAATAATTTAGAACCACAAAAATTTTACCAAATAAGGTGTGTGACAATCTTAGTGGGACGGACCGAAATAGTAAAATGAGACGATCATAGCGGAGTAAAACAAAAAAGTTCAGGAGAAATGAGATATAATGTACGCGGAAGATGTGAGTGACACGTGGTCCTAAACGACATCCACACCATCATACGACTCTATATCCAGGCACACATTTTGGCTTCGCAGTTTGGAGAGTGAGAGAAAGAAAGATGGGAAGGAAGGAAGATGATGGTGCAGTGGAGCGAAAGGCTGGAGGAATGGTGGTAGTGAACCCAAAGCCGAAAGATAGCATGATCTCCAATGCCATAGATTGGTTGGAATGGATGATTGTTAAGATGATGCACGACTCTTCTAAACCGCTTCACTATCTTTCTGGTAATTTCGCTCCTGCTCCTGAAGAAACTGCTCCTTGTAAAGACCTTCCGGTCATCGGCCAGCTTCCTGTAAGTTAGAGATCAGAACTTTTCGAATTGATGAGTTCATTTATAATTCAAGAATTCTTGTGGACGAGCTTGGAAGTGAAAAGTTGATATCAAAGCTCAAATTTTTATCCACGTGATACGATTTTAAAAATAGACTGTAAGAACTGGGTGCTATTGATCTGTTCTTTTATATGGGTGATCAAGTCAGTTTCATACCAAAGAGGCACTGCCTTAGTCTCTTATGCGATATTGTGATATAATACCACCCGTCTCAAATTGGTTTGCCACTTTCAGTTTACACGATTGAATGATTCTGGAATTTACATGTTTAGGAATTACACTGAAGAAGAATAAAGAAGTTACATTGACCACATGAATAGTTAAATTGTAAAACCTTTATGGACAAGTGGGAGCATATACTCAGTAGTACAGATTTTCAATATTTTTTGTTGCAAACTAATACTCCATATGATTCATATGAGTAGAACATTTCCACCAAATGATTCTAGTGTTAATAACCTGATGTTGCTGTAAGAATATAGCCAGTTTTTATCACGATCTAACTTGTTACAGATGAAACTGTTAAACAACAGTACCTTTTAAGTTGGAATGTGCATGGAAATTTGGTTTGCTACCTTCTTTCTCAGTTCATGCAATTAAACCTTGAACTAGTGGTAGAATTATTTTCTCTTAGTGATACCTTCATAAAGTGCCCTATGTATGAAGCATCTGTGACACGTGATGACTGATGAGTTCAGATGCTGTGGTAAAGAATAGCCTGTGCTTCCCGAATTATGAATAATACGGATTGTGTAATAGTTTTTGTTTTGCAGGAGTGCCTCAATGGTGAGTTTGTCAGAGTTGGTCCCAATCCAAATTTCACTCCGGTGGCTGGCTACCATTGGTATGTCATTTTGTGACCACCGTTATCTCAACTGGGTCTTTCAATATCCATGGTCCCATGTTCTTTTCCTATAAAGAGTTGTCTTACATTCTTGCCCCTCTGTCTAGCATACATTTGAGTAATGTCAAATATTTTTTAAGCTGTGGCATTGGCTATTTTGTAGGAACAGTAAAGCACCAATGTTATAATATTAGGTCACTAGCTTATTCTCGTTTTTCTTATTTGCAGGTTTGATGGAGATGGGTGTGTTGAGTTCTATGTCTTCACTTCTCCCTCTAAGCACATTTTAATTTTAATTATTTAAATTCAACTATGATCTGCAATCACTGTCCTTTTTGCCCAGAATGATTCATGGCTTGCGCATCAAAGATGGAAAAGCAACATATGTCTCTCGTTTTGTGAAGACATCACGTCTGAAGCAAGAACAGTTTTTTGGAGGAGCTAAGTTTATGAAGGTGTGATTTGAATTGAGATCATCCACTTTGAAACTTATTTTTGTCCCCAAAAAGAGTCCTAAAACAATTTTTTAAGTTATAAAAATAAGAAGCTAGCATTCATTATATTTAATCCATTATTTCATTATAAATGCCTTAAACGATTTAACTCTCCTTGCAGGGATGCCAATATGCACCGCACTGCCCTATACTTTGGTGTATATTGACCTAAAATTCAATTTTCTAGTAACTCTGTAAATTGAATAGTTGATTGGAACCCAAAGCTATAAAATGGCCTCATAGAAATGGTCACCTAGTAAATGTTTACCTGCTATATGAAGTCTATCTGTTTATGTGTGTGTATAGAGATAGAGATAGAGATAGAGATAGAGATAGAGATAGAGATAGAGATAGAGATAGAGATAGAGATAGAGATAGAGATAGAGATAGAGATAGAGATAGAGATAGAGATAGAGATAGAGATAGAGATAGAGATAGAGATAGAGATAGAGATAGAGATAGATAGAGATAGAGATAGAGATAGAGATAGAGATAGAGATAGAGATAGAGATAGAGATAGAGATAGAGATAGAGATAGAGATAGAGATAGAGATAGAGATAGAGATAGAGATAGAGATAGAGATAGAGATAGAGATAGAGATAGAGATAGAGATAGAGATAGAGATAGAGATAGAGATAGAGATAGAGATAGAGATGAATCATAAAGTCATGATGGAGACATTCAGGATTTTGTCTGGCCAAAATCCATTGCGACATTTAGATCACTTCACGGTCCAACTTTTTTCACTCATGGGTCCCCCAAATCTGTTTCTGAGTTCAAAAGTTCTCAAATTGTTCAATTTATGCTAAAATAGATGTGAGAAACTCTAAAACTCGGGTGATCATCTTATAACACTACTCGCTTGGGTAGCTGAGAGAAATGAAAGTCTCTGACATCTATATTCACAAATATTGAATCCTTGCGGTTGGGTCGGGTTGGGAAACTGATGGGGTTCTAGTGTGCGGAAGAACAGTGAAACATTGAAGTGATATAAGTGTCTGAATGATTTTTTTTCTCCTGACAGAATCCTTTCAGGTAGGCCTGATGAGGTCATTATTATACATGCATAATGTTGTTTGATAATTTGCAGATTGGAGATCTCAAGGGCTTCTTTGGACTGGTTATGGTTTACATGCAAATGCTAAGAGCAAAGCTGAAAGTATTAGATGTTTCCTATGGAACTGGCACAGGTAGGTGAACTCATGGATTGCTACTAGTAGCAACATGGCTCTTCTTCTCGGTGTGTCATGGCAATTTTTTCATCTATATTGGATATCTCTAAGCAAGAATCACGAAGTGTAAATACGATTATCTTCTTCCAGCCAATACAGCTCTAATTTATCACCACAGGAAGCTTTTGGCACTTTCAGAGGGCGACAAACCATGTATGGCAGATCTCTCTTGTTTCCATTCCATTTTAATACCTCGCACATAATACACCTATCATTTGAACCCTTCCTTATTTTCAATGTACCTATTTGATGAACCATGTGCTATACACCATCCGGCTCAATTTCTTTTACTTTCTTTAGTTTGTCTTGCGGTAATAATTCACGGAGTATAATTCTGGATCCCCGTCAGAGCATGGTTTTGGGTTATTTTTTAGTTTGCAGTTGCACTTATGTAATTTCTTATAAGTATAGTATTGAAATGTTTTTTATTGTGATACCCTGTCCAGACGTCGTTAAGGTTTTGGAGGATGGAGATCTACAAACACTTGGCATGCTGGATTATGATGAGAGATTGTCACATCCCTTTACTGCTCATCCGAAGGTTGACCCAATAACGGGTAATAGTCATCATCATCATCATCACCCCAGTGCTAAAAGGCTCCCACCTACGGTGGGGTAAGGGGGGTCGGATCTACGCAGTCTTACCCCTGCACTAGAGGACAGAGAGACTGTTTCCGGATGACCCAATCGCATCGAAAATTGCATGGACTGACTACAGCTTCATAACAAAGAAGCGCAGACAGTTTAGTGAACCATTTTGCTTTATTCCATCATATTCCCAAGCCAAAAAATATTGAGTCTTTGGCTCCATTGCAAATGATGGATATATTCCAATAACGGGTAATAGTGCTATATGTATTTCCAATAGTATGCTTTGAGAATAAAAGGACATCAAATCATACAAATATATGTTCTTAATAAAAGCATCCATGGGTTTATCTCACCAGTCATCACACACTCCCTTCAAATAAAGCATCTATGAGTCGTCCCCCTAGCACTTTTCTGTCTTATGAGGCACATTAGTTTTCTCTCATTTAGACACCAGCCAACATCCTGCTTCCTCTTGGCTTAACATAGTTTAACCTCTCCTTAAATCTATCATTGCTGGAACAACATTATTTGGTTGGCAATATTCTAATTTCTAAGTACCTCAAAAAGGTGCTTTCATAGTACACACTTGACCCAATATATTTTCAATGTTTTTAGACATTGTGAATTGATTCATGGTCAGTTGCAGCAATGCAACATTATCCAACGAACATGTACGAGTAATTGTTATTTTTTCCTCACACAATGTGAAATTGCTCATTTTGACTAGATAATGTTCAATGCAGGAGAGATGTTTACCTTCGGCTATTCCACCACTGCACCCTATCTCACATACAGAGTTGTATCGAAGGATGGAGTAATGAATGAACCAGTCCCAATAACAATACCGGAACCTGTCATGATGCATGATTTTGCCATCACTGAGAATTATGCGATTTTCATGGATCTCCCTTTATATTTCAGACCAAAGGTGTAATGCTTTTCTAACTTGAATTTTACTAGTGATATTCTTATTAGAGGAGTATTGCACATGAGATCCGCCTTTGAAGTAAAAATATTGTTATTATGAGCTCGTTTGGTAACATTGAAATAGGTTGAATTGGCTGAAACAGATGAAATTCTGGCTGAAGTGACTGAATTGGATGAATCTGTTGAGTTGTAAGAAGATTAATTTTAAAATATATTCTATTAATAAAATTAAGAAAAATCCTATGAAAAATAGCGAAAATGGTCCTTTGCGGTAACTCCAGCCAATTCAACCAGAAAATGGTCCTCTGCGGTAACTTGAACCTTATTTATTTTGATTATTACACAATTTAGCGTGGGAAATAAAAAAAAATCATGTTTGGTAAATATGTTGATTGACGAGGTTGATAAGCTAAAAATAAGGATTACCCAACAGGGTCTACATCTTCACAGTGAGATACTTTGAATAATATGTTGCAAGAGATTGTCTAAGTTCCTTTTGCTCGTGTGATTAAATTACATGAAGTCGCTAGATAGAATCTAGATGATTTATGTCACGTTTCTGTAGAATATAATGTTTATTACCATTTGAATCATCTATTCTCTTTATCATGATACTACAATCTGTTTGGCCTTAGTATCTATCCTATTTTTTTTCATTAAAAACTTATTTTATTAATTAAAATTAAGGAGGATACATAGTAGGGGGACATGAGGCCAAAACCTACTCAAAGAAAAAAGATGGTAAGGTAAATCAAGTGACATGAGTAACATATGGAAACGCAATGGCATCAAATTTGAGGATATTGAGGAAACGGTTAGATTTAACATCAACACCGAGGCTGATTGCTTTAGCCGCACCATTGACCATAGCCGGTATGTGATTTAAGATGATGCGGTTTTGATGTAAAATCTTCCGTATGCAAGAGATAGTGAAAATCATATCCCAATGTTTGATGCAATGAAAAGTGATTCCTTGATAGACAGTGAGGTCAGAGATTTGAATGTAATCGAACTTTATTCCATTGTCCCTGCACATATTCAGATATGTTAAGAATATAGTATCTATCCTATGATTCCTATCATGTTCACATTTCTTTTAAATTGTTAATTTCATGCTAATGACACTTCTTGAAGTCATAATAGCCAATTCATGTGCTTAGCAAACTCACCATATATGAGATAGATGTAACCATGTTACCATGCGATGTAAATGTTGTTTCATTAGTCCAAAATCTACAGCAAATGATAAAATTAATCTTGAAAGTTCATCCTAATATTCTTTAGTTTTACTTTTCAGGAAATGGTTAAAAACAAAGAGTTCATATTTAAATTTGATAGAACAAAAAAGGCACGCTTTGGAGTCCTGCCACGCTATGCAAAGAATGAAACATTAATCAAATGGTTTGAGCTTCCTAACTGCTTCATATTTCACAATGGTGAGTGTTAAATTTTATAATATTTGGATGTCTTTAAGGTTTCAAAGGGATGTTGTTCTAAATAACAATATTATATTGAAGATAGTAATATGTCCTAAGATACGAAAGCAGTAATTAGGCATGGTGTATGTTTGGCACGAGTAGCTGAAAAGATATTTTTGGAGCTTTTAAGTAACGGTTAACTTTTAGTAATGGAAAAGTTCTTAAATAGGCAATAGTGTAGTTTCTTAATAAGAGCGTATCGTTTCATGCAGTCCTTTTTGGTATAACAAGTTGTTGCAACTATATGAAATTGTAACTAATGCTGAAGTAACAAACTTTCTTTTAGAAGCTACGTAGAGTAGGTTCTGAAAATGTTAAATTTAAAAACAAATCCCAAAAAGTGTTGTATGAAACATACAACAAGCTTTTTGGGACTATTTAAATAGTAAAAAGCTAGATAGTAGTGATACATATATCTGCCAAACATGTACATAATCCAGTGAGTAGATCACTCTTCCCACACAACAGGAACAATAAAAATACCCGAGTTGCATCGTTTCATAGTGCATCCAAAAGTTTTTGTTTTCATTTATTCAATCAAAAGAAAGGTAGCAGAAAACATTAAGTGCCCAGTCTATTCTACAAGCAATGAGAAGAAAAGGGAGGAAAGAGATCTCTTATTCAGTCATTTCAGTGGTTTATCCCTTTCAAGCAGCCAGAATTTTTAACAACTGAAGCACAAAAGAGTTAATCCTAATTCTTTAGTATACATTTGCTGTGGTGAAAATGTGGAATAAGCCTATGTGCTTTTGTTATTCATATTGTTTGGAGAAGTTGCCTTTAGAAACCTCTGAAGGGAGCTCTGGTCTTTATCACGTAATTTCTCAATTGTAATTAAATCTAGAACTGAAAGCTCCTTTTTCATCTCCATGCTGGTTTGCAATATGTACTAGGCATAACCATGTAGAATCTTAAGTAGTGATTAACTTCTCTTCATTTTATACTGAAATTTTGACCCTCTATTCTTTTCTGAATCCATTTTAGCAAATGCATGGGAGGAGGGAGATGAAGTTGTTCTGATTACATGCCGCATTGAAAATCTAGATCTAGACATGGTTAATGGAGCTGTCAAAGATGATCTTGAGAATTTTGCAAATGAGTTGTAGGATCTGACATCCCGTGTGTGGCATCATTTATATATATACAACTGACTATTTACTGAAAAGTTATTCCTTTCATGCTTGTTAGGTATGAAATGAGGTTTAACATGAAAAGTTGTCAAGCTTCACAAAAGAAACTGTCTGAGTCTTCTGTTGATTTTCCAAGGGTGAATGAGAACTACACTGGGAGGTGAGAACTCTCATAGGTCAATTCTGCACTTCCTTATAAATTCGTGTTTAGGGTTTAGGGTATAGGGTTTAGGGTTTAGGTATCTGTATGTAAAGAGCTTCTATGACATAATAACAAATTCTATGTACAAGCTTGGATTCATGGAAAGTTTTAGGTAACGGATGTGAAAGGAAAAAATGTCCTTAAAGGGATATTTGTCTTTTTGCCCCTTTTTCTAATAAACATTACCTGAACCTATACCTGCACATCAGAAACTGGCAAAATAATTGTGACATTGTGCATGTTCAGGAAACAACGATATGTTTACGGGACCATATTAAATAGCATTGCAAAGGTCAAAGGGATTATCAAATTTGATTTGCATGCTGAACCGCAGACTGGAAAAACACAGCTTGAAGTGGGAGGAAATGTTCAAGGCATCTTTGACCTAGGACCTGCCAAATTTGGTTCTGAGGCTATTTTCATTCCTCGCCAGACAAGTAGCACATGTGAAGAGGATGATGGCTACTTGATATTCTTTGTACACGATGAGAACACCGGGTACTTCCACATCTCACTTCATACATAAACTTCTTAAATCGACACTGATAATCTTGTAGCACTGTTTGACTTCATGAAAATAAGTCGATGTAGATTGGGTTGTGGTTATTTGTTTTCAAAACTTTATGTCATTTTCCTACTTTTTGTGCTTTCTATATTTGTGGGTCATACACTCACGCATCTAGTATATGCATAGAACAACTTATTCTCCATTAGAGAGCATTTTCTAGGAGATATTCTATGTAAAACATCTTAAACAAGTTCATTTTCAGCAACCAATGGGAATGGAACCTTCGTTTGATTATAGGGAGAAAAGTCAGCATGATATATTTTCCTTGAAAAACTTTGTGTAACAATGTTTTCATGAAAAAACAGTTAAATGTGTGATATAATGTTTAATGGACACAGAAATAATTAAATTTCTTCACAAAAGAAGTCATTTTCTAAAAACCCTTTAAAGATGGATGAACATATTTTCTGCTACCAAACACACAAATATATAGAAAACTGATATGAAGCGGAAAACGGGGTGAACCGTTGCCCAGATAATCAACGATAAAAAATACCGTTGCCCAGAGCCAAAAGGCTAAACCGACTTTTATTCCAAGATGATTAAGAATGAATAAGGGGTTTAAATAACCTACTAATGACAGACTCCCGGGAAACCCTAATTAAGCCCAAAATAAATAACTCCTAATTAGGCCCATAATAACTCTACTAAATACTCTACTAATAATAGGCCCAAACTAAATTATAACATTAACTTAATAAAAATAAATAGACTATAACAACAGCCCTAAACCGGCCCACGGAAGTGGGCCCAAGCCCGGTCCCACCCCATGCTCTTCCCGCTCTCTATCAAAAACACCTTCAATGAGAATAATTTACTGGAAATAATTGGAGCCTGAGTATTTACCATCCTTGACTCTTGTGTAGAATAAAAGAAGTATGCTAGGTTTTGGTCATATGAACATCTCCATCAATAATTTTGTACAGGAAATCAGCAGTGGAGGTCATTGATGCAAAAACAATGTCATCTGATCCTGTTGCTGTTGTTGAATTGCCCAAAAGAGTTCCTTATGGGTTCCATGCCTTCTTTGTTACTGAGGTACCTGTTCTATCAACTATTTTTTTTAAACAAAAAGAACAATGACATGAATATTATTGTCTCGAGCGGTACCCAGCCATTCGCTAGGTCTATCATCTCATTGTGATGTTTTGTAACCAACCGGAGTGTGCGGGTGCCAACGTAGTTGGATTGTTCTGGCCAGAAGTTCAATTCAAAAAGTGTAGATTCAGGCCATGTTTGGCACACAAAATACTCTAGCTTCTAGCTTCTTTATTCTTTAAAAAGACCTTAAAAGACTCTAGTTGTATGTTTGGCATGACATTTTTTAAGAGCTTTTCAAAAATTAAAAGATCTTTTTTGAGATGCTACCGGGTGTAGCATCTGAGAAAAGCTCGTGACTTTTAGTTTAAATTAGTCCTAACAGCTTGTATACCAAACCGAACTAAATCAAACAGTCAGCTTTTTACCAAACAGCTATCACCTTTTCTTTTTAAGATCTTTTCAGTCACTAAAAGCTAACAGTTACTAAAAAGCTCGTAAAAGTATCTTTTTAGCTAGTTGTGCCAAACATACCCTCAATCATTATGAGAGGCCTGTAGAATAACTTTGCGCAATCGTACTCCTCCATCATGCCAATGGTGGGGTGGTTTGGAGTGCCAACCTTTTTATATGAGCCTGTTTACCAGTAAAGTGGTTTTTGGGTTCACTTTATTGTAAAAGATAGAATTTTTTAAAAATAGAAGTGATTTTAGACAAGTAGAAGCTGGAGGTTTGGTTTAGGGAGTGTTTTAGATTGCTTTTGCTTTTATAGAAGTGTTTTTTAAAGTGATTTTGGAGAAAGTGCTTAATAGTAAAAGTTGGCAATCTTTAGAAAAAATTGATTTTGAAAAGTAAAAGTTGGTAGTGTTTGATAAAGTATGGGCTTTTTGTGTAATAGAAAAAGTCAAAAGCGGTTTTTAGCTTTTAGCATTTTTAAGTGTTTAATTTAAGCAAAAGTTGTCACTTGAAAACACTCATTTCAGCTTTTTTTGAGCCAAAAACGGATTTTTTAAAATTGTTTGCCAACATAACCGTAAAATACTACTACGTACATCTTTTAGGATATTATATTATTATTTAGGTCCAATTGTAGTATAATCAAAAACATTTTTTAAGCACCCTCTCTCTGCGTACATCTTTTAGTTTTAAAGTATTCTAATATAAAGAGAAGCACATGTTTGAAAACGCTAATTTTTTTGGCAAGAAGCAAAAGAACACTTTTTAAGCATTGTCACGCTCTCACCCAATTGGGGCTTATACGATGCATATTGGCACGCTTTATTATTGCAACCAATACTGTATATATATGGTTTGTTTAGTGGTACTTGGCAATTTGCGTTTAATTTCAATCTGGTGTCTCAGTTTGGATTTATTCTGCGCAGGAACAACTTCAAACCCAAGCAGAAACATGAGATCAAAAGTTCACCAGAACAAACTATTATGATTGATGCAAGCGAGGATAGAAGTTCTTGTGCTAAGTGTTCTTGTGAATAACAGCTATCACGTGCCGCGACTTTATTTTCAATATCTGTATCTGAAATGAACATATTATTTGAAACCTCCGGTATTGAATAAAGGTAGTGTATACTTGTAAACAAATAAATCAGTTAGATAATTGGTTCTTGGGTAAAAAACTCTATTCAGACATTGGTTTATGTAGCTAAAGGTTTATGACGTGCAGTTTGATCCCTATTAATTTATTAATTTATAGTAATACCAACAAAATGAACACAAGAAAAAATGACCATTTGTGGGGTTTGATCCCTGTGAGGCTGTGAGTCTGACCACAGGCTATTGTACCTTGATTCTTGACTGATTCTTACAAAAAAGTGAATAACAAAGAGTGACTTTCCACAAATGTAGACCCTAACCCCCATACAATCCCAATAAATAGCCTCATTTAGAGCATATATCCAGTTTGAAGGTATACGAAGATAGAAGACTAGAGACAAATTTGTCTCTCCATCAAGGAATTTGATCTCCTCACCCTAGCCTTACCTACCCTCACATGTCCGTCCAGGTTAAGGATGTTCAGTTTGAGGAAGTAAAAATTCATTACCCTGCCCTGTAAGTCTATCAAAACCAAAAACACATACCTTCAAACAAACCCTCAAGATGGAAATAAAATGAGAACATTCAATGACCTAGGAAGCAAGAACCCTCGTCTAGGTGTGCTCAAGAAGGGGGAGAAAGTATTTTTGTTGACATTTGAAAGGTTAGTGAGGAGTTTCATCATTTCAAATGGAGTCAAATACTCACTATTTGTTTAATTGAAAATATGGTGGAATAAAACAAATTAACAAAATAGTTCACTTAAGCGGTCAATCCATTTAATTTTCATCATGATTCATCCGGTAAGCATCTTTATGTGCTTTAGTACGATGATAAGACTTTGTACATTCAACTCCCCTTATCTTCAGAGGTAGGAGTCTTGGCAGCATTGAAGTAATGTTGTTGTTCTTGCAAAGTTAGTGAGGAAATGTGGTTAAAATTGGATTTCCTACACTATTCACATACTCTGTGTGTGCGCATAGGGGTGGCCCGGGACCGGTCTGACCGGCCCGGGAACCGGACCGGATCGTCACTGTACGGGATTTGGGGGCCTGGGCCTAGCACGACCCAGTTGACCGGGCCTGGGCCCAGGCCTAGGACCCGACCCGGGGGTATTTTGGGGGCGGTCTCGGGCTGTAGCTCTCTTGGTACCGACCCGGCCGGTCCGGGTCCAATTTTCTTTTTTTGGGTTTCTTCGACGGGTTTGGGTAAGAGGCGGGTTGGGCTGGGTGATTTGGGAGTGTTTGGGGTTGTGGGGGGGGGGGGGGGGGTTAGAATTAATAAGCAATAACAAAAAGATGGTACTCGACCCGACCCAGGCCCGGCCCTGTCCCGGAAACATAGTCGGTCCCGCTGTTTGATTATAGTACGAATTTTACCAAATTTGATATGCGACAATCTTATTGGGGCAGGTCGAAAAATGAAAAATGAGACAATTTTAGTGGATGATAGAAAGTAAAATTTACTTTGCATCTATGTAGCACCGATACGGGTACGTGGAAACGCGGAAATGCGAAAACGGGTACGGGGATATGACAAAACAAAAACAGTAGGATACGGATACATGGCCATATTTATAAATACTAAAAGTTATGAGGGTGTATTTATATATATTAAAAGTTACAGGGATGTATTTATAATATTAAAAATACATTTTTTTAAAACCATAGATATATACTATCCTTTGACGTCTAGTAGGGATGGACTCGGTTCGGGCCTCGGTTCAAGGTTTGGGAGGCCCGGAACCGGCCCGGGTAACCCCGGGTCCGGTTCGGGCCGGGCCACCCGCCGCCCGGTTCGGGCCGGTCCTTTTAATTTTTTTTAAATTATATATTATATTATTATAATAATTGTTATTAAAAACAAAATTCAAGTGCATTTATTTGAAATAGGAAGTACATTTGAGAATTGAGGAAAAAATAACAATATGAAATACATTTTCGAATAAATATCAATTGGGATTTCCGCCACCGTTGGTTGTTGTCTTACCTTTGTCACATGACTTCATATGTTTTATTGGCATCCCGACTCCGTGTGAACGCCCCAAGCAACACTCTTTCTTGCACCACTTGCAAGTTGCCCACCACAGTCCGGTCTTCGGGTCCTTCCACTTATCAAAGTTGTTTTGCATAACAGAAGAATTACTCTCCATCTTTAAAATGGTAGATGTAAAAGTAGAAATGTATGATAATAAGAGAAGATGAAGATGGAGAAGAGTTGGAGAAGAGGTGTAGAAAATGGTAGAAAATAGATGTATTTATAGATTTTTTTGAACCCCACCCCCACCCCACCACCCCCCGGGACCCCCCTGCCCCCCACCCTAAGCCCCAACGGCTATATAGCCGTTTGGGAGCAATCTCCCACTTCAAAATGTTTTAATTTTTTTTTTTAAAATTATACATATTGTGTATAATTTACTTAGAAAAGTGATTTGATTTAGAAAAGTGTAAGGAAAGTGATATGATTTAGAAAATTATACATAATGTGTAAGGAAAATGTTTTTAATTTTTTAATTAAGTAAAACTATTTTTACTTAGAAAAGTGATTTGATTTGTAATTTACAAATGTTACAAAATAGGTGTATAAGTTGTAACTTGTAAGTTTGTAAAAAATTAATTAATTTACATATTAATATTACATATTTTAATTTAAAAAGTAAAAACAGCCTTTACATTTTACAAAAATAATTTCAAGTTGTAAGTTATAAGTTTGTAACCAATTAATTAATTTGATAAGTGCTACATATGAAGTACAAGTTTACAAATTAATTTTATTGAATTGAATTATTGAATTGATGTACACAATAATATAAAATAATTCAAGTATTTTTATTTCAAATAAGAAGTACAATTGAGAATTAGGATGCATTTAAAAAATTTAATACATTTTGAAATAAAAAATCAATCGGAATCTCCGCCTTCGGTGGTTGTTTCCTCCATAACGTGGCGGGTGGGAGCGATGGTCATTTCTTGAGTTCTTCGTTTGGCCTTCAACCAATCATGGAAGCAAACTAGCGTCTCAAGAGAGCTCGGGCTCAACCTCGTTCTATAATCGGTTAGGACGTTGCCGGCCGCACTAAATTCTTGTTCCACGGCAACTGTTGATATCGGCATTGCTAGCACTTGCTTAGTCATCTTTGAAAAACTGGGAACGTTCTTTCATTGTCCTTCCACCACTTAAGAACGTCAAAATCATCCCCAGCTTCATAATCAACATTCAATGTTAGATACAAAGAAAGCTCGTTAACTGAGCTTTGTTCAGTAGCGAGAGTTGCTCTACTTTTTTTCATAAGAGAACCAAATGCAGATTTTAAAAGTGATTTTCCTTTAGATGAAGAAGATGTTCGCGGCATGGGAGGGGGTGCATTACCATACTGTGCATGAAATTCATTATACAATTGATGAAATAAATTACTAACCTCGTTGTATTCTTGTTTGGGGTCGATGGAGTTATCATCGAACTCTTGAGTTGGAAAAAAAATTATAATAGTAATCTATACAAGTTGGCAACGAGACAAGTTTATAACGAGGATCAAGAACAAATGCAATACCATATATATGCGGAACATGTGAATAATATTTTAAAAACTTTTGTTTCATGAAATCACAAAAATAACTAACGTAAGCGGCATCAGAAAATTCTAAAAAAGCGCCGGCGAGATTAACAACTTCAACAAAAAATTCGTTTGCGGTAGGTTTATAAACATAACTAAAAGTTTGAGTTGCGTTATTAAAATATACCAAAACATTAACAATTTTTTCACAAGTGTCGATGTCAGCCGGGTTTATAATATAGTTACAAGTTTGTCTTAAAAAGGCAGGAAAATGTTCTTTATATCTAATAAGTACTTGAATTAAGTTATAAGTACTATTCCAACGAATAGACAAATCTTTAGGAAAAGCACAATAATTGACACGTCTTTCCTTCAAATATTGCCGCCATTGCATTTTTAGTGGAGTGTTAGCCCAAATCAATTTAATTCCCCCCTTCACTGCCTCCAAAGCATTTCCTAATGCCGCTAATCCATCTTGTACACACAAATTTAGAATATGACATGCACAACGTTGATGAAAAAACCTACCCATCAATGTAGAAGCACCACACAATTCACGCAATCTAGGTATAGCAGCAGTATTATTACTAGCATTATCAAAACCTACAGCAAACACCTTATCAAGCAAATTATACTCAATTAAAATACGCTCAATGAGAATATATATATTATCAGCAGTATGACGATCATTGAATTCACGAAAAGCAAGAACACGTTTATGCATATTCCAATCATCATCAATATAATGTGCAGTAAGACCCAAATAATATAAATGATGATAAGTATCCTCCCATATATCGCTACAAATACTAACACGTCCATTAAAGTTTGCGAAAAATGTTTGTAAATTTTCTTTTTCGAAGTTATATTGCCTTATAACTTCTTTTTTAATCGTTTTGCGACTATAATTTCTAAATTGAGGATTTAAAGTACCTTGAGCATAATCTCTTAAAGCAAGACTTTCGGAAAAAATATAGGGTAAATTTTCTTCAACAATTAAATGAGACATACCAGTCAAATGTTTTTTATCATCATAAGAGAAATTACCAAAGGGTTGAGAATTTGCAAACCTCGATATTTGTGTTTGTTTCCCCTTGCCCTTGTCTATTTTCGCATACTCCACAAGATGGGCGGACTTAAGATGCCTTGTGAGACTCCCGTATCCGCCAGAAGTTCCCAAGCTATACTCTTTGCCGCAATAATTGTAACTTGCGTACCATTTTTTGGTATTTTTGTCTTTCCTTTTTGTAAAATTGTTTTCAATAATAGGATATTTAGATTTCTTACCAGTTTGGGTTGAACCGACCTCGTCCTCCAAGTCTTGCTCATCATCCGGGGTGCCGTGAGTCCCGTCGCCCCCCGCGTCCTCCTCCGCATCGTCATCCTCGAGCTCCTCTTCATCAATGGTTGTCGGGATGTGTTGTTGTTGTGCAAAGTGTGGATCGTTTTGGGACAATAGGTTTTGTAGATGCTCGTCGGACATCATCATGTCATCTCTCCATTGGTAATCCGTTTCAAAGTCATCTCGACTTTGAAAAGAAGACTCCGCCCGCGCTTTACCTTTGCCTTTGCGTGAAGAAGGACGAGTCGACGCAATCTCCCTCTTGCGGTTGCGTTGGAGATTACCCACATCTACAGAATGTCTACCACGCTCCATCTTTAAAATTGAACAAATATTAAATGATATTAAATATTTTATATGAGTACAATAGTAATAATAAAATGTGACTAAAAAAACTATAGCAAATTCGAACAAAAATATGAGTATAAAAATCGAACTACTTCTAATTAATACTTTAATGAGAAATGTAGCAACTAACTAATATGAGAAATGTAAAAATTAACTAGTTTTTTTTTTACTTTAATGAGTAATATAGAAATTAACTAATATTAATATACCAAATTTAACAATTAACTACTTTAGCTAGTTTATAAAATGACAAATGTAAAAATTTACTAGTTCTTTTTACCTTAATGAGAAATGTATACTTTAACTAATATCACCTTATGACAAATGTAAAAATTTACTACCTTTTTTACTTTAATGAGAAATGTAGCAAGTAACTAATATTAATATGAGAAATGTAACAATTAAGTAGTTTAACTAATATTATTATGACAAATGTAAAAATTAACTAGTTTTTTTTTACTTTAATGAGCAATGTATCAATTAACTAATATTAATATGACAAATGAAACAATTAAGTACTTTAACTAATATTAATATGACAAATGTAAAAATATACTACTTTAACTATTTTTTTTTTCTTTAAAGAGAAATGTAGAGAAATGTACCAATTAACTAATTTAATAGATAAATGAGAAGTCTAACAATTAACTACTTTTAGAAAATGTATGAAAGTGTATAAGTATATATAGTATATATAATGTGTAAATATATTATAAGTAATATATAATATAATGTTTATAGTATATAATATATAAGTATATTACTATAAGATGAGTAATACACTTATACTTAATACTTTAATATATATATATATATATATATATATATATATAAGTATATATTAACTAAATGTAATATATAAATATAAATAAATAACAATAGTATGGATAATAACTAAATATCAAGTAAATATGAATGTGTATAGTATATATAGTATATATAATGTGTAAAGAATTATAATATGAATGTTGTTGAGGTTTATTCCCGAATATCCGAAAGCCCAACACAAGCATTGGATATTGTAGGGATATTGGGTTGGATTGAAATGTGTATAAAATATAAAACAGTGATATATTATCCAACTCAGGAGCTTACTAATATTCAATAATTATGCTTTACACTGGAACTACCCGAGCGGTAGATGATTATGGGAATACAAAGGTAAGAGATACAAATCTATTGCTAAGCTCTGAGTATTAAAATGCTAACCCTTTACAATGATCTAAACATGGGTATTTATACTAAAGTAGGGATGGATAAGGCGGACACGTGGTCGAATCTGGTTGGTCATCACTTCTGCCATGTAAGCACCCATGCCCCCCATTTGTAGCCGCCATGATCCAGCATTAAATGCGGTCTCCACTTGCTGATTTGCCCGTTCGGGGCAAGGTGTTCGGTATGTGAGATCCTGTCATAGATGTCATCTTGTTACGAACAGCATCCCGAACGCCGATCGGGATCCGGCCATTGGTGCTTTGGTGCAACCGTAGCCTGAAATGCTCCAAGTATAAACTTTATCCCGAATGCCGTCCGGGAAATATTTTGGTTGCCTGGGCCCGCTGCTTCTTCCCGGATTTGGGCCTAGGGATATTGGGCCTGGACCTAATATCCCAACAAATGTGTATAAGTATATATTTATAAGTAGATAATTAATATATAAGTAGATATAATAATTATATAAATTATATATATGTAGAAAGAATTTGGAGAAGATGAAGAATGAAGATGATTGAATATGAGAGATTGAGAGTAGAGAATTAGCGAGTAGGAAGAGTTGTAGAAGAAGATGTGTAAAAAATGTATAGAAAATAAGAGTATAAATAAGTTTTTTTTGTATACCCCACCCCCACCCCCCACCCCCCACCCCACCCCACCCCACCCCCCTAACCCACCAGACCCCCCCCTACTATGCTCCCAACGGCTATAGAGCCGTTTGGGAGCTCTCCCAACGGCTAGAACCCACTTTACAAATAATTTTTTTTTTAAATGACCGTTGGAGGCCCGAACCGGGCCCGGCCGGGTCGGTTCACTAAAATGGAGGCCCGAGCCCGGACCGCTATACCACCGGGCAGGGTGGCCCGAACCGGGCACAAACCGGTTCACCGGGCCGGTCCGGTTCCGGGCCGGTTGGCCCGGCCCGAGTCCACCCCTAACGTCTAGTCATTCATGGCATTGAAACATTTTACATATTTAAGATACTTAGAAATAAATTCATATTTTATCTCATATACACTAGTGCACCTCGAAATATAAATATAGACAACAAGTCATTAATTTAAAATGAGAAATAAGTCAAAACAACTACAGTTTTGAAATTAAAAGTGCAAGTGATCAGAGTTCTAGAATAAGGAAGATAGAAAATAATATTTTAAATGTTCTAATACATATTTCCATAAGAAATATTAATTTCTAGGAATAATAGAATTAGGGATAGGAAGATAAATGAATTAGGAATAGGCCAATTACTAGTGTACCCAGTGTTCTAAAAAGCCTAATTAGGCGCGGCCTAGGCACGCATAAACTTAACGCGGAAGCCAAACGCCTCGCATGGCATGAAAGCGCAGTAAAGGTGTGCAGGCCGAAAAATCCAAAGTCCAAAATTTCAAATAAGGCTCTGACCCAATGTAAGCAATTACGCGTAGGGGTGTGCACCGGTCCAAAACCGGACCGGACCGGACCGGAACCGGTTAGGACCGGAACCGGAATCATCATTTTCTATGGACCGAAGACCGGACCTGAATCTAACCGGTCCGGACCGGTCCAGACCTGAATTTTCCGGTCCGGTCCGGGTTTGACCCTAATTGACCCGGTTTTAAAAAAAGACATACGGAGTATTATCTTAGAGTGTTCTTTGCCGACCCCAAATTTTTTAGGAATAAGACTTGGATGTTGTTGTTTCAAACTATAATTTTATATGCGGATATGCTAAATAGACTAAATAATTGTTTAGCTCATTTATTAATTTTGGAATATAGTCTTCAAAACTATTCAATCGTAACAATTAGTATCCCACAATAATTAAAACTACAATCTTTTGTGTATTAAATTGGCAAAATTTTTTGTGGGGTAATAAAAACTAAATTACGTCCAAAATATACTACATATAAACTGCATACACACCTGCAAATAAAGAAACAAATAAAAAGCGATTTGGAAAAATCAAACAACTATAAACTACGATCAATAAAAAACTTAGGACCTGCTACATAAAATAAAATTATAAACAACTTAGGAAATAATTATACACCAAATACACACTCCATATATATTCATTTATATAACAAAAGGCAAAAATAAGCCATAAACATAGTAGTAAGCCAAATATAAATTGACTAATGATTCAAAATGAAGTATATATATATTTTATGGAACAATAGGTTACCGGTCTATTCCGGTCCGGACCTGTTTTTTCCGGGTTTGACCCGGACCGGACCGGAAACCCGGAATCTTGAAAAACTAAGGACCGAAACCCGGACCGGTTAATACCGGTCCGGTCCGGACCGGGTCATTCCGGTCCGGTTCAGGTCTAAAATACGGTCCGACCCGGTTAATGCACAGCCCTAATTACGCGTGTTGGGTTATACGAAGAGGATAGGCCTATTTTACTCTACACATGCCGCAGGAGAATCTTATTATATACTCCTCCCTCTGTCCCAATATAAAAGACACATATTCCTTTTTGGGTTGTCCTAATATAAAAGGCATATTTCCCTTTTTGGCAAACAAAACATGCAAAACAATGTCAAACAGTGTCAAAACAGTGACAAACAATGTCTAAACAATGCCAAACAATGTTCCTCCTAAAAAAGTTTGAAAGCTCAAATGTGTTCTTTATATGGGGACGGAAGGGGTAGAAAATTGGTAGTAGCATTTGTTTCTTCACTTCCGGTGTGGGAAAACAAAATTGGGTAACTCAACGCCTAAACTGCAAGATGCCAAGATTAAATTAAATTAAATAACAAAACTGACGGAGGGCTTTGGTCCTGCAAAACTATAAACTAATTTACGCTTGAGACCCATTTCGAACTCGTCATGTTTCTTTAATGTATTGTTTGCTTTAGAATTTGCATTTGAAATATTGCTTAAAATAAATTTGTACTACATTATATTGATGAAATAAGACTAAAAAGGTTTGAAAATTCCAAAATAGGACTGCCATGTTTTTATTCCCCAAATAAGACTAATTACTGTCATGTTTGGCTGTACCAGATTTCAAACATGACAGTATTTTCTAAACTTGGCAGTAATTACTCCTATTTTGAGAATAAAAAACATGGCGGTCCTATTTTGGAATTTTCAAATTATTTTAGTCATATTTCAGAAACTTTCCCGTAACCACTAACCAATACAATAAATAGTACCAGGGCCGTCTTGAGCATTTTTTAGGCCCTATGCGGAAATGACTTAGAGCCCATTTCATGATCGTGTTTTTCGGATTATCAGGCTTATAAGACATTTTTTTCACCAAATATGTAAACTTTGATTTCGCGCGCTGAATTGTATAATAATAAGAAAAGATAAAGTTAAAGTTACTTTTCTGACTGTATTGACCGAATTTACTATAGAAGATCATTTTAACTATTTTTCATATACTTCGTAATTTTTTCTTTATTTTATTATTCAAAAATATTTTAAATATAATGTTTTTATAAATCAACAGAATCAACCGGTCCATCCACTTCAGCCATAATTTCATAAATTTCAGCAGAATCAATCGATTCAGCCAATTCCAATGATACCAAACAAACTCTTAATATTCACATATCATACTAATGTGATTTGTATAACACAAAGTTATAAAATGATAAAATGTATACAAATACACCATATTTGAAACATTAATTTAAATGTGATATATACAAAATGCACCAAAATTGTACTTTATAATACCTGTATTTTTTCCTTTTGAAGTGTAAAATTAGGGAGGAAATAACTAATCAAACAAACATGGGAACAAGTAAAGTGAAAAAAAAAACTTAACAGATAAAAAGTATGCTAAACATATATGCAATGCAAAATAGTAATTATTATCAAGAAAAAATGAAAAAGAAGTGCATACAAATTAAATAATGACAAAAGGTAAATTGGGCCGTGGGCATTTAGCACTATCGTACTACTAAAACAAGTGGGGTCATTAGACTCATTACAAATTTACTGCTCCACATTTTATTTACTCATACTCAATTAGAGAGCAAAAGTCGGAAGGAGCAAAGAGGAATGGAGAGTCATTCGTGTCAGAGTCAAAGAATTATCCAATTTCCAGATATAAAATATACTACGTCGTACTAACTTTGTATTTTGAGGCCCCATGAATTTTTGAGGCCCTAGACAGTTGCCTGGGTTAACTGGCCATAAAGTCGGCCCTGAATAGTACTACCTCCGTCCCACTAAGATTGAGACAAGAAAATATGACACGATTATTAAGAAAAGTGGATTTGTGTGGTTGATATTAAATTGATAAAGTAAAAAAAAAGTAAGAATGATTTAGAGTCACACAAACTTTACCAAATTTGGTATAGGACAATCTTAGTAAGATTTCCCGAAAAGGTAAAATGAGACAATTTTAGCGAGACGGAGGAAGTATATTCTTGCTATGAATCTATGACTACTACTCCGTATTACATTCGTCCAACTTAAGGTTTTAATTCAAAAGGCTAAAGGGTCAAATGGGTCCTTGAATTGACTTAAAGTGTTCAATTAGCTCCTTATATAGAAGATTCTGCCCGGCCGTCGCCAATTGGGGCGGTTCCCGGTAGAATTTTTTGATGACATTTTTTTAGCATCTTCTTCATTAAGTCTAGTTTATTCATACCAAATTTCAGCTAAAAATTTAACTAGGAAGGCAGTCAAATAGGTTTTTGAAGATAACTGCGAAGTTAAACAACGCAGTACATTTCGGAAAATCATTTGACTGCCTTCCCGCTTGAGTTTTTAGTTGAAATTTGGTATGAAAAAACTAGACTTATTGAAGAAGATGCTCAAAAATTTTCATCAAAAAATTCCACCGGGAACCGCCCCAATTGGTGACGGCCGTGCAGAACACTTTGGTATTTTGAGTACACTTTGAAAAATAATTTTATGTGAGTATAAAATATAATCAATAAGTAATGATAATTGTGATGTATGATTGTTCTAATATTAATTAATAAGTGATGATTAAATTATCATTTAAGAGTGTTAATTATTTACATAAACAGAAATGATAACCTTTAGATGGGATTTACAGAAGAGCCATGTGAAACATTTTATCTAAGCTGAATGGAGTATTATTTCATTGACCTATTTCACCATTTCTTACATTATATGTCATTGTTAACTCTAAAACTTTGCTTTTCTTGAAAAATGTAATACTTTTGCATGGTCTTGCCTAATATTTATACTTAAAGTGGGTGTCATTATACTTGTACAAGTTTATTTTTGATGGAAAATGTAAAATGTTGATACTTTTACATGATATTTTCTAATTTTACATGTATATATTTACCAGTAGCTCTATAAAAATTAAAATGTTTAATAAAAAATCAAAATGCCTTTTCACGCCTTGGCGCTGTCTAAACTCGCCTAGGCTTTAAAGGCTTGGTGCTTGAACGTGCCGCCTAGTCACACCTTACGTCTTTTAGAATATTGTGTTAGTACCCAATTTTGATAGATTTTGATGATGCCACTATACTTTGCACCCGTACATTGTGACTAAAGTAAATTCAAATATTAGCATTAAAATGTGACAAAATAAATGTAAAATTTTTGGAGCTAATAAAATTACACTGGAAAGTCAAAATGCAATAAGGTAAAAATTCCTTTACCTTAAAAGGATATTTAAATCCTACCAGTATAATTCTATTAGTACACAAAAATTAACCGTCACATAATTATATACATTGAATGTATATGATTGAAGACAAACCTTGACCGGCATTTAATACCGGATCAAGTACTGAGGGCCAAGGCATGGGACGCACAAATAATGCAAGACAAAGTGATCAGCTGCAAATTAATGCTCCAGCACAACAGGACAAGAGTACTACTCGTACTCATCAGAAATTCAACGGAAGAGATCAAACTATCCTAACCAACGGATAAGATTGATCAGCCAAAAAGCCTATAAATAGAGGCTAAACCGAAGGTTTCAAAAAAAGCTTGAGCATCCTAAGCAGAGAAATACTTTCATCAAAGCATATACGAAGCTATCTAGCAAAAAGAGAAAGTGCAAACTCAACTTTACTCTCTGCTTAGCCTCATGCTTCACTAAGCTCTTAGATTAGATCAACACTTTCACATTTTTAGAGCTTAGTTCATAGTTGGAGGTTAGAACTTTCTTGTAACATTTCACAAGTGGTTGTAAACACTTAGGAGAACAGTTGTTCGGATCCTAAAGTGTAGTTAGATAGATAGAGTACCTTTTGATCCCCACTGGATCAATTGAGAAAAGTCTAAGGACTGAGTAACTTTGAGGGGTGTTATACTCATTGTGAAAAACCTTCAATCTAGGCCTAAGTGTTGTAAAGGCTAGATTGGCACTAAGTGTATTGGGCTTAATACTTTAGTGGAAATCCATCTGAAATAGGGTGGGACTGGATGTAGGAGGATTACACCACCTCTGAACCAGGATACATCGTGTGTTGATTCTCCTTTACTCACCAAAGCACACACTCAACACTTCTCACTAAAGGGATCGTAGTTTGCCAGCAGCATCCTAAGCAGTCGTCTTAATTGACTCTACTGCTTATCCTACTGCTTAATAACTCACTTTTCCTTGAGACTTCTGTTTCCCACAAGCTTTAAATATCACTACTAAAAGGTGTAGTTGGTCAGTCCTCAAAGATACCTTTTTATAAGCAGCAGACGGCTTAGCAGTTTCCTGGGATTACCCAACTGCTCAGACCACTGCTCAGGCAAAACTCTTTACTATCTTCAGCTCAACATATATTCAGAAAGACCTCATCATTCTCTGCAAGGCCATATTATCATCTTTCTCAAACTCCTATTTTCAACTGGCAGTTGCCTCAGCAGTTCCCTGCCATCTAGCCAACTGCCAAGCCAACTGCTCACAGTTTAAAGCCCAAACATCATTCAAGGTAGAAAGTTGTCACACACTCATTATAAAAAGGGTAAAGACTTCCGCTGTGTATCTATTAATCTATCAAAAGATTATAGATCAATTCATCTAGAGGCAAAAAACTTGAAAAAGTTGAAAAAGATTTAAAAGTCTATTCACCCCCCCTCTAGACTTTTACCCTATCCAGGACCATCAAGTGGTATCAGAGCGGAGTGTTCCTAGAGTCAGTTTCTGACTAATTTGAACTAAAGATCCAAGCCACTCTACTTCCCAAACACCTTCTGAAATGGACAGTCAGTTAGCAAAGAACCTTCTGTTCAACTTGAACAAATTTGATGACTGGAAAATAAGGATGAAAGCACATCTCAGTGCTTTACATGATGAGATGCTTGAAGTAATTACTGATGGACCTATCAAAATAATGAAGGTCATCACATCCAGAACCACAGAAGGAACAGATGATGTGTACATTCCAAAACCCAAAATGGAATGGACAACTGAGGACAGAAAGAGAAACAATCTTGACAACATTGCCAAGGACATTCTCTTCAAATCTGTTGATGAATCTATATTTCCCAGAATCAGGAAATGCGAAACTGCCAAAGATGTCTGGGATGAGCTCACAAAGATTGGAGCAGGAGATGAACAGGAGAAGGACAATAAACTGACCATAGCCCTCAAGAAATTTGAGGATTTCAAAATGCTGTCAACTGAATCTATCCATGAGATGGAATCCAGATTCCTGAAGATTGTGGCAGAGGTCTCTGACCTTGGAAAAGAACTATCTCAAAAGGAGATTTCCCTCAAAGTCTTGAGAGGCCTGCCATCAAAATGGGACATGAAGGTAACTGCTATGAGAGATAGCAGAGATCTCAGAACTCTGTCAACCGACAAACTCTTTAGTGATCTCAAGGCCTATGAATTTGAAATGAAGGAGATCAAAGAAGAGAAGGAAGATGAATACAAGACACTAGCTCTAGTATCTGAGCCAAGCACTTCAAAATCTGCTGAAAAATCCCTCAATAATCTCCTCACTGACGAGCAGTTTGCTATGTTTGTGAGGAAATTTAAAAGATTCATGAAGAAGGAGGGAACTGCTCCAAAGAAAGCATACAACCTGCCACCTAGAAGACAAGGGAGACCTCAATCCAGTGAGGAAACTGTTCTATGCTACAACTGTAGACAGCCAGGACATTACAAAAATGAATGCCCTCTGCCCTTAGCCCAGAAGTATCAAGGGCAGCAGGCGACTGGTCTCAAAGCTAGTTACAAGAGGGACTTCAAAAGCAAAAGACAAGCTTTTGTAAGTGAAAAGAAAAAGGAGGAACCCCAATCTGAAGATGAAAGCAGCTCAAGCAATGAAAGCTCTTCATCTGAAAGCTCAGAGGAAGCACTTCTATGCCTGGGATCCTGACAGGTGGCTGAAAAAGGCGGCAGCTGGCTCACTGGAGAAAGCAGCAGATGGCTCAGTGAAGATGATGAATACAGGTCCCCTAAATGCCTAATGGCCAAAGACCACTACAATGATGTTGAGGTAACATCCTGCTCTTCTTATAGCTCTAGTGATTCTGGACCAACCAATATTACACTGGAATCTTTATTACAAGATTTCCAAAAAGTCCAAAATCACCATGTTCTCTTAAGATCAGAAAATGATAGATTAAAACAAGACATTAAGGCTGTTCACACAAGATTGCTAGATGCCTTAACCAAAAACAATGTCTTAGAAGAAGAGAACAAAGAGCTGAAAGACAAAATGAATAACTTCAGCATGGATAGTAAAACCAGTGACTCAACTACTGAAGTTGTTTTAAATAAGAAGAGAAGAGGCCTCGGATATGTATCCCCCACCAGACTCACTCAAAACTCACCCTCCACAAGCCACCAACAAAATACAAGAAAGCTAATCTACCAAAAATCCCATTCTCAGAATGTTCCCATAAGAAGGAACCTGCCTGCTCCCAAATCAAAATCCAATCTCCTGTATAGACAAAAACTTCCCAACCATCAAAACCCAAGAACCCGTTGGCAATCAACCAATAAGACCAACCACAGTCAAAACACTAAGCAGTCTCCTCCAAAAGTCAATAATCCATTTTCCACTTCAAGAAGAAAAAGGATTAACAATTACATAGCCATCCCCCATGATTATAATACTTCAAATGGCTATAGACCAATCTGCTTAGAACTAAATGGTTCTAGATGGGCATGGATGCCCAAACTTGTACAAAGGAAGTTGCCCACTAACTTGTGGGCTACTGCTCAACAATGATGAATACAGGAAGGTGCTGGAGCAGTTGACCCACAAACATGGTACATAGATTCAGGCTGCTCCAGGCACATGACAGGCAGCAGGCGGCTCCTGTCAAACTATATGGCAAGCGAAGGACCCAAAGTTACTTTTGGGAATGTGGAAAAACAAGGAGAAACCAAAGGAGTTGGAGACCTATCCATCAATGGACTTACAATCCAAAACATATCTTATGTTAAAGGATTAAAGTTCAATCTCATAAGCACAAGCCAGCTCTGTGACAATGGCTATAATGTTACATTCTCCAAAGACATCTGCTTGATTAGAGATGTCAAAAATGACAAAACTGTGCTCACTGGTAGAAGGAAGAAGGACATGTACATTGTTGATTGGAGCTCAGCTAAGGAAGGGATCTGCTTGGTGACAAAGGCAGATTCAAATTTGAGTTGGGAATGGCACAACAAATTAAGCCATCTCAACTTCAAAACAATCAACAAATTGTCCAGAAAAGGATTGGTGAAAGGACTTCCTGAAATCAACTTCAAAAAGGACCACCTCTGTGATGCTTGTCAAAAAGGAAAACAAACCAAGGTATCATTCAAATCAAAGGAAGTGGAATCATCAATCAGGCCCTTAAGCCTACTACACCTTGACTTGTTTGGACCAGTAGAACCAACGAGCTTAAGTGGTAGAAGGTACACTCTAGTTGTGGTTGATGATTACTCAAGATACACCTGGACCATATTCCTAAAGAAGAAGAATGAGACAGAAAAGAAGCTCCCTGAATTGATGAGACTAATTCAAAATGAGAAAAGCCTCTCAATTCAAAAGATCCGGTCAGATAGAGGTACTGAATTTATTAATTCTATAATAATTCAGTACTGTGAGGAAAATGGAATTCATCACCAAACCTCAGCAGCAAGAACACCTCAACAAAATGGTGTTGCTGAAAGAAGGAATAGAACTCTCAAAGAAGCCGGAAGGACAATCTTAGAAGCAGCTGGTTTACCCAAAAGATTTTGGGCAGAAGCCATCAACACTGCTTGCTACACACAGAATAGAAGTCTCATTCATAAGACTTACAAAAAGACTCCATATGAACTATGGAAAGAAAGAAAGCCTAATGTTAGTCATTTCCATGTGTTTGGATCCAAATGCTTCATTCTAAACAATGGAAAAGACTATCTCAAGCCATTTGATCCCAAATCTGATGAAGGGATCTTCCTGGGCTACTCAGCAACAAGCAAGGCATTCCGGATCCTCAACAAAAGAACTCTTGTGGTAGAAGAATCAATCCATGTGGTTTTTGAAAAGCACCCCACTACTCAATCAAAAGAAGAAGGTGAGTCATCTAACTCAAAAAGGGACACTGGAAAGGCTCCAAGCTGCCTTCCAGGAAATGATAAAGAAAAAATAGCTGAATCTAATGTCAGTCCACGGCCAGCAGTTGACTCAACTGTCAGCTCACTGCCAGCAGGTGACTCACCCACAAACATCCCTCCAGACCTTCATAAAATTCCTAATCACCCTACTCTACCAGAAGATAGTGACGAAGAAGAAGAAGAGGATGACCAACAAATTCAAACCAACATCAATCAGACATCTGACATTAGATGGCTGAATCAACATCCACCACAACAGATTATTGGAAACATCCATGAAGGGGTTCGTACTAGATCAGCAATTCAAAAAGAGGCACTATTCTCATGCTTCATCTCACAAATTGAACCCAAGAAAATTGAAGAAGCCCTACTTGACTCTGACTGGATACAAGCCATGCAAGAAGAACTCAACCAGTTTGAAAGAAATAATGTATGGGAGCTTGTATCCAGACCCTATCATCAACATGTGATAGGAACTAAATGGGTGTTCAGAAACAAAATGGATGAGGAAGGCACCATTGTCAAGAACAAGGCAAGACTGGTAGCCAAAGGCTACTGCCAGGAAGAAGGTATAGATTTTGATGAAACCTTTGCTCCTGTTGCTAGATTAGAAGCAATAAGAATATTCTTGGCTTATGCTGCTCACAAGCAATTCACAGTCTATCAAATGGATGTGAAAAGTGCCTTCCTAAACGGTCTACTAGAAGAGGAGGTCTATGTGGAGCAACCTCCTGGTTTTGAAATCAATAGAGAGAAGGATCTAGTCTACAAACTGCATAAAGCTCTTTATGGACTCAAACAAGCCCCAAGAGCATGGTATGACACTCTCTCGGATTACTTAGTGAATAATGGATTCACTAAGGGCAAAGTAGACAAGACTTTATTCAAAATTGAAGAAGGTCCCCACATGTTGCTTGTTCAAATCTATGTTGATGACATAATCTTTGGAAGTTCAAATCAAGCATTGTGTGAGAAATTTTCAACTCTCATGCAAAGCAAGTTTGAAATGAGCATGATGGGAGAGTTGAATTATTTTCTGGGACTACAAGTGAAGCAGACTCCTCAAGGTATCTTCATCAACCAAGCCAAATATACAAGAGATCTCATGAAAAAGTTCAAGGTCGAAAACAAGTCAACTGTGAAAATACCCATGAATACATCCCAAGGTCTAAGTCAGGATGATGATGGCAAAGATGTTGATCCCACACTTTACAGAGGTCTGATTGGTTCCTTGTTATATCTCACCACTAGTCGGCCAGATATTTCCTACTCAGTTGGTGTGTGCGCAAGGTTTCAATCTAAGCCTAAGGAAAGCCATCTTCTAGCTGCCAAGAAAATTCTGAGGTATCTAAAAGGCAATCCTAACTCTGGATTATGGTACCCAACAAATGGAGGTTTTGAACTCTATGGTTATTCGGACTCTGACTTTGCCGGATGCAAAATTGATAGAAAAAGCACCTCAGGAACTTGTCAATTAATTGGTGGAAGACTTGTTTCATGGTTCAGCAAGAAACAAAGCTCAATTGCTACAAGCACTGCCGAAGCTGAATATATAGCTGCAGGCAGCTGCTGTGCTCAAGTTCTTTGGATGAAACAACAGTTAAAGGATTATGGAGAAGAAACAAAGGAGATTAGCATACTGTGTGACAACACAAGTGCTATAGCTATCACTCATAATCCTGTGTTTCACTCAAGAACCAAGCATATTGAGATCAGGCACCACTTTATCAGAGAGCATGTTGAGAAGAAAACCATCAAGCTTGAGTACATCCCCACCGAAAAGCAGCTGGCTGACATCTTCACCAAACCATTGAATGAAGCTAGATTCAACCAACTAAGGCAAGAGCTTGGTATGTTAGATGATCTAGATCAAGTAAGGGAATAACCCTGCATCTATTCAGGGGGAACCTAATTCCATAATCAAGGGGGAATTCCTAGCCATCTGCTGAGGGGGAACTTACAGGGGTAGCCATCTCAGGCTACTCACAATCCAAAAGGAATGAAGCATCAAGGTCCAAGAAGGTCTATCTCAGACTTTCAAAAGAAAGAGGGAATCAAAATTCAAGAGGTAGGCTCAGCAGGTGACTACTCAAGACAGCAGTAGGGTCAGCAGGCAACTGACCAAATAGACCACTGCTACATGTGTAACAAGAGGAATTGAATTAATACTTTCATAAAGAAGAGTACAAGCTTGGAACAAGGGAAGAACAATGGAGGTAAAGACACTAGTTCAAAAATTCGAACAGATATCTGCCAGCAGATGTCTGCCTCAGGAGCAGAAGCCTGTCTTAGGACAGCAGTTGGCTCACCTTGTGGTCCAACATACGTGGAATCTCAACACGTGGCATATGTCATCTGACTCTCTCATATCAAGAATTCTAAACAGGTACCCTTCACCTTCACAAACCATCCAAAATCTACCCAACTTTGAGCCCTCTGTTGCAAGTATGAACGGAGTAAATGCTACGCGTGTCCAGCCGTTCACTCTAACGGCTATATTCCAACGGATAGTTTCCGATAACCTATAAATACTCCCTCCGTACATTTCCCTTCACACTTTTCACTTTGTGATCTCTTTCTACCTATTTCAAAGCTCTCAATTTCACTCTAAGCATTCTGAAAAGCTCTATTACACCCAACCACCGCAAACCATTCCATTCTCCATATACACCCAAATGGCCTCCCTTGTCCAAATTTCCAAATCCATCTTCACCGGGTCCATCCTAAACACTCCAAGAATTCTTGAGAAAGCAGAGAACAAAAATCTCATGAGGGAACTTCTCAGAAAACTAGAAACAACAGGACTCATGAAAATGGCCACCTTTCCTTACTCCTGTTTCTACCCCGAGGTAGTAGCAGAGTTCTACACCAACTCCACACCTGAGACGTTGAAATCTGTAGTGATGGGGTTCGAGGTAGAGATAAAAGAAGAAGACATAAAGGAAATGCTTTCTCTACCTGGGGATGAAGCCAGAAACATCAATGACATCACCCTTGAAGAGCAAAGCTTCAAAGAAATGGTATTCCTCCCAAAGGCTCAACACCTTAACACTCTAAAGGTAAAGAAGGGCATGCTGGTACCAGAATATTCTCTTCTGATGGACATCCTATACAAATGCATTGACAACAGAACAACTGCATTGGATGAAATAAATGCACAAAGGGCACTTCCACTAGCAGCCATCATCTCTGGCTCCCCACACAACTGGTCTCGGTATGTGTACAACGAGATACTGAAGTATGTAAACAAGTCACACAAGGGACGAGGAAAGGATGGAAGCCTACCATTGCTAGGGTACGGGTTCTTGATTGGAGAACTCCTAAGAAGGAAGGGGATAGTAGGGGAAATCAAGGAAGAAACCAACTGGAGGAAATTCCTCCACCAAACCTCCAAAGCTGGTGCTCCACAAATACCAAAGACAGACCCCTCCTTTGTCTCCAACGAACTCCTCTTGGTATCCTTCAAAGTTGATACCAAGACAGCCAAAAGACTACGCTCAGGGTGTCAAGGCCCTAAATCCAAGAAGCAAAGAAAAGCAACAAGGAATCTGCAAGACGAGCTTGACGAGGCGGCCTCAGTCATCCAAGAAAAAGAAGCAGTGGCCTCTCCTTTAACCATCATACAAGAAGAAGCAGAGTCCTCTTCCAGCTCATCCAATGGAAGCAACAGCTCTGCTCTCCCTTTCTCTGTTCTAATTCCCAGAATAACTAAGCAAGGAGAGCAGGTGACTCCTTCATCCCCAATAGCGAACTCACCCCAGATAACTCCACTAGAAGAAGAGCAGGAGACTCAACAAGGAGAGCAGATGGCTCCTCCAGAGACAGAACAGCCAACTCAACTCAACAAACAAATGGCTCCACCTTCACCAACAGACCACTCACCAACTCCTCTGCAAAAATTAGAGGCTGAATGGGCTAGAGTCAAAGCTTGGAGAGAATGGAAACACTCCAAAATTCTCCACCAAGCCAGGACCCTAACAAAATTCATCAGTGAAGAGTACTTTGCTCTCACCTGGCTTGGAACTGAAGACATAGCCAAAGCCACAAATCTTCACCAGATGAATCTGGTCTATCTCACAAAGAAGAGGCAGCTAACTGATGAATCACCAGAGGAGCACTCCGAGGATAAAAATGATGATGGTGATTCTGATGATGATGATGACAACCACTCTGGTCCAAATAACCCTCCACAGAATAGAGGTAAGCAAATCATCTCCTCTTCCTCTTCCAGTGATAAAGAACTTCAAATGGTTCTGGAAAAATCTAAATTTGAGACCAGAGGAGGTGGAGAAACCTCCAAAGCAATGGAGGAAGTAGCTCATCAGCCCACTGCTGATCAAGAGCAGACGCCTAGTGCACACTCTCAAGCGTCTACTCAAAACATAGAGCAGCACTCTCACACATTCATTCTTGAACCTGAGGACAATGAAGAGGACACTGCTACCCTGGCCGATGTCTTCATTAGGGAAAGAAGAGCAACAACCAAGTTCATAAGTAATGCTGAAGTTCGACTGCACAAACGGCTCATCAAGATGAAAAAGCAACTTGAAGCAAGACTGGACATGAGGTTTGCAGAAGTCCACTGCCATCTCAAAAGCAACCTAATGATCCAGCAAGTGTTCAATTCTGAACAAAAAGCTCAACTCCGCATCCAACTCTCCAGACAACCAGCTCAAATGGAAGCTATACAAAAGGAGCTTGAAGATCTACGCGCCAAAGACAAAGCACTAGAAGACCAAATCCTCGCCTCGCTAAGGGAACTAAGACACCAAGAGCTAGCAGGTGCCTCCCAACCCTCAGCAGAGCCCTCCGGGCAGGTACACTCTCTTCCCTCTTTACCTCCCAACCTTGAGCAGGCCCTCCAAACAATTCAAGAGCATGAGGCTTACATCAACAAACTAAGGAATGAGGAGTTCCCTGCCATGTTCAAACTGTCTCAAAAATTCCTTATGGAGCAGCAGGCTCATGCCAAAGCCTATGAACAGCTCACTAAGGACATTGCTCACAATTTCCAAGTTCTCCACAAAGGAACTCAAGAAACCTTCTGGCAGCAAGGCAAGGACTTCCAGCAAATAGGACAAGACTTGGCACAGACAAAACAAAAACTTCAGAACTTGGAACACGAAGTCAAGGATGAAGTGAAAACAGATCTTCTGGACATCAACAACCACATCAAGGCACTGTCTATCGAAGTTTATGGTCTAAATCCATCCAGAAGACAAGATGAAGATCCTGACTCTGACCCAGAAATAGAAGCACTCTTCCAAGAGAGAGAGACCCCTGCTGATGATGCCAAAAAGGGGGAAAGGACAACTCAAGCAGGTCCCTCCTCCTCCAGATCAGCAGCAGCAAAGAAAGCAGCTGCAACAAGAAGAAAAAAACAAACTCTACAAAGAAGAAGCTGAGATAAGAAGAAGAAAGGAAGAAGAAGCCAAAGCCAAGGAAGAAGCTGCTAAGAAGAAACAAGAATAGATCAGTTCTCAAGTCCGAAAGTGACTAAAAACTATTGTACTTTAGACTATAGACCAATGTACAATACTCTCAATACGAATCAATAAAAACAGTTGTTTCTTGTGTTGTATAGTTTTGGCATCATCAAAAAGGGGGAAATTGTTAGTACCCAATTTTGATAGATTTTGATGATGCCACTATACTTTGCACCCGTACATTGTGACTAAAGTAAATTCAAATATTAGCATTAAAATGTGACAAAATAAATGTAAAATTTTTGGAGCTAATAAAATTACACTGGAAAGTCAAAATGCAATAAGGTAAAAATTCCTTTACCTTAAAAGGATATTTAAATCCTACCAGTATAATTCTATTAGTACACAAAAATTAACCGTCACATAATTATATACATTGAATGTATATGATTGAAGACAAACCTTGACCGGCATTTAATACCGGATCAAGTACTGAGGGCCAAGGCATGGGACGCACAAATAATGCAAGACAAAGTGATCAGCTGCAAATTAATGCTCCAGCATAACAGGACAAGAGTACTACTCGTACTCATCAGAAATTCAACGGAAGAGATCAAACTATCCTAACCAACGGATAAGATTGATCAGCCAAAAAGCCTATAAATAGAGGCTAAACCGAAGGTTTCAAAAAAAGCTTGAGCATCCTAAGCAGAGAAATACTTTCATCAAAGCATATACGAAGCTATCTAGCAAAAAGAGAAAGTGCAAACTCAACTTTACTCTCTGCTTAGCCTCATGCTTCACTAAGCTCTTAGATTAGATCAACACTTTCACATTTTTAGAGCTTAGTTCATAGTTGGAGGTTAGAACTTTCTTGTAACATTTCACAAGTGGTTGTAAACACTTAGGAGAACAGTTGTTCGGATCCTAAAGTGTAGTTAGATAGATAGAGTACCTTTTGATCCCCACTGGATCAATTGAGAAAAGTCTAAGGACTGAGTAACTTTGAGGGGTGTTATACTCATTGTGAAAAACCTTCAATCTAGGCCTAAGTGTTGTAAAGGCTAGATTGGCACTAAGTGTATTGGGCTTAATACTTTAGTGGAAATCCATCTGAAATAGGGTGGGACTGGATGTAGGAGGATTACACCACCTCTGAACCAGGATACATCGTGTGTTGATTCTCCTTTACTCACCAAAGCACACACTCAACACTTCTCACTAAAGGGATCGTAGTTTGCCAGCAGCATCCTAAGCAGTCGTCTTAATTGACTCTACTGCTTATCCTACTGCTTAATAACTCACTTTTCCTTGAGACTTCTGTTTCCCACAAGCTTTAAATATCACTACTAAAAGGTGTAGTTGGTCAGTCCTCAAAGATACCTTTTTATAAGCAGCAGACGGCTTAGCACACTACAACAAATTTCATTTATAGAGGCAACTCGTTGGGGCAACTTACACAGCATTGCCTCTAAAACCCTACTTTTGCGTCAAATAGATTATGGTTGCCTCTAATTTAGAAGATTTGAGGCAACCTTATTCTATTTGCTTCTAAAAGGTGCTATTTAGAGGCACACTCTTTTGGTTGCCTCTGAATAGTCATATTTGGAGGCACACTTTTATGGTTGCCTCTAAAAGGAGCTATTTAGAGGCACACTTTTATGGTTGCCTCTAAAAGGAGCTATTTAGAGGCACACTTTTATGGTTGCCTCGAAAAGGAGCTATTTAGAGGCACACTTTTACGACTGCCTCTAAAATGTGCTGTTTGGAGGCACACTTTTATGACTGTCTCTAAAAGTATTTATATTATTATACTACGTAACTATTTCTAATGCATATACTCAGAAATGTCAACTCGTTTATAAAGATAAAATTTATACTAAGTAATTAACATGATTGTAATTATTTTTATAAGTATAGTTACAACTGAAATTATTTTTATATTATAGTTCTAATTAAAGTTATGATTATAGTTACAATTATAATGTCGATTATAATTATAATTGTACTTAAAAACTAAGATTGCCCCATTTTTACCTTTTCGGGAAATCCTACTAAGATTGTCTCATATCAAATTTGATAAAAATTGTGTGGCTCTAAATCATTTTTACTTTATTCTTATTTTATCAATTCAATATCAACCGCATAAACTTATTGTCACCCTTTAGATGAAATCACAAAGATTTGTTTCAGGTTAAATTAAATATTACTCCGTATAAAATTCAGATCGGAAAATTTTAAATTAGGCGGTAAACCTACGCGGTAGCCTATGAACAAATAAGTTAATTTAAAAATCATCCGTATAACCTATTTTGGACTTTTTTAGGAAAACCTATTTTGGAGTTAATTTAAAAATACTCCGCATTAGCGAATACCGACACGGTAGACCTACGCTTCAGCCGTTCATTCTCCATGGCATCGAGAACCCAGATCTCGTTTTTACCACCGAAGCATCGCCGAACTACGGAAGCACGCCGGATTAGCTAAGTCACCGCAAACACCATCGACCTCGACGGCAGCACCTCGTCGACGGCGGTAAACTCTGGCCGTCGATTGGAAACTGCAATCTACTGCCACACAATTGGAGTACGACATGAACGACGATGCTTGTTGCTCGTGAGCGGCGCAGGGCAGCTTGAATGAGATCGATTTTGAAAACGAGTTTAGGAATAGTTTGGAGAATCAAATTCTGAAGATTTTGAAGGCTTCCTAATGGTGAGTGCTTAGTATATATGTTCCTCTTTCTTTTAACCATTTTAGCTTGATATTATACTGTTTTAGTTGTAGAATTGGAATTCTGGATGGGTAAACTTTACTTAATCTAATGGGAAGAAGGCAGTTTCATTGAGCTACTTCTAATCGGAAAAGGAGTAACTAGGAATGCCATTTTTTCAGAGCCGTATGTGATTTCTGAACTGCACCCATCAATTTCATTTGCAAGTACTTCTTCTTCTTCTTCTTCTTCTTCTTCTGCTCTGTTTTATCTCAGTAAATAGTTTCAATTGGAGTTGTAGATTTAGTAAGATTATATGGTACAGGAGACCTTTCATATGGTGGCAAATTTATTTTCTCAAAGTACTCCATATACGGTTAAAACTTATATTCATATTTCTGTTTTTCTAACTTTAATTTAAATGATGAGAAGTTTTTAACATCCTTTTATTTTATTAGAGTTACTGGAGTAATAACTAATTCTTCAGGTTATCTAAATGAAATAGAATGTATAATTTAATCCAAAAAGTATAATATTAAAAGGAAAGAATTTGATTAGCAACTACGTTGTATATTATTTGCTAGTTTTGTGATTTATTTTGTAATTTGCTTTTGTTAGAATGATATTTTTTATTTTCTTGAAGGTCAGACGTTTTTGTAAATACTCCGTATATATTTAGTGTTAGTTCCTAGTGTTAATTAGTTTCAGTCTATAATTTTCCAGAGATAATAACTAATGAGTTATCTCCTCACATTAATTGTGTGTCACCCCTTCTGAACAGAATTGTCAAGATAAGAGATTGTTTATACACGTTGTTGGGTGGACCAAGTGAGGTTATTAATTGTTTCAATGCTTTCTAGGTGAAAGGGAATCTATGCTCCAGTGAAGTGTTTGATATCTTGAGAACAAGAAACCACAGTAAACCTTGGATGAGACGGATATGGAAACACTACATCCCACATAAGTATTCATTTGGTTGGGAGATTGCTCTCCTGTCATAATTTGATGTATATGAATATTTATAGAACTTGTGTTTTCTGAAAGTCACACATGGATTCAGCTGAACATTTGCTCTTCAAATGTCACTTCACTAGTGTTGTTTGGAAAGAGGTTGGGAAATGGTTGAAAATGAGGGAAAAACCACTATTCTACTTAGTAGTTAGTACTATTAAAATGTGTATAAAGTAGTATAGGGGCAAGGTTCCAAAGCAAGGTTGTTCGTAATTTGTATGGCCCCGTGTTGTGCAGTTTATATAATATGGAAGGCAAGGAATGAAATGGATTTTTGCTAGGAGACAAGTCTCTTTTAATAGCCTGTTTTTGGAGATTAAAGTGTTTGTGTACAGGGTATTATTTAGGCTATACCCGTCTTCCATGATTGACTTTTGAGTTTACTAATCCCTATGATGAATGTACAGGTTTGGTTGCTGGTGTTTTGGGCAGATTGGCAGAACTTTGTTGCTGGCATGGTGTGTTATTTATAGTGTTATTTCTGAACTATTTACAATAGTTTGTTTGTTGCTGAACTACTTGGTTTAAGTTTTGTGTAGGTCTTTGTATTCGTGCAGCACTTGCTGCATGAAGCTTTAGTCTATTTTGATCATGCTTGATGGGGAATGCCTCTGATTATGTAATTAACATTTCCTGGCAGCTTATATATTTAAAATTTACCTTTCATCCCCCCAAAATGGTCATATCTTAAATTATTTTTTATATTAATAATAATGAAATTCTAATTTTGTTTTTCTGATGTGCTAGATCAATGACCATTGTGAGGAAATGCCAACAGATGAAGACAATGAAGTGACATTTTTCCCTGGCATCTAGTTTCATCTGGTTTCAACTGAATAGTTAGCAGCCACTAAATTTGTTCCAGCTCTGTATTATTAAGATTTATTGAATAGTTGTAATTTACTTAAAAGTTGACTTATGTTATTACCTCATTGTATGAATAAATTTTGTTCTGAATTCAAGTTTTATGGCCAGTAATCACTTTAACTATAGTGAAATTTATTGTTCAACTATTCGTATTTAGTGTGTTAAGAAACTCTAAAAGTTTTGCAAAATTTTTAATAATAAGTGCTCGCATTTGATAATACATGTCATAATATATAATGATGTGATTAATTTAATGGAGACAACAGAATAGCATCAACGTATTGTTGTCTCTAAAAGCATAAATAGAAAAGAAATAAATCGCATCTAAAAATAGTGGCAATATGTGGTGTTGTCTCTAATTAAATTTTGAATCAATGTAATTGTGAATTGTGATTGCTTCTAATTATATTTTGAGACAAACAATTTGATTGCTTCTAATGATATTTTGAGACAAGATAATATGATTGCCTCTAAATGTATACGTTTTAGAGTCAGATCTCGGGTTGCCTCTAAAAGTAGTTTTAGAGGCAACCATCATTTAGCGACGGATTAATTAGAGGCACCCTTGGGGCAACCAATAAATTGCCTCTAAAAGTAATTAGAGGCTACTTTTCTATTTTTAGAGGCAATTGTGTCCCGCCTCTATAAATCATTTTTGTTGTAGTGGCAGTTTCCTGGGATTACCCAACTGCTCAGACCACTGCTCAGGCAAAACTCTTTACTATCTTCAGCTCAACATATATTCAGAAAGCCCTCATCATTCTCTGCAAGGCCATATTATCATCTTTCTCAAACTCCTATTTTCAACTGGCAGTTGCCTCAGCAGTTCCCTGCCATCTAGCCAACTGCCAAGCCAACTGCTCACAGTTTAAAGCCCAAACATCATTCAAGGTAGAAAGTTGTCACACACTCATTATAAAAAGGGTAAAGACTTCCGCTGTGTATCTATTAATCTCTCAAAAGATTATAGATCAATTCATCTAGAGGCAAAAAACTAGAAAAAGTTGAAAAAGATTTAAAAGTCTATTCACCCCCCTCTAGACTTTTACCCTATCCAGGACCATCATATTGTGTGTACCACATAAAAGCAAGGTAAAATTTATATTTAGCTTTTCATTTTGTTTTTTTAAAAAGTTTTTTTTTGGATGATTTTTTTTATAAAAAGTTGATACGGGTATCCGTCATGATACGAGTATCTGAAATTTTAAAATAATTACCAAATAAAATGGAAACTTTTAAAAATTACAGTTACGGCCCGGGAAAAGTTGATATGGGAACGTTTCCGATACGCCGATACGGCACCCTAGTGAAGTATCCGGTTTTGCATACTTTATCATAGTGGTCCAATCACTCATTGATGCGTCATACTTTATCATTTTGAAATGCACTAAACCCCCTCATGAAATATAAATTCGACGCATTAGCCCTTGTGATTTAAAAAATGCGTCAAACCCCATGTGTTATAATTAATCATGCGCAAAACACCATCCAATAACAAATTTTACAATTTTGAAATCACTTTTTGTAATAATATGATTGAATAAGCAAGTAACTTTGTCAAAATTTCTAAGTTATACAAAAAAACTAATCGTTTTTTCATTTTTTTGGAAATTAAATTTGTTCTTGGAGGGGGTTTGACGCATAATTAATTATAACACAGAAGGGTTTGATGCATTTTTTTAATCACAGGAGGCTACTACGCCGAATTTATATTTGACGAGGGGATTTCATGTCTGTCCTTCACAGAAATTTTGTCTGTCACAGACAACTCAAAATCAATTGTTTGTGACAGACAAAATTTCTGTGAAGGACAACATGTGTACACATTTATGTACACATTTTGGCCTTGTTTGGTAAACAACGGTTAACGGTTAGCGGTTAGCGGGTTGTGTTAGCGATTTTGACCGGCGGATTGATTTGGCGGTTTGACCGGCTGATTAAATTAACGGATAGTTTAAAAAATGTTTGGCTAATTAGCGGTTTGGATATAGCTGTTTCTAGATAAAATTACGAATAAGGGCTTCTCTTCAATTAAACAAATTCCTCCATGGTTTTTATTATTAATTATTATTGTCATTGTATATTACGTATATCTGATTTGATATATAATACTCCGTATATATTATATACAGTACATAATACTTCAATTCGTATGTAGTTTGGAATACGTAGTACATATATAGTACAAGACCCACAACAATAAAAATTAAAATAGTCTCCAACGAGCCAATGGTTTTACTTGAGATGGCCTTCGGGTGAAGTTAATATTTTTTTAATGATCTGGGGAGTTACGAAGTTCCTTTTTTAATTAACGTGGGACTAAACTGACTTTACATATCTTATTTGAAACCGCCGAACTCATACGCTGCTCCCATCAGCGTGTTGAATTTGGCATTTAGAAAATAAAACGTTGTTGCAATATGCTATTTGCCAAACGATCATCTTCAGCGATTTGATCAAAGTCAAAACGCCAACCTCACTTGAAACGCCAAAAAATGGCTGATCCGCCATTATCCAAACACAGCCATTATACTTGAGGTTTGTGTACCTCAAGCATTTTTCTTAAACCCATTATTCTTTGGACGTATGAGAGATGAAACATGGAAACTTGAGCCAAATATGATACTCCCTCAGTTCTTTTTTATTAGTCCGTCTTTCCTTTTTGGTACGTTTTTTTTATTTGTCATCCTTTCCCTTTAAGGAAAGTTTTTGAGAAAATACCCTCACTTTTATTACTTTTACCCCACTTACTTTTTGCAAACTACTTTCTCTTTCCTACTTTACCATCACTTTACTCTTCTTAATACACTCTCTTTCCTACTTCATCATCACTTTACTCTTTTTAATATACCATATTTCCTACTTTATAATTTACCCTACACACTCTATACTTACCCTACTACTTTATTATTAAAACCCGTGTCAAACCCTCAGAGGACTAATAAAAAAGAACGGAGAGAGTACTAGTATATAAAGTATAAATAAGGACATTAAGCTCAGGCGCTCCGCCCGAGCAAAAGTACTCGAGTGGGGGTGATGATTGTTACAGGTTTGAGATGCCAACCATTCAAATGGAGAATAGCCATTGGAATTGGTCGTACATGATCAAGAGGTATAAAAAAATGCTTGCATACATTATTTTTAAATAGAAAATACACAAGACTTTTTTGGAAACCAAATTCGGTACATGAGCTGATGAGCAGCAATACACTCGGAGGGGATTCCCACCTGCGGACCATCACACTTGAACAGGCTACCCACGCAAGTGTGGAGCTACAGGGTTCGCTGACCCGTGAATATATTGGACAAAACAAAACCTGTCATCATGTGATATCCCAAAAGATATGTGATATCCCAAAAGATAATATCGTTTTACTGCAATCCTCCACAAGTGAAATTCCTTCAAAAATATGTTCAGCGTCTGATTCAACCTCCGCTCTTCGCCAACCTAATTCCTCCGCCCATCGAACCGCTTTCTCAATTTGTTGTTATGGTGCACTTTTAGAAATCACGATTTTTTGTGACTTTATTATGAATATACCACATCATTTTGAACAATTTTAATGATTGTTGACATATCTAGAGTCATTTGATCATAAATTGAATGCACCAGATTTATTATTATTTTTCATAGGAAGTGCACGTTTTATTTGAACTCATTAACCCATATTATTTATTATTTTTCACTTGATGCTTCTTGATATATATAAATTGAATGCATTAGATTTAGAGTCCATTTCATGACCATGTTTTTTGGCTTATCAATCAACTTTTTCACCAAACACATAACTTTTGATTTTGCACGCTTGATTGTATAATGATAAGAAAAGGTAAGGTTAGAGTTACTTTTATTGATTGAAGTTACTATAGAGAATCATTTTAGTTATTTTGTCATAATTTTTTTCATTATGTAATTAATAAAATATATTTTAAATATAATTTTTCATAAATCAACATAATCAATCAATTGGGCCACTTCAGTTAGAACTTCATAAATTTCAACAAAATCAACCAATACATCCAATTTGGATATTATCAAACGGGCTCTTATTATTAATTTTCATAAGAAGTGCACTAGATTAAAAACGGGACCGGGACAACCCGAGAAAAACCGAGACGGTTCGGGATGTCCCATAAAAAATATGCAATTGTGAAATGTGATATAACAATAAGCATAACATCAAAATAAAGACGTAAATATTTTTGCAAATATAACTTCCCTAAAAAGTTAAGTAAAACCTTTAATTAACTATTTTTAATTTTTGTCTTGTAAATTTTTTGGTCCCCCCAATCTTGTGTTTCCTCTAGTAGAATAGTAGTGATGGTGTGAATTTCCTATTATGTATGTTTGTATTTTTAACTAGTTTTATTAGTTCTAGTTGTGGAAATTACACACTTTTGGTGTAATACTTTATTTTCGTTAATTATTTGTAATTTATTTAGATTAGGATTATTCTGAGCTTAGGATAGGTCAAAATCATCCCAAGAATCAAAGGATGGATCCTAAAGACCAAAGAATGTGCAAAAGGGAGAAGATCAAATGAAGATTTTGATATTTGTTCAATACTCGGTCTAGTATTGCCAATACTCGGTCAAGTATTGATCGGATACGCTGGTCAAAATCAAATCTGGGAGCAAAAGAACGTGGTTAAATATTTGATGAAAATCCTGTCATACTCGGTCGAGTATGCCTATTTTTCACAATTTCCTAGAAATTCGCTCTCATACTCGGTCCAGTATCCCGAATACTGGATCGAGTACAGAACCCTGCCACCTCCATTTTGCTATAAATACACTCCCTTTCCTTCACATTAAAAAACACCCCTTCTTCCATACTCTTAAGCTCAGTTTAGAATAGTATTTCTTTTATATTTTTATAGCATGTTTAGTCTCCAAATGAGGAGCTAAACTTCCATTTCTTGGTGTTGCTCTTGAAGCTTGTTGATTATTGAAGTTGTGAGTTATTTTCTTAAGTTCTTCCCTTGAATATTAATTCTTCCTTTAATCTATCTATATATTAATGTTGGGGAGTGTTGCTAAGATGACAATTAGTTAACATCTCGACATTAGTTATAGTAGTATTCATTTACTTCCTATATATTAATGTTGGGGAGTGTTGCTAAAATGACAATTAGTTAACATCTCAACATTAATTATAGTAGTATTTATTTTCTTCCTCTATATATTAATATTGGGGAGTGTTGCTAAGATGACAATTAGTTAACATCTTGAAATTAGTTTTTTTTAATGATATCTTGACATTAGTTATAGTAGGATTTATCATCTTTAATATTCTTCCTTGAATATTAATTAATTCCTATTCATATTTCATATTAATATTTTGAACATTACTTAAATGATCAACTAGTTTTGTTTCATATATTAATTATTACTAGAATCGATCGACGAATACGCTTGTTAATCGTTGATGGTTTCACAAGTAAGTAACTTCGGTTTATTAATGCACGGTCGTGGTTAATAAACTTAAGAGGGATTAATTTTGTTGGTTAAACCGAAACCGTTGTGTTGAGGTTATCAATTTCAATTGATTTCATCAAGGAGTTAAGAGATTAAATGCTACTATCAAGTCGGTATATGGCGGTGTTCTATACTTGACTAATAGTAAGGGTTATTAATGAACGGTCATTGTTAATAACTACCCTCAATGAATTGGATATACTTCTCGATTGAGTATTCGAGAGGGGATAAGTTATAGATATGACAATGATCGACTAAAATATATCAACAAGTGGAAAGTAGCAATGCCAAATCCTTTTTATCTTTGAATTAAATCACATATAAGTCGTTCATCTTCGTATTTAATTACATTAAATCACTCAATCCCAAACCCCCCCTTATTTACTAGTTTTACTAAAAAGAGAATTATTCATTTCCATGTGGATACGAACTATACTTCACCTATACTACATATAAGTGCTAGTATCGAATATTATTTTGACGCACCATGACAAAGTGCACGTCAAATTTGGGGCCATTGCCGGGGAAAGACAATTAAATACGATAAAGAAACAAAAGAAACAAGACTAAGAGAGACATGAAATACGATAAAAGTACACTAGGGAAACTAAGGACTAAAAAGTTTTAATTGGGTTTGCCTATTACATAGCATTGGAAATTTAAAATAACATATTAATTTCAAACGGGACACCGGGAGGGACATGATATTTTATAGCTATCCCAGTCCCGTCCCGGTTAATATCGGTGCGGGACCGGTTCGGGATGAAATAGTTGCGCCCTAAATGGATCGGCCCTAAATGGATCGGGATAGTTTCAGAACGGTATCAGGATTTTTCGGTTTGGGACACCGGGACCTGGATTTTTGCCCACTCCTACCGAGAACGCCCCTCAAAATACCCCCGGGTCGGGTCCTAGGCCCGGGCCCGGTCAATCGGGTCGGGCTAGGCCCAGGCCCCCAAATCCCGTACAGTGACTGTCCGGTCCGGTTCCCGGGCCGGTCAGACCGGTCCTGGGCCACCCCTATGCACACACAGAGTATGTGAGTTGTGTAGGAACTCCAATTTTAACCACATTCCCTCACTAACCTTGCAACAACAACAACATCTATACTTAATTAACTCAACTAAGTCCTCTCCCGCCTAAAACTTTCAGGATATTTTCGTAAATTCAATTTTGCTTATCCCTTTATCAGCCCCGTCGATTACTTCTACGTTTCCTCCGCTCCTGTTTCAGAAGTGGTTCTCCTGCGTTTCCTCCAACTAGGTCTTCAGAATTTCTGGCTTCTCAAAGCGTCCTCCTTCTACACGCGAGCAAAGAGCTACATCAATTCTCTTTATTCTCGGTAAGTCCTGCGTGATATTTATCAATCGATTTTAATTTGAAGGGCTAGAATCAATTTCATAAGGTTGTATTGATTTTGATTTTGTGTTGGTTTTGTAGGGATGGCATCAATTATGTTCTTTCAAAAGTTTATCCACTTGCCTCATCAACTTATGTATGATTTTTGTATTGGATTCATAGAATCACATCTGCTTTCATATTCTTGATATTTACATATCCCCCATCCCTAACGTATATTTCATGATATGTTAAATCCTATATAACCTGCTATATCATTTCCATGAAATTATATAGCTTTATGAAACCACCACTTTTATGCTATTAGTTCTATAATTGTACCACAACTTTTATGTCTATGATTTTTCACTTTTCTTTTCATTCCAGCTCATTTTGTTTTGAGAAATGGTCCTATCTAGGACTAAAAAAGATCATATATACCTAAATAGGAGTTAAATGATTTTAACTCCTAAATAGGACCTAATTTTCTGTGTCTACCATATTTGCCCTTAAGTCTTTTATTTTTACTTTTCACTGTGACAATGTCAACAAATTCTCACGCGAGGCATCTCGGTCTCTTCCAGGGGAAGAGGAGCTTGGCCGGTGATGCAATCAGGATGGTACAGCGACGCGCCAGCGGCAGTGCGGCGGCCGGACGGCATGGCGACATAGCGGCTGCGGCAGAAGGCCTAGGTTGTATCGGGCAACTCGGCGGAGATGGGATGGCGACACCGCAACGGCAGCTGGCTGGAGGCCCTTCTCCTTTGAATTCTTTAATTTGGTTGTCCTCCTCCCTTCTCGGTGGTTCCATGGCCACACATCAGCTACGCCGATCTTTAGTTTGTTCTTGTTCGTTCTTTTTGTCCGTTGCCCTGATTTCAACCATATTTCAGATCCGTGCTGTATTAACAACGGATTGTAGCATTGTTTTTAATTTCAACCATCATCTTCTGTAATTTCAACTGTTAGGAAGCTGCAACTGTAGCATCGTTTTTACTACATGTTAATTTTTTGTAGAAGATGAATTGCTGAAATTCCCAAATTCTTTTTATTTTGAAGATGAAAGTTTACAGGATGTTTTTGTAATCCTTTGAACCTTTTGGCTGTGATTGATAAAAAATACCGAATGATTGCTTCCTTTTCTTGTTACTACTTACTACTCCGTAACTTTTGGACCTACAGTTGGAGGAAAATACTACTGTTGTATTAGTATAGATTGCCTTTTTTTATTGTTCTATGTATTTAGTTTAGATTGCCTTTTTAGAGAATGACAATGTGTTGATAAATGATTAATATAATTGTAATGTCATGACATTGTCATAATTTAAACGATGACAATGTGTCAATGTCAACACAATAGACAATGTCATATTTATAAATTGTGTTAACATTATCACATTGTTAACAAAATGACATTAATTTTCAAAAAAAAAACTATATCCTTATATTTTCATAAAATGACATTGTATATTGCATTTTCATTGAGATGCCCTTTTTTATGTCTTTGACATTGTCAAAACATTATCATTGACAATGACATTGTCTATATATAAGTATATAACATTGTTATTGTCACGACATTATTTTAATTTTATTGCAATATATGTTTTAGTCAATGACATACATCACATTCTCAATTTATACAATGACTTGATAATGTCGTAAATTGATAAGATGATAGTGTATCTCAATGACAATGTCATTGGCTTTAATTTGTTATGTCATTGACATTGTAATGTCATTGACATTGTTACGACATTGATAATGTTATGTCATTGACATTGCAATATATATGACCACACAAGTGATATTGTCATGTTATTGAAATTTCGTTGGTATTTAGTTTTTTCCCATGTTTATAACAGTGTGATATTGATATAGTTTTGACAATGTCATTTTTATAGCATGACATTGTAATGTCATTGACATTGTTACGACATTGATAACGTTATGTCATTGACATTGCAATATATATGACATTGTCACGACATTATTGACATTATCATTGTTGCAATGTCATTTTATAACATTGACATTGATTTTCATATAATCATTACTTGACATTGTGACCTGTTTCCGCTACTCCAAACAGTGTTCAAACAATGTTCGCCATAAAAATGTGTGGAAACGCAAATGTGCATTTTATATTGGGACGGGGGATTATGAAATTAATCAAATTAAAATGTACACAAAAGCATAAATAAAATCATATAATCCAAATCAGGCTTCAAATGATATTAGAAAGGAGCAAAGAATGTAAAACTTGATCTGCTGTGCTAAATGTGACTCAAATCAAAGAAAGAGGCACGAACTAAAAATTATGCTTGCAGCAAGTTGAGCCTTGCGCCATTATTGCTTGCTTCTCCATCAAATCATTACTTTCAATACTTAATTTTGCTCCTTTGCTTTGATTGATCTCGTAGAGGAGGACGCACACCGCAAAGTCGAAGGTCTTCTGGCAACGATAAATCAACGCTCAAGCGTCTGGGCACATGTACGACGGCGGCGGCATTCTGCGATGGCAGCGGCGGCGTTCTGTGGTGGTGGCGTCGGCGATCTGCAATGGCGGCGGCGATACACGATGCGGCGGGGACAATGTTTGATGGCGGTAGTGAATCCCGTGATGCAGGGGAGGTTTGCACCAAGGAACCCCAACAAGTAACACACCAACAGAATGAGCCAAAGACGTCTGAATAAGTCCAGAAGAGCTTGGGGTTATTTTTGTCCGTACAGATGCAAATAAGTCCTATTTAGGGTTTAAAAAGTAGGAGGTCCTATCGGCATACCAAGCCCATGTTTTAGTCTCATTAGAGTCTTTTTCCCTTTTGTTTTCATTTTTTCTTTACTTTGCAGGATATGCATTGTTATTGTCATGTGTGGTAAGAATTTACTCTTTCATTGGTAATTGAGTGGAATAGATGAAATATGGATGAAGGCTTTGAGAAGGAGGTACAAGGCCGGCTTTATGGCCAGTTAACCCAGGCAACTGCCTAGGGTCTCAAAAATTCATGGGGCCTCAAAATACAAAGTTAGTAGTATATTTTATATCTGGAAATTGGATAATTCTTTGACTCTCAGGCTTCCCGATAGACACGAATGACTCTCCATTCCTCTTTGCTCCTTCTGACTTTTGCTCTCTAATTGAGTATGAGTAAATAAAATGTGGAGCAGTAAATTTGTAATGAGTCTAATGACCCCACTTGTTTTAGTAGTTACGCTAGTGCTAAATGCCCACAGCCCAATTTACCTTTTGTCATTATTTAATTTGTATGCACTTCTTTTTCATTTTTTTCTTGATAATAATTACTAGTACTATTTTGCATTGCATATATGTTTAGCATACTTTTTATCTGTTAAGTTTTTTTTTTCACTTTACTTGTTCCCATGTTTGTTTGATTAGTTATTTCCTCCCTAATTTTACACTTCAAAAGGAAAAAATACAGGTATTATAAAGTACAATTTTGGTGCATTTTGTATATATCACATTTAAATTAATGTTTCAAATATGGTGTATTTGTATACATTTTATCATTTTTATAACTTTGTGTTATACAAATCACATCTACTTCCTTACTAATAAAGTAGAACCTTCTAATTGAAATTGAATTTTCAATTAATTGCTATTGAATCCAATTAGTGAATAGTCATTAATGGTAATTAAGTCCTAAATTCATAGTATTTACTCATTTGATTACTATTGAGTCCAAATAGTGAATATTCATTATATTAATTGCAATTAAATCCTAAATTCATAGTATTTATATATATTACGGAGGAGAAAAATTCACCCCCGGAATTCCGGAGTAGAACCACCGTCTACATGATTTTTTAGCATGTTCTTCATGAGGTTTAGATTATGTTCACAAAATTTCATCTTAAAATTCGATTAATAAGTCAGTTAAATACATTATTGAAAAGTACTGCATTTTATATATAAATATTTTGACGTAGTTTTTTCAATAATTTTTTTAATTGACTTCCCGATCGAATTAGTTTTCCTGATAGGATACCCAATTAAAACAATAGTTTCTGTTGAAAAATATGCGATGAAAATGTCTGTGTATTTTAAACATAAGATATAACGATGAAAAACTAATTGATATAAATTTCTCATTTATTTTAAAATTTTTACATTTTTTCTTTCAAAAATGTCTAATACATTAATGAATAAAATATAACCAAAGTAGGATGTGCGATTAGTGTAAAAATCAACATGATTAGTATATATATTGAGTTTGTGTCATTTTATTCCAACAAATGGAATCACAAGAGCACATTGAGGTCTTAAAATTTGTAGAAAATGCACAGTGTAAGTAATTATTATTAGTCATATATATTGTTAAATAAACTCCATCTATACGTCTTCTAAAACTAATTCCAACTCATCTTTTAATTTCCTATTCCCATAAATATTGTCGCATTACCTACAATATTCATCAAGGAAGTGCCAAGACAAAATTGTTGCATGCCGCCTCTTTGAATATGGGATGAAGTTGTGCTGATATACGAGCCATGTTCTAAGGTTTTAGACGTTACGCCAACAAACATCATGAGTAACTAACTACTTGCTATCGTTGATCGATGGCTTAGGAGTTACATATATTAGTTCAATTAATATTATTCCTTCACACACCGATACTACTTTCCATGTTGATATGCACAATGTCAAATATGATCTTAATAGCGCTTCAATGGTTGGATTGGCCAACCAAGTCCTTCATTTGAAAATCGGAGCCCCGATAATGTTATTGGGGAATACCGAGTATTAATCATGCATAAGTTTTATTCAATAGAATGTAATTGGTCATAACCAATGAAAAACAAGTATGACAAGTCATAATTTGAAAAGTTACCAAAGATAAAATTTATTTATTAAAAATCTCATTGTCACCATATGACAACTTTATTCAATTTCGAATAAAGCAATTTCTTGTGATGGTAAGCTTTGCAATGATAATCAATAAAAGGCAAGGCTAAATTTTGCCAAAAAAAAGGTCTCACATAAAATATGATTTATACCTTGAAAGAGAAGTTTCATTAATGATCAATTGTACATTGTAATACCAAGAGTAATGCGTACATATATCTTAAGATATTCATATGTTCAAAAGAAACAAATTTCTTCACTAAGACGATGATTGAATGTCGTTTATAAAGAGGTTTCCCAATTTAAACCTAATAATGCGACGTTTGGTTACAATGTAATGTGCAGTGTTACATTACAATGTCGATTTTTAATATATTCTGTTTAGATAAATTACTATTCACAATCAACAAAAAATTATTTGAAGTAAAACAATTAATTGTTTTTATATTCACAACAAAAAATTATTTGAAGTAAAAAAATTATAAAGTATTCAAACATTCACAACTTTTGCTTGGGGCAACGCCCGGGTAAAACACTAGTTAGTATGATATGTGAATATTAAGAGTCTGTTTGGTATCATTGGAATTGGCTGAATCGATTGATTCTGCTGAAATTTATGAAATTATGGCTGAAGTGGATGGACCGGTTGATTCTGTTGATTTATAAAAACATTATATTTAAAATATTTTTGAATAATAAAATAAAGAAAAAATTACGAAGTATATGAAAAATAGTTAAAATGATCTTCTATAGTAAATTCGGTCAATGCAGTCAGAAAAGTAACTTTAACTTTATCTTTTCTTATTATTATACAATTCAGCGCGCGAAATCAAAGTTTACATATTTGGTGAAAAAAATGTCTTATAAGCCTGATAATCCGAAAAACACGATCATGAAATGGGCTCTAAGTCATTTCCGCCTAGGGCCTCAAAAATGCTCAAGACGGCCCTGAGGAGGTATGGACTAACTATAAAAAGTATACTACTATTTTTCACCTATGCATGCTTTCAGTCTCATTGAAAATGCTTCTATCCAGCAATTCCAATGGCAATTGTGGCATTGAAGCTGGAATTTTAATGAATACATCCTTGAGTGAGAGTTTAATGTAATATAAGCTTGATATGATTCCTATCATGGGAATTTTTCCTTTGGTTTTACGTACACTTTAATATGGCTACAATAAAAAATGGGAATCTTCCTGAAAAGTTAAAAAAATTGGTTGTTAGATGTTTTGCAGTTCTTTTCAACCCTTAGTTCTGAGAAATTGATGGTGAACTTCAGCCTACAACTCAGGGTTGGAACTGATATGATGGGAATATACTCAGTTTTTTTAGTTTTAAAGTTTTGTTTTTTAAGATTTGATGTTTTTTTCCAGATTTATAGGTTTTTTTTTAAATAGTTAGTATAATACACAATGCATTTTTGCTAGGTCTCCGTTTATCTTTCAAAGATATGATGCTTCTGCAGTGTGTTATGCCAGATGCTACGAAATTGAGATAAGCATAAAAAATAAAAAACAGACTCACAAGGGAACATTAGGGCTAAACATGCCCCTTGAGTATATACATCGGAAATGCATATTATATCTATATGGTTTACTAACAAAATCTCTCTTTTTAACCCTTCCCTCTGCTAAACTACTGGCACCATTATAAGCTCTTTCATTTTTCTACTCAATCAGTGTGTACAATATTCTTTTAGAGAATGTTGAATTTGCAGTTGAATGACAAGGACGTATTTTGCTAAGAGTTGTGGGAAAGTGGACAGTCCCTGGCAAAACCAATCCTTCTGAGCCATATATGGTTGGAGGTACGTCTATTTTGATTTTTATTTTATTTCAAATATTTCCATCAAACATAAATATAGCCCTTTTCAAACATGCCTTCATGTTCGTGCACCTCTCTAATATTTCAAAATGAAATTCTTTCCTGTAATTCTCATGTTCGTGGGATTAGATTTAAAAACACACCATTGGTTATATGGCCGGGAGAGATTTTAGTTTTTTGTTTTTTTAGAGTCTTAGAGTATAAGATTATAAAACAAATACACAATGAAGTCTGCCTATTGTTGGCAGCTAGGTGAATCTTCGATGAGTCAATCTCTTTGAATGCTATAACCAGATTTTATATGTTGACTTCCAACATGAAAATGGTAGTGTGGAACCTAACAATTGTAAACGTTTGCTACTCTACTTACTAAACCATTTGCTACTCTACTTTGTAAAGTGGGTTAACTGCCACTTTTTGCCATCTGTAGTCATGAAAGAAGAGATACAAGGGGAATGGGTACCTGACAAAGTGGGTAGTAAAAAATGCAGCTTCCCTCTTGATTGAGCCCATTGGGCTTTTTAGTTCCAAATTTCTTCGACTTATCCCCTTAAGTAGCAGATTTGTCATGTTTTTTTAAAATACAAATATGTCCATTGGTTTTTAAACTATCATACGGAGTATCATTTTTTAGCTATTCAAAATTAAAATTCTGAACAGTTAAAACAAAGACACTTTCGGAACTATCAACTACTCCGTATCCTATTTAAGTAGTTCTATATTTCCCTTGAAAAAATCCAACCAATATGAACTGCATTTTCTTAATGCCTAAGCTACTTTTACTTAGGTTATCATTGCATTGGTGACTAAACTTTCAGAATAATCTACATCACAAAGGTAATTTTAAATTTTATTTTTGAAAGTATTGCTGTTAAAATTTAATTTATCTATTTTTGAAAGTATTGCTGTTAAAATTTAATTAATCTAGCAGCCATTTCCATTCTTGTGTTTGAGACTTCTAGGTTGAGCTCAGTGCACTTATGAGTTCTGAATTCTTTCCACTTATCTTCTTAAGTGGCAGATTTGTCATGTGTTTTTAAAGTACAAAAATGTCCATTGGTTTTTAAACTATCATATATATTTGAGCTGTTAAAAATGAAAAGTGTGAACAGTTACAACAAAGGGACTTTCTAAACTATCAACTATTAATATATCAAGTGTTTCTAAAATGCTATTAGTTTGATTAACATTTCCAGATTTTAAAACTTAAAGCTATATATATGATGATTGGTTCTTTTGTCTGATTCTCTACTATGTTACAAGCATTTATAAGATCGCCTTATTTGTTCCAGGTATCTAACTGGAAACGCCCCTAGAGAAATCCAATTAAAGCTGTTGCGTAGATCTTTTTGTTGACCTCAACACTAGCAAGGAGCATATTAAATTTCTCAAAGCTCACTTTTCAAATTGAAAATCAATTTATGTGTATGCCTATTGTTGACCATTAATGACCCTTACGAAGCAATTTATATCTAGCTCAACTTAATTCTTGCAGTTGAGGCTCATAATAATCCTCTTTTCCTTTTCTTTATAATTTCCGCTTTTATTAATTTATTCACAAGTATTTGAAACTTCTGGATTGAGCCCATTGCGCTTTTTAGTTCTAAATTTCTTCAACTTATCCTCTTAAATAGCAGATTTGTCATGTTTTTTTAAAATACGAAAATGTCTATTGGTTTTTTAATTATCATATCGTTTTTGAGCTATTCAAAATTAAAATTCTGAACAGTTAAAACAAAGAGACTTTCTAAACTAGCAACTACTCTGTCGTCTATTTAAGTAATATATTTCCCCTTGCAAAAATCGAACCAATATGAATTGCATTTTCTTAATGCCCTGGGTACTTTTACTTAAGGTTATGAAAAAAGAGATACTCGGGTAGTCGGGTACAAGGGGAATGGGGACCTGATAAAGTGGGCAGTAAAAATGCAGCTTCCCTCTATTGGAAAACTCATCAATTTTGTTGTAAGCATCAAACTTTATGTCAATAAATCTGACGAGTTTTTTCCACTTTTAGTCATTCGATTATTATGTCATTAACATTTTTTATATTGGACTTTGATTTTTTTCATTTTTAGTCCTTGACTATTGCGCTACAGACACTTTTGGTACCCGTCTTTGAAAATTTTCATATTTAGTCCTTCAACTTTCATAAAAGTGACATTTTTGGTCCTTCAACTATTATAATAGTGACTTTTTTAGTCCTCCATTTATTGTGTCAAAATCATAATGGGAGGACTAAAAGTGTCAATTTGACAATACTCAGGGACTAAATGTCGGAAACCTTGAAGTCGGGGACTAAAAGTGTCTCTAGCACAATAGTCAAGGACTAAAAATGGAACAATTAGAAGTCGAGTACCAAAAGGGAATCATGTTAAGTTTCTACGACTTCTACCGGTAATTATTGTTGAATGTATTTTACTACTGGTTCCGTCCCATTGGACTTTGCCAACTTTTTTTTTTAAGATATCTATTGTTCTCCCCCAAAAAGCTGTCACTTTCCAATTAAAGTAACTAATTTGTGGTTCTGCTCATTTATCTCTTCTCTGCACAAACCTTAACCACACAGCTTATACTTTTCTTATTTCTCAACTATTTTGAAATTGGAAAAGTCTATTGGGACGGAAGTAATATTATTTAAGTTTGATCTGGTCTATTTAGTTTTTTATCTGATCTATTCTGATCTAGAACTAAAATCGATCTAATTAAAAATATCCTTATGTTTCACAAAAACGGAACTATATTCGTCCCAAAAATGTGAAATTGAAAAACTAACATAATTATTTATCACAAATCGATCTAAAAAATGAAATACTAAGTATAACTAAAATACCAAAATACCTATCGTTGAGTGTATGAATTGAAAAGTTTTTTTCTTCTTCAAATAATTATAGCTTTGATGGATTAGGTGTATCCCTAAAATATTATTTTCTTCGTAAGTTTCGACCGGCCTCTCAACTTAATTTGCACTTCAGAATTATTTTTAGGGGTTTTGACATGAATATTAGTAAAAAAAAAAAAAGCTAATGGACAAAAAAGTGGGATTTCTTTTTAATTTCCAAACGTACGACTAATCAAGGTATACTTGTCTAAACTACCCTTTCTAAATCAACGCTGCATCCGGATGAGTAATCCCTACGCACTCAGTCCGTCAATCTTGCAATCTACTCCGTATGTTATTCATTTGAATACTTCGTATTACTTACGTAAGGAGTATATCTCATTTATCGTTTTCATAAGCATTATTATTCATATAGATGTATGGAGTAGCAAATTAGAGTAAATATTTAAATTATTACATCTAAATTTGTGTGAAAAATTTTCCAGTTACTATTACATCATTGACAAACGTTCAATTACTATTGTTTTAGTGACTAATTTCCTAGGGACCCGCCATTCCAATTACTATTGTTTAAGTGACTACTGTTTCAATTACTACCGCCCAGTGATCATCGTCCCAGTTACTACCGTCCTAGTGACCACCGTTCCAGTTACTATTATTTAAGTGACTACCGTTTCAGTTACTATCGCTCCAGTTACTATCGTCTCAGTTACTACTGTTCCAGTAACTACTGCCTCCGACCGCTGGTTACAGTGACCACCTCCGGCCGCCGGTTACAGTGACCACCTCCGGCCGCCGGTTACAGTGACCACCTCCGGCCGCCGGTTACAGTGACCACATCCGATCGCCGGTTACAGTGACCACCACCGACAGTTACAACGACCGCTGCCAACAGTTACAGTGACCGCCGCCGACATTTACAGTGATTGCCGTCAACAGTTACAGTGACCAATTCTAGGGTAGTGGCAAATCGCCTTGTGATCATCGTTGAGCAGTTACAATTACTCCCATCCAGTGACAACCGTTCCAGTTACTACCGCTCCAGTTATAGTTACTTGACTTGAATAATTACCCGACCAGTTAAAGTTACCTAACCCGACCAATTACAGTTACCTAACCCGATCAACTACCTGTCAAATTATAGTTACCGGATCCGATCAGACGAATCAGTTACAGTTACACGATCGGTTCTAGTTACCTAACACAATCAATTACCGTTACATTTTCTCGGTCAGATCAATAATAACAAGTACGACGGCAACAACAGCCTCCGGCCACTGCCGGCGACCCTGTCCAGTAAATGCCGCCATGTCCCCCTAGGGCCTAGACCCCCCCCCCCCCCAACTCTCTAGCCTCCTTTGGCTACAGCCGGCGACAGCACCACCCCTTCCTCCTCCCCTCCACTGCCCAAACCCCAACACTCGACCCCTTTCATCTTCTCCTTGACCAGTATTCCGCACCCCCTCCCGACCTCCCCTGCCCCAAACCCCTGCATTCCCCTCCCCCCTTCCCTTCTCTCCTCCCAACCTTGTAGCCCCCTCCTCTTCTCCTCAGATCCCTCCCCTCTCAGTCTCCCAGATTCGATCACCTTTCCTCGCCGCCTTCTAGTCAAAGCCACAACCTTTCACCTTCACCGTTGTTGAACGAGAATAATGAAGGAGAAGAAGAGTGACGGTGTCGTGGCAGATCGACGACAGAGATGGTGTAGTTGATGATGGCTCAGATTGGTGATGATGATGGAGATGAAAGGATGGCGGCGGAGATGGCCATGGAAGGGTGGCGGCGGGGATGGCCATGGAAGTGTGGCGGTGAGGATGGCCATGGAAGGGTGGCGGTGGCGATGGCCATGGAAGGGTGGTGACGACGCAAGCCTAAGAACGACGCAAGCGGCTGGAATCGCGGTATCCAGAAGCACCGGTGTGGTTGGTGGTCAGGATGCACCGGCGGTGCTTGGGAGGCAGGATGGACAAAAGGTTCTGGTGGGGTGAGCAAGTTAGTCAGATCGAGAATGGGTGATGGGGAATTGCAGATACGGGGATAATGGGTGAAGGATTGGGGGTAATTTTGGATTATCAATTAAAATAACTCTCTTTTTTGTCCAAATTAAAATGTGGCGTTATTTTTGTCTTAGCAACACCCGAGAGTTATATTCCAGTCATTCTTTCTTATTTTTATTATTTTTTTAAGGTCTTGATCAAAATTGTTAAAGAAAATAAGATTGCAAAATCAGATGATCGTGCGAGCATTGAATTTCAAAATTTTGCTTATCAGATCTTGAGTCTTAGAGATGACATACTTGGTAGTCATAATGAATACATAAATTGACTTAAATAGGAATAAAAACGTTTTGAAATTCCAAAATAAGAGTATCATGTTTTTTATTCCTTGAATAGGAGTAAATTTCTGCCAAGTTTGGCATTACAAGGCTTTTAAACATGGCATTTTCTTCCAAACTTGGTAGATTACTCCTATTCCAGGAATAAAAAACATGATACTCTTATTTTGGAATTTCAAAACGTTTATAATCCTATTTAGGGAATTCTCTCGAATACATAAATTGAATATGTTTGAATTCCCTGAAAATATTCTAATAACAGGTCGACCAACCATGTTGCTTCTAAAGTAGATACGTAGTTAGGGCTGGTTTGCAACAGCTTTAAAAAAAGCACTTCTCAGCTTTTGGCTTTAAAAAACATTTATTTACCAAATACTACCAACTTTTTACTTTTCTCGGCTTTCGTGTCAAAAGTGCTTTTCCCCTTTTTATACACCAAAAACACTTATTTTACCAAACACTACCAGCTTTTACTTTTCAAAATCACTTTTTTCTCAAACACTATCAACTTTTACAACTAATCACTTTTTCCAAATCACCCCAAAAGTGCTTTTTTTAATCAGAAGCTGTTGCAAACACTCCCTCAGTATATATACTCATTTTATCTCATGTCTTAGAATGAAGCGTAACACTGAAACCTACGCTTTCTATGGACTATGGTCAACTTGATTAACTATTAATTGCTCTATCAGTCTTGCTAAGATTGTCTCATCTTTTCTTTTCGGTCCGTTATTTTAAGTTCTTCATACTCACTTTTATTACTAATCACACCACCTCCCAATGTCCCAATGTTAGTCGGACGGAGGTAGTACATGATTTTGAAAAAGCAATATGATGTGGTTATGGGGATGTTTGGTTCTTAGCGTGTTAGATGAAAACACCATTTTTTAACTTGGGAAAACGCTGGTAATACTAGCATTTTCGGTGGAAAACATTGGTAATGCGAGCGTTTTGGGTAAAAAAAAGATGGAAAACAAACACCCCCTATAACTTAGCTTTGATGGAATTTTTTTTGTCAAATTCATATGATCAATTGTTTAATACACCAAAAATTTTAAATTTCAGATAACATATTTGTATTATTTCAACTTCACTTTTCTTATGATGCACTCATACATTCTCCAATACATGTAATCTTAATTATATGATGACATTAAATAAAGGTCGCTCTACAATATGTATGGCCTCTTGCTAATCCAAGTTCATTTTTTATTTCTAAATAATTGCAGAATATTGATTATTGAACCATTTGGGGTAGTACAACTTGAATCCATAGAGAAACAATCCAAGTTCATTTTTTATTTCCAAATAATTGCAGAATATTGATTGAACCATTTGGGGTAGTAGTACAACTTGAATCCATAGAGAAACTATGGTTAATTATTATCTACAAGTTTATTAATTGTTCTTTTTCCTTAAACTTCACACAACTTCTAGAGCTAGAGGATGGAATTTATCAATGAAACCGAAAAAACTTTCCTATGAGATGTAAAATCAATTATTTCCAAAATCTCACCTTTGTTAAATACTATGATGAATTTATCAAGTATGTATGATGGATGTAAGCTTTCAAAAATAATATGTTTCTATATTCTTCTTTTGTTACATCCAGAATTCAATACTTTATTAGGCTCTTTTATAATGTCTTCATATTCAAAAAATTCAAATGCACCAATGCCCAATTTCAGTGGACATGGGTCATCAGAACTCCAATTGTTATCTCACTTTTTATACAAAATGTTTTTTTTGTTAGTCTGCCATCTTGAGTACACAATTAAACTCAACTCATAATTTAGTTGGCGGTGCGTATCATACTTGCATAGAATAAAAAATACGGACTTTTGAAACGTTACACTAGCTTACTACTTTTAAAAATAACTGCAATTGGCCATCTATTTAAGAAAATAACCCTGATAAAATCTCAAGCAACTAAAATAACTTAAAATAAAAACTTAATAAAATCTAGTTATCACCAGCAAATGTGATAACCACCTGGATCCAGGAATTTATTCAAACTTCAAATCCTCAAATAAAATAAAGTAATATTTATCACTTTATTATAACACTGAAATACTGAAAACCAAATAATATCTAGCCAGAAGCCGCCAAGGTCGTTCCCGTTAACTCATCTAGGCACGCGTTCCACTCTCTCATCATCTTCCTCGGCCTGGGCCTTACCCTTAGCTTTACTATCTGTACATGCGAAGAAAGAAAACTGATAAGCTTTACGCTTAGTAAGTCACTAAGGATCCACAAAAATGTGTAGAAGTCTATGTCAATTTATCAATAGATAAATTTAGGCTATAAGCATGCACTGAACAAATAACTAACACACAACTTCTCAAATACATTCTGAGGGAGATCTCAAAAGGAAATATTTTCTAAAATAATTTCTCAAAACTGCTGGAGAGATCTCAAAATTTCTTTCTAAAAACATCTCTATAAAACTATCTGAAAAGAGATCTCAAAACAACTTTCTGTAAAACTTTCTGAAAGAGATCTCAAAAACAACTTTCTGTGAAACTTTCTGTAAGAGATCTCATTAAACAATTTTCTGTAAAACTTTCTGAAAGTGATCTCATTAAACAACTTTCTGTACTACTCTTTGTGGCTAATTTTACTCTGTGGGCCCGTGATATGTACTCAAAGGCGCCAATCCGACAGCTCAGGGGAACGACCCACTAAACATATCTGACTCTCTGAAACTCTGATAACTCTGTGGGAACTTGTTCCCGAGTACATATCACTTAATCTTTCACTGTAAATATTAGTTCTTTTTAGGGAAAACTGTCAAATAGGTCCTCGAACTTTCATAAAAAAGTCAATTAAGTCCTTCTACAGGAGACTCTGTCCGGTCGTCGCGATTTGGGGCGGTTCCCGGTGGATTTTTTTGATGAAATTTTTTGTGCATCTTATTTATCAAGTCTAGTTTACTCATACCAAATTTCAGCTAAAAATTTAATCGGGAGCGCATTAAAATTAATTCGAGAACGCAAAAATGCGCAGTTATCTTCAAGAATTAATTTGAATGTGTTCCCGATTGAATTTTTAGCTGAAATTTGGTATGAGTAAACTAGACTTGGTGAATAAGATGCTCAAAAAAATTCATCAAAAAATTCCACCGGGAACTGCCCCAAATCGCGACGGCCGGACAGAACCTCCTATAGATGGACTTAATTGACCTTTTTATGAAAGTTCGAGGACCTATTTGACAGTTTTCCCTTCTTTTTATGGTGACGTTTGACTAAAAACATCATTAAATCTGAAAATAAGAGTACTGACAAAATCTTGACTATGCCAGATAGTAAACATAACTTAATTCAGCAAATAAAATAACTCAGCCAATAATTCATCAAATTCATATAGTAGCACATATATAGACTAAAATCATCTATTAAAAATCAACCAGACTTCTTCCTTTCATTTGGTTGAACAAACATGTACAGGTGGTAGTGAACTTACCTGTTAGCAGGTGACATCAAAATACTCAGATAAGTGTGGCACCTTGATAACGTCTTCCGGTAAGCTCTTCTTAAAACTCTTTAATTAAATATAAAGGATAATTAGAACTTCTATATTTTAATAGAACTCCCAACCATCTAATATTGCTCTACCAGATTCGATAAGTTGCTTCTTAAGGCTCTGGGTGCACAAGGGAAGGGAGACCACTACTAAGCTTCATTAATAAAACTACACAAACTTAAACTCAATTGTAACAAGTTATTTTGATAAAATATTTATAATATAAGGTTATTTTTAGTGGCCTGCTAGTAAAATAAATTTCTCATTTAAGGAACAAATGACAAGTCGAATAGACTTCTGAACCACTTGAAATCTATTTTGTAAGAACGAAGACTTCAATTAGAAGATAAATATAGTCTTCTAAAATATGATAATGACATCAAAGGAGAGGGATTTCATTTCACAAATAGGATAAATTAAATATTTTGAAGGGGACTAATTTCAAAAACGGACCGCACGGGAAACATGCCCCTGACTGTAATTTCCAAAGCTCCAATTCAAAAGTGATTCGATTGCAAAAAATTTAATAACACTATAATTAACTAGACTTTAACTAACTTAAATCAGTTTGTGAGGAAATACAGATTTGAATTGACAGGGATCAACAAAGATAGTTGTAAACTCTATTACGGTTAAAAATCCCACTGAAAAAAACCTACTTCTACTATTAAATCCTGAAGTACCAAAATTAAAAAGATAAACTTAAACCAGAAAGTAATTTCAGACTTACCAATTTTGAGGAGGTGATTCAAGCACGATTGGAAGAAAAGAAGACCTAGGTGGAGAGACGAGATAGCAACACAAGACCTGGGTTTTCCCTTGAGCCCTTCCGTACAAGTATATAGCTTAAATGCTATGTTCTTAGCATGCTATGAAAGAGACCTCTAGGGCTTTAGTTTTACAAAATGTGTTTATTAAACTTCAATCGGGCTAAAATAACTAATTGGGTCGCAGATTATCTTTAAGACAAATTTTCTGCACAAGCTTACATAAATATACTCCCTTTAAATGATAATATGATTAAATTCAAAATAATATTTACTTATTTATTTGAATTTCTTGGAACTTACCGGTCCACATTATCTGCCACAAACAAAACAATAAATCACATTATTCATAACAAAAACTTACTTAGCTGAATAAAATAATAACAACTGATATAACTAGCTCATAAATCCGGAGGTGTTACAACTTTAGATAACTGGGGAAATGGATGACTTCATATGCAATTTCGTAATTTGTAATCCCGTGCAACGCACGGGTGAAAGACTAGTAATTCAATACCCGAAGACTCCTACCTTTGGAGATGAGGAGAGTTGAATGTACAAAGTCTTATCACCGTACTAAAGCACATAAAGATGCTTACCGGATGAATCATGATGAAAATTAAGTGGATTTACTATTTGAGTGAACTATTTGGTTTTATTCCACCATATTTCCAATTAAACAAATCGTGAGTATTTGACTCCATTTGAAATGATGAAACTCCTCACTAACCTTTCAAATGTCAACAAAAATACTTTCTCCCCCTTCTTGAGCAGATTATAGTCCAAGTAAAAACATCCCTAGAACTGCAGCCTTATTAAAAGCCCATATCAAAAATAAATTGAACCTAGTCCTATCCAGCTCATATTAAAAACAAAGCCCAACCCAGCCCAACCGGGGATATAAGACCGAACATGTCCCATGCAGCCATGCGTAGATTCACCCAGAGTTGTTGCCACACCTATAAATGTAGAGCCCGTTTGGTTACACGAAAATCAGCTGCTTTGGCTGATTCTGCTGAAATTTATGAAGTTCTGACTGAAGTGACTGCATTTGCTGTTCTTGCTGATTTAAGAAAGGAAAAAATTAAAATATATTTTATTTATAAAATAAAGAAAAAGTTATATGTAAAAATAGCTAGAATGATCGTCTACGGTAACTTCAGTCAATACAGCGCGCTAAAACAAAAGTTACGTGTTTGGTGAAAAAGTCTGATAAGCCGAAAAACAGGGTTGACAAACCGCTTCTTTGTCAATCGAAATTCAAATTTTAGCAGCGGTTCACTGTCGATCGGCGCCGTTTAACGAACAACACCGATTTATCTTAGGTCAGTGGTTTTTATTTTGTGGGGTGCAGTTTCGTAATCTGGCTATTTTAGTAGTTATTTTAACCTTTTATTGTATCATCGTCGTTTTATAATACTACTAGCTAGTATGATATTTATGATTATATTTGCAATTGAATACCTTGTCCAATTTCCGTTTAGTCTCCTTGTTATCGTCGTCTTCGGTTATACGAATACATATCGATGTGCACGATCTTCATGTAGTTAGTAGTATCAGCTTTTTAGATCCATGTGAATTTCTCATAAAGTCTCTTATTATCTCATCTTTGTTGCTGATTTGATTTTTCCAAATCAAGGACGAAGAAATTTGACCACTTTCAACATATCAATGACCTGTATAATTATCTATTGTGAAAAGGAATGTGTTTGCCTTGAATCTGGTGGTCTTCCATACGGTTTTTCGTTTGTGCGCACAGGTTTTGCTGCATGTTTTGGGCTCGGGGTTTGCCCACTTGTGGGCCGTATACTTCACCATCTTAATTAGTAGTATTTCTAGGTTTTTGGAGCTTAATTAACTATGTTGTGATGCTTGTAGTATTGTGTTGCAGGTCAAATTCAATGTCAAGTCTTCTGCAAAAGTAGAAAGAAGTTTTGCACGTTTCCCGTACAAGTATATCTCCTTTGTTCTGTCCTCATACTATGTATTAACGAAAGGAGTAATTTTTTCTCAATCTTAAAAACATACCTTAGTAGCTAGAAGGTTCTGAATTGATAGATACACTTTGATTATATAGAGGCTGCCTGTATGGATGGAGTGAGTGTCAAAGCAGTTGAGAATCATGAGAGGGAGCCATGTAAGGAGAATGTACGAGAGGAGGTTGTGCATGATGTTTCAGCTAAGGATTCCAAGTTAAAGTATAAACGTGGTTGTGATCGTGGTCACATGGCGTGTGTTGAGAACTTTTGGGAGGAGGCCTGGAAATATCGTGATGGTAATATTGTGGGACTATTGGTTTTACTTCAAATTTTTATTCAGTAACATGGTGATATTTATTCTTGCGTAAGACATGATATCATTATGTTTGAGAGTTTGACTTTAAGCCACTTTATCACTTATTTTGATGTCAAAATATATAAAAATAATTAAATTAAAATAAAGATTGTTTACAAAAATGTGACTCGTGACTAGAGTAATAATGTACTCCCTCCGATTCAAAAACAAGTTCCAGTTCGGTTTACAATGCTTGAATCGGTTTACGATGCTTGACAGACGATAAAACAATGCTTGAATCGGTTTACGATGCTTGACAGACGATAAAACAACTCGATCCCTGTTCACACTCGAATTATTTTTAGTAAATAAAATTTACATATTAAGAAATTACATTAAAACCGCTACAAAGCCTGACCAAGAAAATTTCAATTTAATAAAAACTTGATATATATATATATATATATATATAATAAAAGATTAGGAGTGACTTAAGTTGACCAATGAATAGTAAAGTGGAACTTGTTTTTGAATCGGATGGAGTATTAACATTGTATTAACTATTAGTCATATTTGTGTTAATAAGTTTTATTTTAGTCATACACATACACAGTGCTTGATTATAGTTTGCCTGTTATTTTTGTGGTTACTAGACAACAGTGTCGGATCTTGGCTCCAAGTATGGGGTGTTCAAAATAATTATAGTGACTACCCAACACTATTACTTCGGTCAGCAGTTGTAACTTTTCTAACATTAAGGGGTGTTTGGAACTGATTCTGCTTCTGCTTCTTTTTTAAATGAGAAGCAGAATCAGTTTTCAGAAGCTAGTACCCCCAGCTTCTAAAAAAAACTGATTCTGGGAGTAATTTAGTGCACCAGAAGTGCTTCTGGAATTTCACTCAAACACTCCAGTTTCTGCTTCTGCTCCCTGAAGGAGCAGAATCAGTTTTGAGAATCAGATCCAAACACCCCCTAAAAACCCAATAAACAAGGTTAAAGCAAGAAATATTTCATAAAAATACAATATATAATTTATTACATCAATTTTATAGATGTTTTTTTACATTTTGTTTTCACAAATTTGGGTGTGAACACCTTTGAACAATATAGGTTCGCCCCTGCTATACAACCTACTATCTCACTTCTGGTTAAACACTTGAACATTATCATAGGTAGGGCCATAGGGGTCGAATATTGTATAGATTATGCACAGTGAGGATTAATTGTTTTGCAATTGTGCAGTGGATGTCATTCTATTTAATCTTGACCCGGATAATGATGATCTTTTGGACAAGGTATAAATTTTCAATTCTTTTCTAATAATTGGGAGATTATTATTTTTACATGTATTACTTAGTACGTACTGTATGTATGTAGTATATTCATCAAAAACTGTGCTCTGCATTTGAGTATTTGACTCTACTGTGTGCAAAGTAAGCACTAATTTAGCACTAATTTGGTTGTCACAAGTAACTCGGTTAAATGGAAGGGAGGGTTGGTCTCGTGTAGACTGTGTAGTATGTTTGGGAATTGCGAATATCAAGTCACTCTTTTTTCACAATAGCTCTTGTACATCGTATTTGATGTGTTTTTAGGATGAAACTATGGAGCTGCTCGAGGCCAGTTTATTGGAAATGGAAGAGGAGGAAGAAATGGAGCAGAGAGCAAAACTGACTAAATGTGGTAGCAGTGAGAAAGTTGAAGTTTAATACTGTATGAATGACTCTACATTGTCGCTCAATAAGTTAAGAATTGTGTTTGATTGCTTGAAGAAGAGTACTAGTTACTCCACCCGTGCGTTGCACGGGAGTTCAGTATATTATAATATTTTAAATGCAATTATATGGGGAAAAAAGTTTGAGAGTAATCCAATAAACTCAAAACAATAAATAGATTACAAAGTAAGATATATGTCATTATAATAGCAAACTAAAAAGGTGTACATGTAAGCCTGTTACATGGTAAAATTCACGTCTCTAATTTTCACAGCCTAATCGGGAAGGCCGTAAAAAAATATTAGTATGTAACATCAACTCGTTGGACTTGTTACTCACGGTACCATCGCCACATACCCCTTTTGATGTGAGACAAGAGGGAGGTGGGAGGAAGCTATCAAGGTACCATGAGGGGGTCCATTTACACATTATTTTGAGAGAAATGCCAAATAGGCTATCCCCTCACTCACCCTCTCCCATCATTTCGGCCAAAGAGACCCAAGAGAGAAGGATAGCTCTTGCAACCTCATCCTCCATAGCCAAGAACTGAACTCAAGCAAGGAAGCTCCAAGGAGGAAGATTAAAGGGAGAAAAAGGCTAGGAAAAGTGAGAAAGATTAAGGTAATGACCTTGTATTAACTTTTCCTTTATTTTTCCCCTAACCTATGAGATACATATCTTATGGAGAACCCTTGAGGTTGTTCTACATGACAATAGTGTGGAATAATGGGTTGGGGAGTAGTTCTAAGTCCAAGAACGGACTTAGAAGCCAAACCGACCGGTTCACCGGAAAATAACCTTTTAAGGGTTATGTGTATTGATTAAGGTTTTATGATGTTAAAACCTTGTTAGGAACTTGATTTAGAGTATCTTTGAGCTTCGCCGGAGTTTCGCCGGAGTTGGTCAAAGTTGGCCGGAGTTGGTCAAAGTTCACCGGAATCGGTCAAAGTTCAACCGCGGAGCGTAGAACACGCTTAAGCTCACTTAAGGTGAGGATGACCGACTATATTGCTTATAATTATTGGGTTAATTTCATAAGATTACCTACATGAATTATATGTGTTTGGCATGATGTATTTATAATAATAAAATGCCTAAATGAGATTTTTATTGTTTATAAGCAAAAATGCATAATATACAAATTTATGAATAAATTGTGTATGATTATGTGTTATGAATACAATGGTATAATAGTTGTGTAAACTATAAACTAAATTGTGATAAATATACTTTTACCTCATGTAAGGAAGTCATGGGAGGATAAAAGTGATATTTTGATATTAGAGCCAAGTTATACTTGAATGTGGAATTTAATTGAGATATTCAAATTATTATGAACTTAAGTTACCTTTGGAGTAGGCCTTAAGGGTTACTCAAAATGGATGGAACCTAGACTAAGAAGTAGTTTAGGGATTAGTTGACGTGACTATGAGCCGAGCTCTAGCACGTGGTAGCATGACTATGAGCCGAGCTCTAGCAAACGTAGGGTGACTATGAGCCGAGCTCTAGCACAAATTAGTATGACTATGAGCCGAGCTCTAGCAAACGTAGAGTGACTATGAGCCGAGCTCTAGCACAATTTAGTATGACTATGAGCCGAGCTCTAGCAAATGTAGTGTGACTATGAGCCGAGCTCTAGCACAATTTAGCATGACTATGAGCCGAGCTCTAGCATGAAGGAACATGAGTTAAGTACAAATGAATAACATCTTGGATTGAGGGTCTTGGAAATTGAAACTTTGATTATACTTAGTATAGTTGTCATTGTACTTGTCAAATGCTTCCAAGTACTGACCTCCCCTTCACGGGGGAGGCCACCTCACAGTTTCAGGTAGGGAGTAGAGCTTGCTACTACCGTTCGTTGCTTCGGGAATTCAAGGAGGAAGGCGGGGTTCGTACTTCTCCTGTTTCTGTTTTGAAAACAATTTAAATAATGCTCATGGATATTATTTCGAATATTTATTTGGGGGCTTGTATGCCCGTGGTTGCCACGTGTGGCTTGAATATTTGTAATTATGTTTCCGCTGCTTAATTAAATATTTTACGTTATGATTGTTTATGGATGTACTATGTGTGAATGGTATTCAAGACGCCTAGTATAGTATGGATGAGTTGGACTGCGGTTGACTATTCGTACTGTACGGCGGGTTGTTGACGTGTCCGGTAGGTCCGGGGCGTGACAATTTAATTGGTATCAGAGCCTTAGTCCGTAAACTTCATAATGAAGCTTCAAAACCTCTTTTGAAAATGAATTTGAAAACCATGAGCATAAAAAGTTTTGTACTTATAGAACTTTTGGTACTTGAGTTGCAAAGTCTCTAATTGTTAAGATGGTACCCTTAACAATTGGTATGACGGTGATTTGAGCCAAAAGATGTCTTTAAGTACCTATCCGTCACTTGACATTGACACGAGTCTAATGGCTCATTCTAAACTTCTTTCAGAAATGGAACGTACCGGTAGAATTACTCGACGGAACCCGACTGGCCAGGCGCTGGGAGGATCCCAACATGGCAGTCGGGGGGGATCAAGAGAGTCTAGGGGACAGGACCGTGCAGGCCACTCGCTGACCGTGAGTGACGGTCACGTGGAAACAATAGATGAGCACTATGAGTCCGAGGAGGATTCAACTTACCAACCGGGAACTGAGCCGGTTGAGACCCCATATGATGGGGAACACGACGATGCTAGTGATGAGAGCGATGATAATGACGCTCTTGAACGGATTGAGGAATTGCTCCGGCAATACCAACAAGATCGCCAAAGGCGCCGGGCAAGGCGTGCTTTGGAAGGGGCTTCGAGGAGAGGAAGCCGCGCGACTCCTAGGGAGAGCATTGAACTCCGAGGAGGTCGAGGTGCCGAGGTTCCTATCATAAGAATCTCAAAGTACCTAAAGGAGGCAAGAGACTTGGGATGTAAGCCGTTTGATGGAACGGGAGACATCTCCGTGGCGGCCGAGTGGATCAAGAGATTCAATGAAGCAGCCCTTGATATGCAGCTGCCACCCCATATGAAGATGAGGGTGGCAACAAGGTTGCTAGAAGGAATGGCGTCCACGTGGTGGGACGGTGTCAAGGGGAAGTATGGTGAGACGGTCACTTGGGAGAACTTCAGGCAAGAATTCTTTAGCCAATACTACTCCGACTTCGAGGTGAACTTGAAGAGAAGGGAGTACACGAATTTGACCCAAGGAGGGGAATGCACGGTGAAGGAACTTGAGCACAAGTTCAGAAAACTTGCTGAGTTCATACCGGAGTACATATGTGACGAAAACCGGATGGTGAACCATTTCTGGGATGCCTTAGACCTTGACATACGTGAGAGGGCAACACAATTGCCTAATATGACGTTTAGTCAAGTGGTTGAACAAGGCTTGAAGGGAGAAAAAGAGTGGGAGGAAAGAAAGCGAAGGAACGCCGAAGAGGCGAAGAAGAGGAAATGGGAGAACCATGGCCCCCAAGGTTCTAACAAAAAGGGGAACCACGGGGGAGGGGGATCGTTCAGAGCGCCGGCACCGCCATCCAAGGGAAACTCGGCCTTCGGCGGGCACAACTCGGGCTCACAAGCCTCAACGGCGCCCAGATGCAGAAATTGCAACCGGAGCCACGCCGGTAAGTGTCGCGATCCGCCGCGGTGTTACCAATGTGGGGACACGGGGCACATTAAGCCAAATTGCCCTCAACTTGGTAGGAACCGAGGAGCGGGATCAAGCGGCGCTACTACGGCAAGTAGGAGCCGAACCGGAGCACCTCATGCTAGTACGGGACAAGGGGGAGCAAGTACGAGCAACGCACCCTCCGTGAACCAAGGAAGGACCCAAGCAAGGGTCTACGCAATGACGGAGGCGGATGCCCGAGCTAACCCAGATTCGGTTGCAGGTTTGACCGCTTAACTCCTCTCGCTTTACGCATTCCCATCCATAAATTGAAGTTATAAATCCTAGAATCCAGGTGAGAGCAAACGTAAGATCGAAATGGGAAAAGAGAGCAAACCATGTTACTACCCGACCGGGTAGGGCAATAAACCCGACCGGGTAGGACAAGTTTTTGCCCTCGTAAGCATTCTGGATCACATACCCGACCGGGCATTTTGGGCCACCCGATCGGGTCTACTGAAAAATCCTACTGGAATACCCACTGGAACACCTACCCGACCGGGTCTGGTGGTGTACCCGACCGGGCCTGATGAGAAAATCTGGGCCCGACATGCTACCAGACCGGGTAGAGTGGGAGATTACCCACTGGAACACAAACCCGACCGGGTCTTATGATGTACCCGACCGGGTCTGATGAATATCGTGGCCCGACTTGCTACCAGGTCGGGTAGAGTGGGAGATTATCCACTGGAACCCATACCCGACCGGGTATGGCATGTTACCCGACCGGGTACACCCCAAGGTGTTCGTCAAATGAAAAAGTTGTCTTCATGAAAGTTGTAGATATTTTCATTGTCTAAATGATGGAATTTGAATCGAACGATTTGGTTAAGTATGTGAAGAGATATGATCAAAACGGTGAGACAGTGTCAATTTATATCTCAACTGCGAACGTTAACTATAATTGGGGGACTTTGCCCACTTTAAGGACATAATTTCGCATTATGTTCTTCGTAGGATTGGTCGGTATGTTAGAGAGGTATCTTACATGGCTTATAAATGTAGGAACACTAAAGATTAATGGGAGATGTGCGAGAATCCTCATCGATACCGGGGCGCAACGATCATTTGTGAGTGAGGCATTCGCCGGGGGATTCAACGCACCCCTGGTACCGATGACTCAAGCCCTATTGGTATCCACACCCCTAGGGGAAGACATCGAGAGAGATAGCCACTATCCATCGTGTGAGGTGGAAGTGGAGGGCCAAAACTTGTCGTGTGATTTCGTGCCGCTGAGTATGATTGAGTTCGATGCAATCCTGGGGATGGATTGGCTTGAGAAGCATCATGCTAGGGTCGATTGTTACACGAAAGTACTTGAACTCGAAGGCAATGAAGGGGTGACCTTACGCTTCGAGGGGGATAGGGCAAAATCCAATAGTTGTATCATATCCGCTGTGAGGGCTAAGAATATGATGAGGAAGGGATGTCACGCATATCTAGCGTACGTGGTGGACAAAACCAAGGAAGAGGCGAGCATTGATGATGTGAGGGTGGTATGCAAGTATCCGGATGTCTTTCCAGAAGACTTACCGGGGCTTCCACCCGATAGGGAGATTGAGTTCGTGATCGAGGTCGAGCCCGGCACCAAACCAATCTCCATACCGCCATACCGTATGGCACCCGCTGAACTTAACGAGTTAAAAACCCAATTGCAAGAGCTTTTGGATAACGGTTTCATCAGACCAAGCCACTCCCCGTGGGGAGCACCAGTCCTTTTTGTGAAAAAGAAGGATGGAACACTTCGAATGTGCATTGACTATCGTCAACTGAACAAGGTCACAATCAAGAATAGGTATCCTTTGCCTAGGATTGATGACTTGTTTGATCAACTACGAGGAGCAACCGTGTTTTCAAAGATTGACTTGAGGTCGGGGTACCATCAATTGAAGATTAAGGAGGATGACATACCGAAGAGTGCTTTCCGCACGAGGTATGGGCATTTTGAGTTCCTCGTTATGTCGTTTGGGTTAACAAACGCTCCGGCGGCATTCATGGACTTGATGAACCGAGTATTTCACAAATACTTGGACCGATTCGTGATTGTGTTCATTGATGACATCTTGATCTACTCAAGGAGTGAGGAAGAACATGAGGAGCACTTGATACTCGTTCTTGAGACACTACGGGAGAAGCAACTCTATGCCAAATTTGCTAAATGTGAATTTTGGCTTAAGGAGATTGGCTTTCTCGGGCACGTGGTTTCGGGATCGGGAATTGCTGTCGACAACAAGAAGATAGAAGCCATCACCGAATGGGAGAGGCCAAAGAACGTCAAGGAAATTCGTAGTTTCCTGGGATTGGCAGGATACTATAGAAAGTTCGTGGAAAAGTTCTCTGTTTTGGCATCACCGTTGACAAAGCTCACTCGAAAAGGAGCTAAGTTTGTATGGGATGACAAGTGTGAGAAAGGATTCACTGAACTGAAGAAGAGATTAACCGAGGCACCGGTACTTGCATTACCCAAACAGGGTATGGGGTACGATGTCTATAGTGACGCGAGCATCCAAGGGCTTGGATGTGTGTTAATGCAGGAGGGGAGGGTAATTGCCTATGCTTCACGACAGTTGAAGAAGCATGAGGTAAATTACCCCACCCATGATCTAGAGTTGGGAGCAGTGGTGTTCGCACTGAAGATTTGGAGACATTATCTCTACGGGGAGACATGTCACATATACACTGACCATAAGAGCTTGAAGTACGTGTTTACTCAGAAAGAGTTAAACATGAGGCAGAGACGGTAAATGGAGTTGATAAAGGACTACCATCTAGTGATTGAGTACCATCCAGGCAAGGCAAATGTGGTGGCAGATGCTTTGAGCCGGAAGAGCTCATCTGGGGCATTGATAGCTAATTTGAGGGCATTAAGAGCCCAACTGGAGGTGTCCAGTAATGGTGCCTTATTGGCACGGTTTGAGGTGAGACCTACTTTGCTTGATGAGATCAAGAAGGGTCAGGAAACTGACGATGAAATTATGAAGATCAGGGAACGCATGCAAGCGGGACCGGTGGAGGACTTCAGGGAAAGAGACGACGGTCTTTTATTATTTCGTGACCGAGTGTGTGTGCCGGCAGATGATGAGCTCCGAAAGTCCATCTTAGAGGAAGCTCATTCATCGGCTTATGCCATGCACCCGGGGGGCACGAAGATGTATCGCGATTTGAAGGAAAGTTACTGGTGGTCCGGTATGAAGAGAGAGATAGCCGAGTACATCAGTCGGTGCCTTACTTGTCAGCAAGTCAAGACAGAACATCAGCACCCAGCTGGGTTATTACAGCCACTTTCCATTCCAGAATGGAAGTGGGAGCATGTGACTATGGATTTCGTGGTGGGGTTGCCACGGACCGTGAACAACTATGATGCGGTATGGGTAGTAGTTGATAGGCTCACCAAGAGTGCACACTTTTTGCCTATTAACATCACTTACCCTCTTGAAAGATTGGCAAAGCTATACACGGAGGAGATTGTGAGACTACATGGAGTCCCGATATCCATTGTCTCGGATAGGGATCCACGATTCACATCTCGATTTTGGCCCAAGTTTCAAGCATCTTTGGGTACTGACGTGCACTTTGTCGTGTGTGCACTCAAAATAAATTCAATACTAGCACTAATACGTAGTATAGTGAAGTAGAGTTCGTATCCACAGGGAAAGGAATAATTCTCTTTTTATAAACTAGTAAATAAAAGGGGGTTTTGGGATTGAGTGATTTAATTAAATTAAACACGAAGATGAACGAGTTACGTGGTTTAAATCAAAGATAAAAAGGACTTGGCATTGCTACTTTCCACTTGTTGATATATTTTAGTCGATCATTGTTATATCTAAAACTTATTCCCTCTCGAATACTCAATCGAGGAGTATATCCAATTCATCGAGGGTAGCTATTAACAACGACCGTTCATTAATAACCCTTACTATTAGTCAAGTATAGAACACCGCCATATACCGACTTAATAGTAGCATTTAATCTCTTAACTCCTTGATGAAATCAATTGAGATTGATAACCTCAACACAACGGTTTCGGTTTAACCAACAAAATTAATCCCTCTTAAGTTTATTAACCATGACCGTGCATTAATAAACCGAAGTTACTTACTTGTGAAGCCATCAACGATTAACCATCGGTTCGTTGATCGTTTCTAGTAGTAATTAATGTCGAGATGTTAACTAATTGTCATCTTAGCAACACTCCCCAACATTAATATAGAGATAGATTAAGGGAAGAATTAATATTCAAGGAAGAAGATTAAATATGAATAATCCTACAATAACTAATGTCAAGATGTTATCTAATTGTCATCTTAGCAACACTCCCCAACATTAATATATAGAGGAAGAAAATAAATACTACCATAATTAATGTCGAGATGTTAACTAATTGTCATCTTAGCAACACTCCTCAACATTAATATATAGATAGATTAAGGGAATAATTAATATTCAAGGGAAGAAGATAAGAAAATAACTCACAACTTTAATAATCAACAAGCTTCAAGAGCAACACCAAGAAATGGAAGTTTAGCTCCTCATTTGGAGACTAAACATGCTAAAAGAAATATAAAGAAATGCTATTCTAGACTGAGCTTAAGTATAGGAAAGAAGGGATTGGTTTTTTAAAGTGAAGGAAAGGAGGTGTATTTATAGGCTTTTTGAGGTGCAGGCTCGGGTACTCGATCGAGTATATACAGATACTCGATCGAGTATGTGTAGAAATACCAGATTCGAGGTATACTCGATCGAGTATATGTTCATACTCAGTCGAGTATGTGCAGAAAGTGATATTCGAGCCATACTCGACCGATTTCGGGTTTAATCTCAAAGGCATACTCGATCGGGTATGTCGGTCTACCCGATCGAGTATAGACACTAAATCGTGGCCAAAATCTTCCCGGCATGTTCCTTTGTCTTCGGATCCGATCCGATTTGAAGTTTCAACCTTATACTCGATCGAGTATAGGTAATACTCGACCGAGTATAGACCAAAATCAGGATTTTCCCTTTTGTCTTGTGATTTTGCACCTTCCTTTCACTTTTGGGGTTCACCAACTGTCCTTTGAGTGATGGTAGACCTGTTTGAGCTCAGAATGACCCTAATCTAAACAAATTACAAGAATTCAACAAACTAAACTATTACACCAAAAGTGTGTAATTTCCGAAATACTAAACAACCAAAACTAGCTAAAAACGTAAACATACATACGGAAATTACAAGTGTATCAACTCCCCCACACTTAGTTCTTTACTCGACCTCGAGTAAAACAGAAACATCCAACCGGTTTAAGAGTTTTCCAAAAGTTCAAGAAAGAAGGAAACTAAGACCACCAAGGGGAAAAATGAGTTTTTACAACAACATTCTTTCTTGGGTTTAATGATCTTCTATGCTCCATCTTCTTGCCTTTTTTTTTTCTTCTTTTTCTTCTCTTCTTCCTCTTTTTTTCCAAAGAGATTAAATGAGTGCATGCAAAAATAAATATTTCTCTCATATCTCTCATTTTGCCTAGGAGCCTTTTCAGGTTTTCATCCTAGCATCTCTTTTCATTTTCCATTCTCCCAACTCACTCATCATTTTTCACAAGCCTTTTTTTGCTTAGATTGCCCATTTTGTTGGGTTTTCAACCTAACTAGCATTTCTTTTCTTCATTTTTTTTTTTGTTTTTTTTTGTTTTTTTTTTTTGGTTTTTTTTTTAAAGAAGTTCATGCGTAGTAAAAGGTAGAAAATAAGATTACATACTCATGATGAGTCTCCTCCCCCACACTTAGTTCAAGCACTGTCCCTAGTGCCCAATTTCGGCTTTTGTTGTTAGTGGAGTAGGGTGATTTTGATTTTTGGTAGGTTGTGGGTGTTTTGGTGGGGAAATGATGGAGATATGGTAGAGAGAAGGTAGAAAAATGGAGTTTTGGGGAGAAGGGGTCGAGGTTGGTATGGGTGTTTGGAGAAGATGAAGTGTTTTGGGGTGTGTTTTGGGGTTAAATCGCAGGTATACCCGATCGGGTGCCTCTCTATACCCGATCGGGTACTGGAGACAGGGGGTGCGAATATGGCTTTTCCAGTGATACTCGACCGAGTATTGATAGATACTCGATAGGGTATAGGAGACAGGCTGCTCGTGGTTTTGATTTTCCAGACATACTCGACCGAGTATTGACTTATACTCGATCGGGTATGTCTCCAAATACACCTTTTTTTTTCTTTTTTTTTACACACGCACACAAACTGAAATAAACATGAAAAGAAAACATACCTTGCTTGGGTTGCCTCCCAAGAAGCGCCTAATTTAACGTCGCGGCACGACGCCATCATTGTGTTCAATCGTTCAAGCTTGGATCATGATAATTAATTTTCTTCAAATTTTCACTCCTAGGACCTCCATAGGAGTGCTCAATTTCTCGACTCTCCACTTTGGAAATCTTTCCAGGATCAAATATCCAGATTTTCATTGATTTATGTGGTGGGAGGAAGGGGAAGAAATTATCATGTAGTATGGTCAATGAAAAGTTTTTCGATCCCTCAATTTTGAAGGAGATTTCAGAAATGTCATTTTCCATTTCAAGTTTACGAGATTCTCTTAAAGCTTCCAGAGATGATGGAGATACCTCAAAGGATGATAATGACAAAAATTTGAATTTGAAGCTCAGCTTATCCTCTTCTTTGACCAGTTGGAGCTCCGTGTCTTTTTCTTCTTCTACTTCTTCTGGATTCTGGATCTCCTTTTGTATCTCCTTTTCATTTGTCAATGTGATTGCAAAAGTTTGCTGTTTAGGATCACATTCTATTTGAGAAGGAAGTTTTTTCGAATCCCTTGCTTCAAGCCTACTCACGGCTCCGGCTATTTGACTCATTTGAGTTTCCAAGTTTAAAATGCTAGACTTGGTCTCATTTTGGAATTGCACCATGTTGTTTTGCATGGTGGTCATGTTGGTAGCAATAGCCCGGACCATATCCTCCGTAGACATGTTAGAGTTGGGGAACGGATCATACCTCATGTGAGGTTCATCCCTTTTGTAACCAACATCATCACTTTTAAGGTATTCATCTTGGAGCTTTGGGCAGAAATCCGTAAGATGTCTGTGAGACATGCAAATGTTGCATGTCTTGGCATCTTGAGCTTTTGGGCTTAAGATAAATTCCTTTATTAGAGAAGTCAAGTCGGAAATTTGACTCTCTAGGGATGATAGTTTGGTATCCATATACTCATGAAAGCTCAGAAATAGAAGAGTAAGATTTTATTTTATTTATTTTTTTTTTCTAAATTTTTGTTGTTTTTATTTTTTATTTTATGAGATAAAATAAAAAGAAAAATAATTGCCTTTCCCCGGCAACGGCGCCAAATTTGACGTGCACTTTGTCGTGTGTGCACTCAAAATAAATTCAATACTAGCACTAATACGTAGTATAGTGAAGTAGAGTTCGTATCCACAGGGAAAGGAATAATTCTCTTTTTATAAACTAGTAAATAAAAGGGGGTTTTGGGATTGAGTGATTTAATTAAATTAAACACGAAGATGAACGAGTTACGTGGTTTAAATCAAAGATAAAAAGGACTTGGCATTGCTACTTTCCACTTGTTGATATATTTTAGTCGATCATTGTTATATCTAAAACTTATTCCCTCTCGAATACTCAATCGAGGAGTATATCCAATTCATCGAGGGTAGCTATTAACAACGACCGTTCATTAATAACCCTTACTATTAGTCAAGTATAGAACACCGCCATATACCGACTTAATAGTAGCATTTAATCTCTTAACTCCTTGATGAAATCAATTGAGATTGATAACCTCAACACAACGGTTTCGGTTTAACCAACAAAATTAATCCCTCTTAAGTTTATTAACCACGACCGTGCATTAATAAACCGAAGTTACTTACTTGTGAAGCCATCAACGATTAACCATCGGTTCGTTGATCGTTTCTAGTAGTAATTAATGTCGAGATGTTAACTAATTGTCATCTTAGCAACACTCCCCAACATTAATATAGAGATAGATTAAGGGAAGAATTAATATTCAAGGAAGAAGATTAAATATGAATAATCCTACAATAACTAATGTCAAGATGTTATCTAATTGTCATCTTAGCAACACTCCCCAACATTAATATATAGAGGAAGAAAATAAATACTACCATAATTAATGTCGAGATGTTAACTAATTGTCATCTTAGCAACACTCCTCAACATTAATATATAGATAGATTAAGGGAATAATTAATATTCAAGGGAAGAAGATAAGAAAATAACTCACAACTTTAATAATCAACAAGCTTCAAGAGCAACACCAAGAAATGGAAGTTTAGCTCCTCATTTGGAGACTAAACATGCTAAAAGAAATATAAAGAAATGCTATTCTAGACTGAGCTTAAGTATAGGAAAGAAGGGATTGGTTTTTTAAAGTGAAGGAAAGGAGGTGTATTTATAGGCTTTTTGAGGTGCAGGCTCGGGTACTCGATCGAGTATATACAGATACTCGATCGAGTATGTGTAGAAATACCAGATTCGAGGTATACTCGATCGAGTATATGTTCATACTCAGTCGAGTATGTGCAGAAAGTGATATTCGAGCCATACTCGACCGATTTCGGGTTTAATCTCAAAGGCATACTCGATCGGGTATGTCGGTCTACCCGATCAAGTATAGACACTAAATCGTGGCCAAAATCTTCCCGGCATGTTCCTTTGTCTTCGGATCCGATCCGATTTGAAGTTTCAACCTTATACTCGATCGAGTATAGGTAATACTCGACCGAGTATAGACCAAAATCACGATTTTCCCTTTTGTCTTGTGATTTTGCACCTTCCTTTCACTTTTGGGGTTCACCAACTGTCCTTTGAGTGATGGTAGACCTGTTTGAGCTCAGAATGACCCTAATCTAAACAAATTACAAGAATTCAACAAACTAAACTATTACACCAAAAGTGTGTAATTTCCGAAATACTAAACAACCAAAACTAGCTAAAAACGTAAACATACATACGGAAATTACAAGTGTATCAGGTACTAAACTGAGGTTTAGCACAGCTTTTCATCCACAGACGGATGGACAATCCGAGAGAGTGATACAGATATTGGAGGACATGCTTAGGGCATGTGCTCTGGAGTTCCAAGGAAGTTGGGACAAGCATTTGGCTCTAGTTGAGTTTGCCTATAACAACAGTTATCAGGCGAGTATTGGCATGCCTCCATATGAGGCATTGTATGGGAGAAAATGCAGAACACCGTTGTGTTGGGACGAGGTTGGCGAGGCCAAGCTCGAAGAGATTGAACTTGTTGAAATCACCAAGGCTAAGGTGAAAGTCATTCAGGACAGACTCAAGGCTGCCCAAGATCGGCAGAAGAGTTATGCCGACAAACGAAGAAGGCCATTGGAGTTTGAAGTCGGTGATAGGGTCTTCCTAAGGATTTCTCCTTGGAAGGGTATCATCCGATTTATATCGAGGGGAAAACTTAACCCCAGATACATTGGTCCATTTGAAATCCTTGAAAGGATAGGGGATGTGGCATACCGTCTCAAGTTGACGCCAGAACTTGAGAAGATACACGACGTGTTTCATGTATCGATGCTCAAGAAATACGTGAGAGACCCGTCTCATATTCTCGAAAGGCCACCGGTAGAGATACGCGAAGATCTGCAATATGCGGTAGAACCGGTGAAGATCGTGGGTCAACAGGTGAAGAAACTGAGGAACAAGGAGATCCCTATGGTAAAGGTTCTTTGGAGGAGTGATCGAGTCGAAGAAGAAACCTGGGAGACCGAGGTCTCAATGAGGGAGCAATACCCGTTTCTTTTCGATTAGACACATGGATTTCGGGGACGAAATCCCAAATAAGGGGGGGTGAACTTGTAACACCGTCCCCAAATGCATTTACTCTTAAGTGAATAATATTGTATTTAACCTTATGGATTGGGTAACGAGTTTACGATGTTATGAATTTTTATTAATTCTTTTGCGTGAATAGTAAATTCGCACGTGGGGCCCACACCGGGAGCGGGGGCCGCCCGATATTTCCGGGACCACATATTTTATTCATCTTGGTCTAGATAATATTTATATGGTGGTGGATATCTCATTTGAGCCATGGGAAGGTCCAGAGTTGACCGATTTGTCAAAAGAGGCCCAAATGCCGGTATTGGCAATTTAACCGATGAAAGCCCGAAATTGAATCTCGGGGACTTATAAATTAAAGTTGGGAGATGAATATTCATTATAGGGGTCATAATGATGGAGAACACATAATATATTTTATTTGACCCGATAAAATAAAATATATCTAAAACAGTCCGAAAAATACAACTTTCGGGACCAATTGTACACTTCTGGACAAAAAGGGTTGACCTCCCACATGGGTGGGGGCCAACCCACGAATTTGGCAGCCAAAGGGGGCTGATTTGTGTCACACTTGAGCTGTGAGACAAGAGGGAGGTGGGAGGAAGCTATCAAGGTACCATGAGGGGGTCCATTTACACATTATTTTGAGAGAAATGCCAAATAGGCTATCCCCTCACTCACCCTCTCCCATCATTTCGGCCAAAGAGACCCAAGAGAGAAGGATAGCTCTTGCAACCTCATCCTCCATAGCCAAGAACTGAACTCAAGCAAGGAAGCTCCAAGGAGGAAGATTAAAGGGAGAAAAAGGCTAGGAAAAGTGAGAAAGATTAAGGTAATGACCTTGTATTAACTTTTCCTTTATTTTTCCCCTAACCTATGAGATACATATCTTATGGAGAACCCTTGAGGTTGTTCTACATGACAATAGTGTGGAATAATGGGTTGGGGAGTAGTTCTAAGTCCAAGAACGGACTTAGAAGCCAAACCGACCGGTTCACCGGAAAATAACCTTTTAAGGGTTATGTGTATTGATTAAGGTTTTATGATGTTAAAACCTTGTTAGGAACTTGATTTAGAGTATCTTTGAGCTTCGCCGGAGTTTCGCCGGAGTTGGTCAAAGTTGGCCGGAGTTGGTCAAAGTTCACCGGAATCGGTCAAAGTTCAACCGCGGAGCGTAGAACACGCTTAAGCTCACTTAAGGTGAGGATGACCGACTATATTGCTTATAATTATTGGGTTAATTTCATAAGATTACCTACATGAATTATATGTGTTTGGCATGATGTATTTATAATAATAAAATGCCTAAATGAGATTTTTATTGTTTATAAGCAAAAATGCATAATATACAAATTTATGAATAAATTGTGTATGATTATGTGTTATGAATACAATGGTATAATAGTTGTGTAAACTATAAACTAAATTGTGATAAATATACTTTTACCTCATGTAAGGAAGTCATGGGAGGATAAAAGTGATATTTTGATATTAGAGCCAAGTTATACTTGAATGTGGAATTTAATTGAGATATTCAAATTATTATGAACTTAAGTTACCTTTGGAGTAGGCCTTAAGGGTTACTCAAAATGGATGGAACCTAGACTAAGAAGTAGTTTAGGGATTAGTTGACGTGACTATGAGCCGAGCTCTAGCACGTGGTAGCATGACTATGAGCCGAGCTCTAGCAAACGTAGGGTGACTATGAGCCAAGCTCTAGCACAAATTAGTATGACTATGAGCCGAGCTCTAGCAAACGTAGGGTGACTATGAGCCGAGCTCTAGCACAATTTAGTATGACTATGAGCCGAGCTCTAGCAAATGTAGTGTGACTATGAGCCGAGCTCTAGCACAATTTAGCATGACTATGAGCCGAGCTCTAGCATGAAGGAACATGAGTTAAGTACAAATGAATAACATCTTGGATTGAGGGTCTTGGAAATTGAAACTTTGATTATACTTAGTATAGTTGTCATTGTACTTGTCAAATGCTTCCAAGTACTGACCTCCCCTTCACGGGGGAGGCCACCTCACAGTTTCAGGTAGGGAGTAGAGCTTGCTACTACCGTTCGTTGCTTCGGGAATTCAAGGAGGAAGGCGGGGTTCGTACTTCTCCTGTTTCTGTTTTGAAAACAATTTAAATAATGCTCATGGATATTATTTCGAATATTTATTTGGGGGCTTGTATGCCCGTGGTTGCCACGTGTGGCTTGAATATTTGTAATTATGTTTCCGCTGCTTAATTAAATATTTTACGTTATGATTGTTTATGGATGTACTATGTGTGAATGGTATTCAAGACGCCTAGTATAGTATGGATGAGTTGGACTGCGGTTGACTATTCGTACTGTACGGCGGGTTGTTGACGTGTCCGGTAGGTCCGGGGCGTGACAATTGATGCGAAAAAAGGGTCAAAGCTGCGGAGGAAGATGATAACCTTTTCCAATGACCGATCCTCACTTTTTTATTAACGATTTTTGCATAACTAACTATTAATGAAATTATTGCATATTCACTAATAGATGTTTAAAGTTCATTTTAAAGTTTGCTAATAGAAGTCTATTCAAAACGTGCTTTTACGGTTCTATTCACAGCTACACACACATGGAGTTTGAAATTATTGTTTAGGTTTGGTGCTTTCAAGAGATAACTATTTCTTACCACCTCTCTATTTGGATCCTCTAATTCTTTGTTTCCCTGTACTTTCTAGTACCATATAGCAATTTTAATGATTTATTTTTTAATAAGATTAAAGTTCTTTTTAAATTAATAAATGTATTTTCTTGTTAATTAACAATTTTACTGGTGATCCTTTTTCTTAAGGTTGTATGATCTATTTACAACCAAATGACAATCCTGTTATACTATGCACCCATTTATTATAGATAACATACTTCATAAAAGAACTTAATTGAAGTACCCTTTTGATAGCACTAAAATTGACTAATTTAAATTTCCATTGAAATTTATGAAATTATAACTAAAATGGTTGAATTGGCTAAATTATGAAAAACTAATACTCTCTCCGTGCCATAAAACTTTGCCAAATTTCTTCTTTGATCGTTCCAAAAAAGTTTGCCAATTTCATTTTAAAATATGAAATAAGTGGTTGAAATTAATTATCTCTCATCTGCACAAAATCTAAACTACACATTTTTTACTTTAATATTTTACGTAGAAGTCAAAGTTGGCCAAGTTTAGTCATTAGTGAGGCAGATGGAGTATCTAAAATTATTTGATTAATAAAGTACAGAACACATTATATGAACAAAATAGCTAACATCGTCCTTTAGGCAAACTTAGTCAATCCAAAGTAATTTAAACCTAATTTATTTCTATTATTACACAACTCAACGCGTAAAATAAAAATTACGCCTTTTGATACGACTTAAAAACTACCAAAATAATCATCAATGTATTGAATTTCAAATAATCATAAATCAGGCTAGTTAAAAACTAAATATAAAGAGTAAAAGCAACAATAAAAAGGAAAAAGGCTGTATCGTGATATTCTACCACTCCAAGGCGACTTAGGGTTGGTTTGCAACTGCTTTTAAAAAAGCACTTCTCAGCTTTTGGCTTTAAAAAACACTTATTTTCCCAAACACTACAACTTTTATTTTTCTCGGCTTCCACGTCAAAAGTGCTTTTACTTTTTCTATTACACAAAAAACACTTATTTTACCAAACACTACCCACTTTTACTTTTCAAAATCACTTTTTTCTCAAACACTATCAACTTTTATTTAATCACTTCTCCCCATTTCATTAAAAAAAGCACTTTTTTAAAAGCAGAAGCTGTTGCAAACAAGCCCTTAAACAGATTCATGATCCATGTTCTACTGTCCAGACGCTCATTCCATCTCTCTGGAGCTTCATAGTCAAATCACATTTTCTATTTTTTCCCTATTTTAAAACAAATTTCAGACTATTTTATGGGTACTCTGCCAATTCCAGTAGCGCAGTGAAATCATGGGCGAGGTGGTGCAGCAGAAGACGTTAGTTTCAGCCGGTGTGGGGAAGGAACTGATGCAGAAGCTTTGAACTGGTAAACTGGGAAGAGGCAGGTGAATCGTACGGGAGATAAAATTAGATATTTAGGGCAGGATGAATGAGCGGAAAAAAATTCTCGAATCCTCTATGTATAGTAATTAGTATTTCTAGGTTTTTGCAGCTTAAAGAAGTTTTGCACGTTTCCCGTACAAGTATATCTCCTTTGTTCTGTCCTCATACTATGCATTAACGAAAGGAGTAATTTTTTCTCAAACTTAAAAACAAACCGTAGTAGGTAGAAGGTTCTGAGAGGGAGCCATGTAAGGAGAATGTACGAGAGGAGGTGGTGCATGGCGTTTCAGCTGAGGATTCCAAGTTCGAGTATAAACATGGTCACATGGCGTGTGTTGAGAACTTTTGGGAAGATGCCTGGAAATATCGTGATGGTAATATTGTGCTTTTACTTCAAATTTTTATTCTCGCGTAAGACATGATATCATTATGTTTGAAAGTTTGACGTTAAACCACTTTATCACTTATTTTGATGTCAAAATACAAAAAAAATAATTACATCATTAAAATAAAGATTGTTTACAAAAATGTGACTCGTGACTAGAGTAATAATGTATTAACTATATATTATTAATACATTACATTGTATTAACTATTAGTCATATTTGTGTTAATAAGTTTTATTTTAGTCACACACATACACAGTGCTTGATTATAGTTTGCCTGTTATTTTTGTGGTTACTATACAACAGTGGCGGATCTCGGTTCCAAATATAGGGTGTTTAAAATAACTTTATTGACTACTGATAAGTCTGTATTTAGACACGCATTTGATGTGTGTTGGGATTGGATTTTGATGGTTTTTCCAGCTTTAATGTGTTGCAAGTCTCAATTTTAGCTCAAGTTATGTTTACCGGGCGTTGGTTCGAGTTTTGTGTTGTTTGTAGTCAAAATTAGGGAATTTGAGCCCGGTACCCGGCACTTGAGGAACAATCGGGATGATTTGAGAAGCATCTGAGAATGATTTGAACTACCCAACAATATTACTTTTGTAACTTTTCCTAACATTAAAAACCCCGTAAATAAGGTTAAAGCAAGAAATATTTCATAAAAATAAAATATACGTAGTATAAATTATTACATCAATTTTATAGATGTATTTTTACATTTTGTTTTCACAAATTTGGGTGTGAACACCTTTGAACAATATAGGTTCGTCCCTCCTATACAACCTACTATCTCACTTCTGGTTAAACATTATCATAGGTAGAGCCGTAGGGGTCCTATATTGTATAGATTATGCACAATGAGGATTAATTGTTTTGCAATTGTGCAGTGGATGTCATTCTATTTAATCTTGACCCGGATAATGATGATCTTTTGGACAAGGTATAAATTTTCAATTCTTTTCTAATAATTCGGAGATTATTATTTTTACATGTACTACTTAGTACTACTTCTTTTCCATTCTACTAATTTTTCAATTTTAAATAATTAATTGCTTTTGTTGTTCGCAGAGTGTTTGTTGAAGCACAAATTACTTGCATTCTTCTTCTCATTTCTTGAATTTAGGGTTTTTAGACATGGGTAAGATGCATAGGCAGTGAAAATGGATTGCAAATATGGGCAGTAAATATGGCAATAAATAGTGATGAAAATAGACAACGAACATCAATGCATAGTGTTGCACATGGGCAGTGAATGAAAGCATTGAAAAAAGTGTTATGCAGTGAATTGAATGCAATAAATTTTGGTGGGAAGTGCACTGATTATGATGAGTAGTGCAGTAACACAAAGCAGTAATATATCATGAAATGTAATATACTTAATTAGAAGTAAAATAATAAAATTATTAAATCTAAAAAATAAAAAATACTACGTAAAAACTAAAAATAAATTTCACAAGTGAATAAGAAGAGAATTAATTTTGGCGGAAGTGCAGTGATTACTACCGGATGTGTAGTAATGTCATGCATTAATGTCGTGCAATAACAGCAATACAAAGTGTAGTAATTTTAATTAGACAAAATTAGTACAAAGTGCACATATTTTAATTAAGGGCATTTTCATCATTCAATCTTTAAATATAAACGAAATTTCTATTATTTTTAATTTCCGGTCATAAAAAGGTATAAAAACTAGTTAGGTCATAAATTGAAAAACTCATTCAGTTTTAGTCCTATCCTAAGAAATTTCCCCTTCTTAGAGCTACCAATAAACGGAGTAACTAACTACCTAAATTCAAGCAAGATGTTTGAGTTTACCTTTCCCAGATATTACTTCTTTCTCAGTTCTTGTGCAAGAATAAGCTTAATGTTGTCCAACACCATTCATGAGAAACTAAAGTGTCAAGGGCAAGAGATTAAAAGGCCAATGTGCACAAAGAAAAAATACTATTGCTACACTTCAAATTCAAGTTCCAAAATCTTTGAAGGGGATATACCTTCCCGTTCTTGTAATGTGTCATATCAGCTATGCAATATCTTTGAAAGATTAAGGAAATCGTAGAATAACCAACCAATGAATCCAGTGAATGGTGCAGCAGAAAATCACAAGCAACTTACTGAATCAGTGAAATAAAAAAGAATAAAGAAAAAGATGAGCAATCTGGGGTTTCCTTGTGATAGGAACAAAAAAATAAAATCAACGGGGTGAACCGTTGCCCAGATAATCAACGATAAATAAATACTGTTGTCCAGAGCCAAAAGGCTAAACCAACTTTTATTCCCAGATGATCAAGAATGAAACATACAAGGGGTATAAATAACCTTCTAGGTCTAATAAGAATAGGAATCCTAATTAAAATATTCTAGGAAACTGAATGGAATAGGAAACCTCTAGTTCTAATAGAACTCCTAATTAAATCATTCTAGGAAACTAAATAGAAATAAGAAACCTCTAATTCTAATAAGAATAGAAGTCCTAAATAAATCCTACCAGGAAACAAATTAAATTAGAAAACAAAATAAAAGGAATAATAAATATTAATTAAACAGCCCGCAACCAGCCCACGGAGGTGGGCTCAAGCCCGTCCCGCCCCATGCTCTTCCCGCTTCATATCACTTTGTCATGGGAAAATGTGAGCGCAGAGGGTTGCAGCAGCGACCATTGTCGTTGGGTCAAGAATAGTTGGGAGTGGGCAGAAATGGGTGGCTGAATAAAGATGGATAGGTTACTCATGTACTCAATATTAATGCTTAGTAATGAAGTTATTTGGTTTCAAAAAAACATTTGTGTGTTTTCTATTTAAAAAGAATGTATGCGCGCATTTTTTATGCCTCTTGATCATGTACCACCGATTCAAACGGCTATTCTCCATTTGAAATTAAATGGAAATTAATAATCCAACCTTTTAGCGGTCTTTTTACAATAGTCCTACCTTTTGATTATTCATGAATAATCCAACCTTTGCACCTCATCTTCATTCACTGGTCCCTGACCAGTTGATGACCTGTTATTCCAAGTTATTTTCTTATCTTTGCAAAATATTATCTTTGTGAAACGTGAGATTTATGGTATAATGGTTTACAAAGATAAGAAAATAACTTGGAATAGCAGGTCATCAACCGGTTAGGGACCAGTGATTGAAGATGATGTGTAAAGGTTGGATTATTCATGAATAATCAAAAGGTGAAACTATTATAAGAAGACCACTAAAAGGTTGGACCACTGATAAAGTATGCAAAGTAAATTGTATTGCTTCTGTTCTGCTAAACTTATACGAAGTACGTAGTATCATTTTTTTTATGATCTGCTCCAATAAAATTATCACATACAGAGTATCAAATTTGAAAAAATTGGCTGTGATTCTTTTTTTGAAAACAAAATTGGCGTGATTCTAAATTTGGTATCATTCTAAATCCTTCCTACTATATTCATATACTACCTTTTTCTATAAGTGCAATATACAAGATGCTCTGTGTATACAAGTCTACAGGATACTGCCTTTCTTCTCCCAGTTGATAAACAACAATTAGCAAATCCGAAGCAAGATACTCTGTATATGCAATAGTACTACGCTGCAGATTGCTCAGACATTTAATGAGCATTCAATTCGCAGACATTTAATGAGCATTCAATTCGCTAGTGCGTCCTTTCAGCCAAGCTCTGCAAACACCCGTTTATATGACCCAAATCGTTTTTTATCCATAAATTTGGCCGGGAAACTATCCTGGTTTAAGAAGTAACATATATAAAGATTCAGGCACACGTTTTACCTTCACAGTTTGGACCTGGGAGAGTGACAGAAACAAAGATGGGAAGGAAGGAAGATGACGGTCCAGTGGAGCTAAAGGCCGGAGGAATAGTGGTTGTGAACCCAAAGCCGCAGGGTAGCATGATCTCCAGTGCTATAGATTGGTTGGAATGGATGATTGTTAAGATAATGCACGATTCTTCTAAACCGCTTCCTTATCTTTCTGGTAATTTCGCTCCTGCTCCAGAAGAAACCGCTCCTTGTAAAGACCTTCCGGTCATTGGCCAGCTTCCTGTAAGTTAGACATTAGTGCTTTTTTTTTGTCACCCTGTACCTTATGAGATTAGAACTTATCAAATTGAGTGAGTTCCTTTTAATTCAAGAATTCTTGTGAACACACATACATAGGCTGGCATATTAGGGATGAACAAAAAAAATCGAAAAACGGAAACCTACCGACGAACCGACCAAAACCGAAACCGACTCAAACCGAAGCCGACAAAGACCGATCAAGTGATCAACCATTGGCGGTTCGGTCTACGATTTTGTCTTTTGGGTTAATAAAGGGACGGAACCGAAACCGACCGACAAAAACCCGACAAAAATATGTTAAAACCAAACAAAACAGACAAAACCGATCGAAACTAACCAAACTAAAACCAAATAAAAAATTCAAAACTGACTCAAGTAGTGCGGTGCGGTTTACGGTTTGACCTTTTCTAAAACCGAAACCGATAAAATCGAAACCGACTAAACCAAACCGACATATATACCAGGCTCATATGTGATGATTGCCATTTTTGAAGGATGAGCTTGTAAGTGAAAATTTGATATCAAAGCTTAAATTTTTATTTACATGACATGATTTAAAAGATAGACTTTAAGAACTCGGTACTATTGATCTGTTCTTTTATATGGCTGATCAAGTCAATTCCATACCGAAGAGCAGTGGAGGACCTAGGGGACTAGGGGACAAAAACTTTCCAGTGTCCCCCAACGTAGACAAAAACCGATCAAGTGATCAACCATTGGCGGCAACCATTGGCGGTTAGTATACTAAGGGAGTGTTTGGGATTGATTAAAAAAAGCGCTTTTCAGCTTTTGACTTAAAAAAAGTTGAAAAGAGTGTTTTCAAATGATAGCTTCTGCTTAAATTAATCACTTAAAAGCTAAAAGCTGGAAGCAGGTAGAAGGGTGCTTTAAACTGCTTCTCACTTTTTCTATTACACAAAAAGTACTTATTTTACCAAACACTACCAACTTTTACTTTTTCAGAATCACTTTTTTCTCAAACACTATCAACTTTTACTATTAATCACTTTTCCCAAAATCACTTTAAAAAATCACTTTTTTAAAGTTGAAGCAATCGCAAACACTCCCTAAGTATGTTTTCTCTTGGACTGTTTTCAGTCCCAGACCAGACCAGATCAGACTTAAACAGACCAGACCAGACCAGACCAGACCAGACTTAAACAGACCAGACCAGACCAGACTTAAACAGACCAGATCAGACCAGACCAGACTTCCGTAGTTATAGAATACACAGAGACCAGACGTTTACCAGACCAGACCAGTTCAGACCAGACCAGACCAGACTTAAACAGACCAGACCAGACTTAAACAGACCAGACCAGACCAGACCAGCAAATTTCAGTCCAAAAGAAAACATCCTAAAACATCAGGGTTATTTAAATTAAAATTTTAATAATTTTTTTTTTAAATTTGAGCTTAGTTAAAATAAAAGATAAAAAGTTCTCAAAAATTTAGTGAGTCAAACATAGAAGTACTCACTTGTTTAGCATGTCTTGATCCTAAAGTGAACTTCTCCAACTTCTCCGATTTTTCATCTATTGATTGAATGGAGCTGAAAGAGTATCTCTAGGTGTGGAACTGTGGACCGTGGATATATAAAACGAGAACATATGAATTATTTTCTGTCATACAAACTATGGGTGAAGTTTGTTGAAAGATGGTTGAGCCTAAAGTTAGTGTGATATAGTACCACCAGTCCTAAATTGGTTTGCCGATTTCAGTTTACACAGTAATGAATCTGGAATTTACATGCTTAGAAATTACGCTGAAGAATAAAAAAAGTTACATTGGCCACATGAATAGTAAAATTGTAAATCATTTATGGACAAGAGGGAGTATATACTCAGTAGTACGGATTGTCAGTTTTTTTGTAGTTGCAAACTAATACTCCATATATGATTCATATAAGTAGAACATTTCGGCAAAATGACTCTTGTGGCATAGAGGATTTGTTGAGCTAATGGTGATGACTTGATGTTGCGGTAAAAAATATAGCCAGTTACAATCGCGACCTAGCTAAGTGGGAATATGGTTTGCTACTTAAGTTCATGCAATTAAACGTTGAAGTAGTGTTAGAATGCTTTTCTCTTAGTGTGATATGTTCATAATGTGCCCTATGTATGTTTGAAGCATCGTTGACACATGTGATGAATGATGAGCTCAGATGCCGCAGTAAATGATAGCCCAAATTGTGAATAATATATTTGTAGGAATGCCTCAATGGTGAGTTTGTCAGACTTGGTCCCAATCCAAACTTCACTCCGGTGGCTGGCTACCATTGGTAAGTCCTTTTGTTATCTCAATTGGATCTTTCAATATCCATGATCCCGTTTTATTTTCCTATAAAGAGTTGCCAAACATTCTTTCCCCTCCGTCTAGCATACATTTGAGTAATGGCAAATATTTTCTAAGTTGTGGCATTGGCTATTTTCTATGAACAGTAAAGCACCAATGTTGTAATATTAGGTCACAAGCTTATACTCGGCTTTCTTATTTTCAGGTTTGATGGAGATGGGTGTGTAGATTTCTACGACTTCACTTCTAAGCACATTTTAATTTGTATTACTTAATTTAAACTATGATCTGCAATTGCTGTCCTTTTTGTGCAGAATGATTCATGGCTTGCGCATCAAAGATGGAAAAGCAACATATGTCTCCCGTTTTGTGAAGACATCACGTCTGATGCAAGAACAGTTTTTTGGAGGAGCTAAGTTTATGAAGGTGTGGTTTGAATTGAGACTCCCACTTTGCAATTTTTTTGTCCCCGAATAAAGTCCTTTTAAAAAAAGAAGCTAGCATTCGTTATATGTAATCTATCGTTTCATTATACAACAACAACATCCCAGCCTTAATCCCAAAATATCGATCCATAATATCGATGCCAAAAAGAGAAGACAAACAAGAAGAAAAAAAGGATAAAACGAAAAAGATAAAGATAAATAAATATAAGATAATAATAACATAAGAATATAAGAAAGATAAAAGATTAAAAGATAAAAGAGCATTAAAAAACTAGAAGATGAAATTAACATAAGAACATAAAAAGACAAAGAATATAAACGATAAAAGAAAAAGAGAGGAAAAAAAGAAAAGAGATCAATCGTCCACATGAATGTGCGTCCTCCACTTTGCCCTCTCCAAAACCATACTCTCATCCAACCCAAGAAGACGCATATCAGTTCTGATTCCTCTAATCCAAGTTTGTTTGGGTCTTCCCCTCCCTTCCATCTCAGTTTCATCTCCTCACCCCTCAAGTCGCCTAACAGGTGCATCACTCGGTCTTCTACGCACATGCCCAAACCACCTCAAATGAGACTCCTGCATCTTATCTTCTATAGGTGCTACTCCCACCTTTTGTCTGATTATCTCATTCCCCACGCGGTCTTTTCTGGTATGTTCACACATCCAACACAACATACACATCTCTGTCACACTCATCTTTTGAATGTGACATTTTTTTTACCGCCCAACACTCTACGTGTTAAATGTCTTAAACAGTTTTATATGTTACTACCTCCGTCCCTCTAGCATTGAGACATGAGGAGGTGGTGCGGTTAAAAAAAGTGGGTTTATGTAGTTGATATTGAATTGATAAAGTAATAATAAAGTAAGATTGATTTAAAACCACACAAATTTTACCAAATTTGGTATGGGACGAAATGAAAAGGAAAGATGAGACAATCTTAGTGGGATGAAGGGAGTATATTTAGTTAAACGAATAAATAAATTAATTGCAGCAATGGTTATATACACCCTTGTGGGAACCTTCCTAGACCCTCTTCTTGCAGTGATGCCAATATGCACTGAGCTCCCCCTTTGGTGTATATTGACCTAAAATTCAATCTTGTGTTCCGCATACACTAAATATAAGTTTTCTTCTTCCATATGGAAAAAAGGAATAAAGAAATCAATCAAGATTCGGGCGGCTTCATGAAGTGCTTCTTTTGGTGTTAAACTTCCATTTGTCCATATTTCCAAAAAAAGTATCTCTTGCTTTTCAGAAAATTACTAATATCTCATGATAAATACCGTGGTTAAATCCAGAAAGATCCCTTATGTAGCAATTGTTATTATTTGTGGAACCCAAAGCTATAAAATGGCCTCATAAATACCGTGTTATCATTTGCAATGGAGCCAAAGACTCACTATGTTTTGGCTTGAAAATATGATGGAATAAAACAAAATAGTTCATTCGAAAACAGTCTCTCCGTACTTTAGTAGAGTAAGACTGCGTACATCTGACCCCCTTATCCCACCGTATGTCGGGGCCTTTGCGGCACTGGGGTAATGATGATGACGATGATGAAAAAGGGTCATGTAGTAAACCTTTACCTGCTATATGAAGTCTATCTGTTTGTGTGTGTGTATAGAGATAGAGCTAGAGAGGCATCATAAAGTCAGGCTGGACAGACAGTCAGGATTCAGTCAGGCCAAAGTCCATTACGATTCTTGAATCACTTTACCAACTTTTTTCACTCGCTGGCCCTCCAAATCTGTTCCCAGCCCAAAAGTTCTCAAATGGTTCAAGTTAAGCTAATATAGATGTGAGAAACTCTAAAACTCTGGGGCGATCATCTTATAATACTACTTGCATGGGTAGCAGAGAGAAATGAAAGTCCCTGACATCTATATTCACAAATATTGAGTCCTTGCAGTCGGGTCGGGTTGAGAAACTGATGGGTTCTAGCGTGTAGAAGAAATGTGAAACATTGAAGTGATATAAGGGTCTGAATGAATTTTGTCCTGACAGAATCCTTTCAGGTACACCTCATGAGATCATTAGTTTCATGATGTTGTTTCATAATTTGCAGATTGGTGATCTCAAGGGCTTGTTTGGACTGGTTATGGTTTACATGCAAATGCTAAGAGCAAAGCTGAAAGTATTAGATGTTTCATATGGAACTGGCACAGGTAGGTGACTCATGAATTGCTAGTAGTCGCAACATTGCTACTTTTCTTGGTGTGTCGTGGTAATTTTTTCATCTAAATTGGGTATCTCTATGTGAGACTTACGAGGTGTAAATACGATTGTCTTCTTCCAGCCAATACAGCTCTAATTTATCACCACAGGAAGCTTTTGGCACTTTCAGAGGGCGACAAACCATGTATGGCAGATCTCTCTTGTTTCAATTCCATTTTAGTATCTCACACATAATACACCTATCATCTGAACCCTTCCTTATTTTCAATGTATCTATTTGATGAAGCATGTAGTATACACAATCTGGCTCAATATCTTGTACTTTCTTTAGTTTGTCTTGCGGATACAATTTATATTCCTGGAGCCCCACTACAATTTATAATTTCTTTAAATAAATTTCATGTATAATACTGAAATATTTTTTATTTTGATACCCTGTCCAGACGTAGTTAAAGTTTTGGAGGATGGAGATCTACAAACTCTTGGCATGCTGGATTATGATGAGAGATTGTCACATTCTATCACTGCTCATCCTAAGATTGACCCAATAACTGGTATAGTGCTATATATATTTCGGTATGCTTTGATCGCATCATACAAATACATGTTCTTAATAAAAGCGTCCATGGATTTATCTCATCAGTCATCGCACACTCCCTCTAGTTAAAGGATAGTTACATAACTCGCTGAAGACCCCACCACGATCTGCGTTCCGAACGATCCATACCCAGCCGCGGTATGAAAGCGTTCTAAATGCTACAAGGATCGCCAGCGAATACGCTTTCAGAATCGGCGGTGAATATGCTTCTCCTGGTCGCCCGCAATCGCTCTCCAGGTCGTTAGCAATCGTTCTCCAGGTTGTTCGCAAACACACCAACGCTATCAACAATTGTCGTTTCCTTTCCGCGTGCAGATATGAAGACTCCACAAACATTTGATTTCAAATGTTCCTAAAGACTCGAACCGATCTCTTCGTTTTCTGCTCCAGGTCATCAAACTTTTGAACCAGGTTACCAGACTCTTTGTTTTCCGAGGCCACCTACTCTTCCACAGGGCTGCCTATTTAATGGAGTGAATTTCGTTCAGTTTCAAGCACCTTCTACTCTCATTCAGTACTCCAGACCAGTCTTCTCGTCATCAACACAACAGTCCCAAGCCAACCTTTTCTGTTTTAAACTTTTAATTAATGTTTCTGTGTTTTCAGTTTTGAGTCAAAAGTCTCTATTATGCTACTGTTTTTTATTTTGTTTAATGCTATGAAATCTCTTTTTGTTTAATGTTATGAAATCTGTAATTCTGTTTCATTACAGTACCAAAATATAAGGTACAACGTACCAAACTCGTACCGAACGTGTACCGAAATGAACCTACCCCCTCTGAACCAGACATGCTAGACCTAGCGAACCGCGTTCCTCGTTCCTGTTCCCGTTCCAAAGCGTTCCATGAACTGTGTGACTATGAGTTAAAGCATTTATGAGTCGTCACCCTAGCACTTTTCTGGTGTTCTTTTCTGTCATATGAGGCACATTAATTTTCTCTCATTTAGCCACCAGCCAACATCGTGCTTCCTCTTGGCCTAACATAGTTTAACCTCTCCTCAAATCTATCATTGCTGAAACAGCATTATTTGGTTGGCAATATTCCAAGTGCCTCAAATAGGTGCTTTCGGAGTACCCACTAGACCCAATATATTGTCAATGTTAAGACATCATGAATTGATTCATGGTCAGTTACAGCAATGCAACATTATCCAACAAACATGTCATTGTTACTTTTTTCCTCACATAATGTGCAACTGCTCATTTTGACTAGATAATGTTCCATGCAGGAGAGATGTTTACCTTCGGCTATTCCACAACTGCACCCTATCTCACATACCGAGTTGTATCGAAGGATGGGGTAATGCATGAACCAGTCCCAATAACAATACCAGAACCTGTCATGATGCATGATTTTGCCATTACTGAGAACTATGCGATTTTCATGGATCTCCCTTTATATTTCAGACCAAAGGTGTAATACTTTTTTAATTTGAACTTTACCATGTGATATGCGCCTTTTAAGTAAAAATATTGTTGTTACTAGCCCGTTTGGTAACACTAAAATAGGCTGCATCGTTTGAAACTGAAGAATTTACTGAGTTATGTCATCATTTCAATCATCATTTACCTACGGTGGGGTAAGGGGGGTCAGATGTACGCAGTTAGGGGTGGAAATAGGCCTGGCGGCCTGTCAGGGGCATGTGGCCTGTCCTGTTTAATAATCAAAGTAGGCTTGGGCTTTTCGAATAGCCCGTTTACCTAAATAGGCCAGGCTTAGCCCAATTCTAAAGCCTTTTTAGCTTAACAGGCCGGCCTATTTATATGCGTGTGTGTGTAGACAAATCTTCATGTCAGGCCGGCCTGACGGGATGCTCCGTCCGGCCGAGCCCGTTTGGGCACCTTCCCGGTGGAATTTTTTTATGAAATTTTTTGAGCATGTTCCTCATCAAGTCTAGTTTGCCCATACCAAATTTCAGCTTAAAATTCGATCGGGAAGGCATTCAAATCATTTTTTGAAGTTGTATATTTTGACGCAGTCAACTTCAAAAAATGATTTGAATGCCTTCCCGATCGAATTTTGAGCTGAAATTTGGTATGGACAAACTAGACTTGATGAGGAACGTGCTCAAAAAATTTCATAAAAAAATTCCACCGGGAAGGTGCCCAAACGGGCTCGGCCGGACGGAGCATCCCGTCAGGCCGGCCTGACAAGAAGACCACTATATATATATATATATATATATATATATATATATATATATATATATATATATATATATATATATATATATATATATATATATATATATATATATATATATATATATTTATATTTATTTGTATTATTTATATTAATATAATTCACTATAGCAAATTAAGCATAATAGTATTTTTATGAAGTGTGCATTATATATTAAAATACTATTTCAATTATATAAAGTGTGTTAATAGGATTGGGGTAATTGAAATTCAAAGTTTTTCAAGATTTGAAGTATATAAAAATTTATAAGCTATTGACTTACCGCTGCTACATAACAAAGAAGCGCATATAGTTAGGTCAGCCATTTTGTTTTATAACTGTTTGCGCTTCTTTGTTATGAAGCAGCAATCAGTCCATGCAATTTTGGACTCGATTTTTACCATGGGTCTGTTATGAAGCGGGAAGAGCATGTGGCGGGACGGGCTTGAGCCCACCTTCGTGGGCTGGCTGCGGACAATTTAATTAATTTTAATTATTCCTTTTATTTTGTTTCCTAATTTATTTTGTTTCCTAGTATGATTTAATTAGGAATTCTATTCTTATTAGAATTAGAGGTTTCCTATTTTATTTAGCTTCCTAATATGATTTAATTAGGACTCCTATTATGTTTCTTACTAGGATTTAGTTTCCTATTCAGTTTTGGATGTAAGGGTTATATAAACCCCTGCCTAGGCTTATTCAAAGGAGTGATTAATAATATTGGTTTTAGCTATTTAGCTCTGGGCAACGGATCCAGCCGTTGATTATTCTGGGCAACGGGTTACCCCGTTGATTGTTATTTTTCTGTTCTTATCAATTGGTCCGACCTGCCGGATCCCGTCTCGCCACAATGACAAGATCTCAAAGTGAACGTTTGCAAGAATTAGAAAGTGAACAGAGTCGCATAGGAGAGGAGGTCGCCCGATTGGGGGCTGAGCAGATCCGAACGAACAAGACTCTCGACGATCATGGTACGAAGCTGGAAACAATGAACCTGACACTCAATGAACACGGCGCAAAACTGGAGGAAATCGCGTCCTCTCTGGCCGCATTAACAAAGGCATTAACGCCGCCCAAGTCGCCAGACGTCAGCACGGTGGGAGCCAACGTCGGCACACTGATCGTGCCGCCTGTCAACGGGGAAGGCCGCAATCCCACTCTGACGCCACTACCCACGTTCGATGGGGGAGACCCGATCGGGTGGTTAGCCCGGGTGGAGCAGCAGTTCGAGTTACAGACAATCCTATCGGAAAGAAAAGTGGCTGCCGCTATGGTAGCCATGGAAGGAGGAGCGCTTTACTGGGTTACATGGCTGAGATCACGCAAACCCAATATAGGCTGGGAAGATTTCAAACAAGCCCTGATTACTAGATTTGATTCCCGATACAAGGGAAATCGGTTTGAACGTCTATCTGGAGTCAAGCAGGACGGAACTGTGGAAGATTACAATACTCTTTTTGTCCAATTAGCAAGTCAAGTTCCTGGATTATCCGATGATCACTATATGGGATATTATATGAGTGGGCTTAAGGAGATAATCCGAAGCTCGCTGCGATTGCTTCGACCAAACAACCTGGAGATGGCTATGGAATTAGCTCGCGAAGTGGAGTATAATCTGTCCGTCCAAAGTGGAGAAAGTGGCAGCCTGAATTATCATTCGTCAGGGGTACGTTCTAGCAGCCTTTTAAGGGCAAACACAGGTTCCCCGATGACTGGCATTGGTGGCAGCTTACAGGGTTCGGAGGTCAGCTTTGCGAAAGATAGTGGACAGCCTCCGGGGATGAAATCAGGGCTGTCCGGGCAGCCTAAGACACGCTCTCAGTTCACTCGACTACCGCCAAAAGAGTATGCAGAATTGAGGGCGAAAGGATTATGCTTTAGGTGTAAGAAACCATTTACGCCAACACATGATTGTCCCTTTAAACAGCTGCGGGTAATGTTAGCTGAGGAGGATGAAGAGTTTGACCTCAAGCAGTATGAATTCTGTGAAATAACCGGCCAGGAAAGGGTTCAGGAAAGAGAAGAAGAATATTTTCCAGTCTATTCTATGTCTGGAAATTTCAGTTCCCGATCCGCGAGTTTTCAACCTTGAGGACAAGGTTATTTTAAGGGGGATGGATTGTTATGAAGCGGGAAGAGCATGTGGCGGGACGGGCTTGAGCCCACCTTCGTGGGCTGGCTGCGGGCAATTTAATTAATTTTAATTATTCCTTTTATTTTGTTTCCTAATTTATTTTGTTTCCTAGTATGATTTAATTAGGAATTCTATTCTTATTAGAATTAGAGGTTTCCTATTTTATTTAGCTTCCTAATATGATTTAATTAGGACTCCTATTATGTTTCTTACTAGGATTTAGTTTCCTATTCAGTTTTGGATGTAAGGGTTATATAAACCCCTGCCTAGGCTTATTCAAAGGAGTGATTAATAATATTGGTTTTAGCTATTTAGCTCTGGGCAACGGATCCAGCCGTTGATTATTCTGGGCAACGGGTTACCCCGTTGATTGTTATTTTTCTGTTCTTATCAGGGTCATACAGAAACGGTCTCTCTGTGCCTTAGTACAGTGGTGAGACTGCTACTTCCGACCCCCCCTTACATCACCGTAGGTGGGAGCCTTTGCGGCACTGGGGTAAATGAAAATGAATTTACTGAGTTATACAAAAAAAATTAAAATATATTTTATTAATAAACGTAAGAAAAAATTATACTACCTCCGTCCCGCTAGAAGGTTCCCATAGCAAAACGGCACAGTTATTTAGGTGATAATTAAATAAAGTACTTCAGGTATATTTTGAGAAATAATTTTAATAGGTATATATTATAATGTGTTAGTATTGATAACTGTGATGTTATAAATGTATTATTTTTAATATTTAATGACTAATTTGTCATTTAAGATTGTTAATGGTTTCCAAAAATGGAAATGTGAACCTTCGAATGGGACGTCCAAAAAAGGAAAGTGAGAACCTTCTAACGGGATGGAGGGAATATAAAGAATAGCTAAAGTGATCCTATGCAGAAAAGTGATCCTCTGCAGTAACTTTAGCCAATTCAACCAACCTTATTTTTTTATGATTACACAATTCAGTGTGTTATATAAAACATCATGTGTTTGATAAAAAAAGTTGAATGATGAGGCTGATAAGTTGATAGTATTGATTACCAAATGGCGTCTACATCTCCATAGTGAGATACTTTGACCCATTGAAGTTCTGAGAAATAATATGTTCCAAGAGATTGTGTAAGCTCCTTGTGCTTGTGATTAAAATTACAAGAAGCCACTAGATAGAACCTATATCATTTATGTCGCGTTTCTGTAGAATATAATGTTTGTTACCATTTGAAGCATCCTCTTTATCATAATACTACAATCTGTTTGGCTTTGGTATCCATCCTATCATGTTCACATTTCTTTTAAACTGTTAACTTCATGCTAATGACACTTGTTGAAGTCATAATAGCAATTCATGTGCTTAGCAAACTCACCATATATGAGTTAGATGTAACCATGCTATGTGAAAGTTTTTTCATTAGACCACAATCTACAGCAAATGATTAAATTAATCTTGAAAGTTCATATTGAAATTCTTTAGTTTTACTTTTCAGGAAATGGTTAGAAACAAAGAGTTCATATTCAAATTTGATAGCACAAAAAAGGCTCGCTTTGGAGTCCTACCACGCTATGCAAAGAATGAAATGCTAATCAAATGGTTTGAGCTTCCTAACTGCTTCATATTTCATAATGGTAAGTTTGGTTTCCAAATCCAAATTTTATGATATTTGCATATTTGCATATTTTCAAGGTTTTAAAGGGGTGTTGTTCTGAATAACAATATAATATTGAAGATTGTAACTATTTTCTCTAGACCAACAAAGTAACTCTTACTCGTCCTAAGGTACGAAAGCACAGTGTATGGCACGAGTACCTGAAAAGATATCTTTGGATCTTTTTTACTACTGTTTTCTTTTAGTAATGGAAAAGTCAAAAGTGATACTTAAAATAGTAAAAAAACCAATAGTAGTGATACTTATATTCGCCAAACATGCACATAATCTGGTGAGTAGATCATTCTTCCCACACAACATGAACAGTAAAAATACACGACTTGCATCATATCATAGAGCATCCAAAAGTTCTGTTTTCATTTATTCAATCAAAAGAAAGCAAACGGAAAACATTTAGTGCCTAGTCTAAACTACAATTAATGAGAAGAATATAGAGGAAAAGATCTATTCAGTGGGTTGATGCCTTTCAAGCAGTCGGAATTTTCAACAATTGAAACAGAAAAGTGTTACTCCTAATAGTTTATTATACATTTGCTGTGGTGGGAATATGGAATAAGCCTATGTGCTTTTGTTGTTATACATTGTCTGAAGGGAGTTCTGGTCTTTATCGCGTAATTTCTCAATTGTAATTAAATCTAGAACTGAAATATCTAATTTGGCATCTTATTATAAATATGGAAGTGAAGCTTTTTCCTCTTCATTTCATACTGAAATTCTGAACCTCTATTCTTTTCTGAATCCATTTTAGCAAATGCATGGGAGGAGGGAGATGAAGTTGTTCTGATTACATGCCGCATTGAAAATCTAGATGTAGACATGGTTAATGGAGCTGTCAAAGATTATCTTGACAATTTTGCAAATGAGTTGTAGGATCTGACATCCTGTGCATGACACCATTTATATATTTAACCGACTATTTACTGAACAGTTGTTCCTTTCATGCTTGTTAGGTATGAAATGAGGTTTAACATGAAAAGTGGTCAAGCTTCACAAAAGAAACTGTCTGAGTCTGCCGTTGATATTCCAACGGTGAATGAGAACTACACTGGGAGGTCAGAACCCTCATAGGTCTATTCTGTCCTTTTAATTTAGTCAGCCGTGAGGAACATAATATTGTTTGTGTGCATCAGTGTATTTAAAGTGCTACTATGACATAATAACAAATTCCAGGTTCAAGTTTGGATTCAGGGAATGTTTTAGATAAAGGATGTGAAAGGAAACAATGCCCTTTAAGTGACATCTCTTGAGCCTTGAGCCGTGTCACTTAAACGGGGATATTGTCTGATTGACCCTTTTTCTAAAAACATTACCTGAACCTATACCTGCACATCAAAAAGTTAGAAACTGGCAAGATAATTGTGAAATTGTACATGTTCAGGAAACAACGATATGTTTACGGGACCATATTAAACAGCATTGCCAAGGTCAAAGGGATTATCAAATTTGATTTGCATGCTGAACCGCAGACTGAAAAAACACAGCTTGAAGTGGGAGGAAATGTTCAAGGCATCTTTGACCTAGGTCCTGCCAAATTTGGTTCTGAGGCTGTTTTCATTACTCGTCAGACAAGTAGCACATGTGAAGAGGATGATGGCTACTTGATATTCTTTGTACACGATGAGAACACCGGGTACCTCCCAAGCTCACTTCATACATACACTTCCTAAATTGACACTGATAATCTTCTAGCATTGTTTGATTTCAGGAAAATAAGTTGATGTGGACTGGATAGTGTTTTCAAAACGTTATGTCATTTTCCTAAACAGTTTTATGGTTTCTATATTTGTGGGTCACAAACACTCATGCATGTATTTTATACATAGAACAACTTATTCTCCATTAGAGAACATTATCTAGCAAATACTTTCTATATAAAACATTTTCCACAAGTTAAGTTCCAGCCATGGAAAACCTTTGTTTGGTTGTAGGGAGATAAGTCAATGGAATATTTTCCTTGAAAAACTTGGTGTAAAAAGGTTTTCATGAAAAATCAGTAGTTAAATGTATAATATAATGTTTAATGGACACAGAAATAATTAAATGGCTTTACAAAAGAAGTTATTTTCCAAAGAGACACTTCAAAGATAGAGGGAAAAAATTTCCGCTACCAAACACAAAACAATATAGAAAACACCTCTAATGAGAATAATTTTACTGGAAATAAAAGAGGTTATTTGCTAGGTTGTGGTCATATGATCAAGTCCATCAGTAAATTTGTACAGGAAATCAGCAGTGGAGGTAATTGATGCAAAAACAATGTCATCTGATCCTGTTGCTGTTGTTGAATTGCCCAAAAGAGTTCCTTATGGGTTCCATGCCTTCTTTGTTACTGAGGTAGCTGCTCTATCAACTATCTTTTTTAAACAAAAAGAACAATGCCTTGAGTATTATTGTCTCAAGTGGTCCCCCAGTCATCCACTAGACCTATCTCGCTATCTCATTGTGTGATGTTTTGTAACCAACCAGAGTGTGTGGGTGGCAATGTAGAGAGGGGCGTATCCAGGGGGCATGAGTCCCTCTCAATCACCACCCAACCCCTGAGTTTTTTCCCAAACGAGGGTAGTTTTGAATCTTATTTCCTAAAATGGGGTAGTTTTAAACTTATTTCCCAAATAAGGGTACTTTTGCCTCGTCATCCGCCATGTCACCACAATTGCCATGTTCACCTATGCCTTGTCAGCACGACAGCCACATCACATATTCCACAGCATCTATCGGCTCTCCCTTATCACCTAATATATGTGTGCTAAAAAATGTTATAAAAAACATAGGTGGGGGGCGGGGGAATTGAACCCATGACCTAACACACACAAGATAAGTCCCAAACTACTATGCTAACTCATTCACTTGTGACAATTTCTCTCATAGAACTCTTTTGACTATACACGTGTTAAGTTCTGAAACGGGCAAATTTAACTCACGTATTACTCGGTTCTTGAAAACTACATTACTTCTTCCTCAAGTAATTAAACTGTAATAATCTCAGATAATCGGTTAAAAATAAATACCTAATTGTAATATACTACTACCTCCGTCCCCCTAAGTTTGGGACAAGAGAAGATGACACAGCTATTAATAAAAGTGGGTTCATGTGGTTGATATTGAATTGATAAAGTAAGAATAAAGTAAGAATCATTTAGAACCACACAAATTTACCAAAAAAAAGGTATGTGACAATCTTAGTGGGACGGACCGAAAAGGTAAAATGGGACAATCATAGTGGGACGGAGGGAGTAAAACTTAATTTTGGATGTAAAATAAAAAATTAAAAATACTTCAACACTAAATAAAATAAATGTAAATAATGATATGCCCAAGCTCACACCAAATTAAAAAAGAGTTATTATTAATTTAAATAAAGTGTTTATTTATTTATATATTTATTCTTTATTTACATATTTATCTATTTACTTACTTATTTACTTACTTATTTATTTATTTATTTATTTTTTATTCATTTATTTATTTTACACTTTTTATTCGTACATATACATTATTTTTTGAAAGAACTATAACACTTTTGTAAGAACTTTTTTAAGAATTGAGTTGATCCCAAGCCAGACTGAGACAACACACATAATTTTTCGTATTTAAATTTTAACAATAATTTTCGTTAGTAATATTTTTAATGAATTATATCAAATTAATTTTTTGAGTAAATTAGTATCATAGTAACTTATTTACTAAGTTACTAATGATTTTAGTAAATTATTAAATCAGGCCAAGTAAATTAGAAAAATAAATAAATAAATAAATAAATAAAATAAACATTAATGCATAAATAAATAGGGTACTTTGAGTTTGCATCCCATATTATTATCTAAATTTGACTTTGCTGCCCGTTTTCAAAAATCATTGTTTTTGCACCCCCAACCCCATATGAAAAGCCAAAGATGCGCTCGATCAGGAATATGTTGAAGGCCAACAAAATTTTTAATAGGAGGGGCATTTTCGTCTTTTTCATTTTAGAAATGGGGTGCAAACTCCAATTTAGACAATAATATGGGTGTAAACTCAAATTACCCCTAAATAAATATATGAATAAATACACATATAAAAAGTAAGTATATAAATAAATACATAATTTTTGACACTTTATTTACATTAATAATATAAGTTTTGTTTTTATATGTGGTGTGAGCTTGGTCATAGCATGACACTTATTTACATTTATTTAATTTAGTGTTGAATTATTTTTAATTTTTTAATTTCGCATCCAAAATTAAGTTTTAGTATATTACAATTATGTATTTATTTTTAATTGATTATCTGAAATTATTATGGTTCAACTATTTGAGAAAGAAGTAATGTATTTTTCAAAAAAAAAAGAGTAATACATGAGTTAAGTTTGTGCTTTTCAGAACTTAACATATGTATAGTAAAAATAGTTCTAAGGTAAAAATATGTAACAAGTCAATGAGTTAGCCTAGCGGTTTGGGACTTATGTTGTGTACTTCAGGTCACGGATTCAATTCTCCCCACCCTCGTTTTTTATAACATTTTTTAGCACACATATATTAGATGATGATATGGGAGTGACAATGGATGACGTGGCCGTCTTGCTGACAAGGCATAGGTGGACATGGCAATTGTGCTGACATGGCGGATGACGAGGCAAAAGTATCCTTATTTGGGAAATAAGTTTAAAACTACCCCATTTTGGGAAATAAGATTGAAAAATACCCTTGTTCGGGAAAAAACTCCCCAACCCCTATATATTACATATATGCATTCAATAAATAATTATATAATCCCTCCGTCTCGAATTATAAGGCACCTTACGGTTTACGATGTTTGACCGACGATAAAACAAATTGATCCCTGTCAACACTCAAATTAGTTTTAGAAAATAAAATTTGCATATTCAGAAATTACATTAAAACCGCTACAAAGCCTGCAAAAAATCATTCAAATTTCATAAAATTTTGATATATAAAGTAAGAGATTCAGACAGATTTTTGTTGATCAAGTGAATAGGAAAGGTATCTTATAAAATGGGACTGAGGGAGTATATATTTGTGTGTTAGATGACTTGAGAGGTGGGGAGAAGAGGCGGGGAGGATAACAAGAGGAAGACCCAAACAGAATTGGATTAGATGAATCGGAACTAATATGTTTTTCCTTGGGTTGGATAAGAGTTTAGCTTTAGAGAGAGTAAAGTGAAGACCGCATATTCGTGTGGACAATTGATCTCTTTTCTCTCCTTTTTTCTTTTATTGTTTATCTTATTTATCTTTCTATGTTCTTATGTTATTTATTTTCGAGAAAGCAGTCTAGCCCAGCTGGTCGCCGACTAACTCTCCTTTACCGAAGGTCTCGGGTTCGAAACTCAATAGAGTGAGTTTCAGCCCTGATTACTCCAACCCCCTAGCCCCCTCTCCAGACGTCCTCTGGAGTAAGAAGAAAAAAGAGAAAAGTGTCAGATAGGCACCCCTACTAGTACAAAAAAGTCAATTAAGCACCTGATCTCAAAAACACCCACCACCCAATTACACCCACGAATTATAAAAATGAGTCAAACTTTTTAATAGGTAGCCTTCTGGTTCTCGTTAATTGGGTGTTTTTTGAGTTCGGGTGCTTAATTGACATTTTCGTATTAGTAGGGGGCCCTATTTGACACTTTTCCCAAAAAAAGTTCTTATATTATTTTTATCTTTTTTATGCTTTTTTATCTTTCAGAAATTCTTCTTTTACACATTGTTTTGTACAGAATGTACACACTCTTACACATGTCGATGAGAGGCTTTTTTGTTTGTGAATAGCTATTCACAGACAAAACAATTTTGTTTGTGAACAGGCTATTCACAAACAAAAAAAGTCTATCAGTGAAGTAAGAGTGTAAAAGTGTGTACAGATGGTTTTTTTCTTTATTTTTTATCTTTTATTTTTGTCTTAAATTTATCTTTATCTAATCCATTTTTACCTTATTTATCTTTTTATTCTTCTTATCTTTTCTTTTTTGGCTTTGATATCATGGATCAATTTATATTATCTGACCCAAATATTTTGGGAATAAGGATGTTTTCTTTTGGACTGTTTTCAGTCCCAGACTTGACTTCTGTAGTTATAAAATACACAGAGACCAAACGTTTACCAGATCAGTTCAAACCAGACCAGCAAATTTCAGTCCAAAAGAAAACACCCTAAGGCTTGTATACTCATAGTTATCATGGTGGAGCGGAAAGGATGCCGGACAGTACATAGAAAATTAGAGATATTACCCAAAATGGGACTAAAAAAGTTTGAAAATTCCAAAATAGGACTTCCATGTTTTTATTCCCAAAATAGGACTAATTACTGTCATGTTTTGGCAGTACCAGACTTCAAACATGGCAGTATTTTCCAAATTTGGCAGTAATTAGTCCTATTTTGGGAATAAAAACATGACAGTCCTATTTTGGAATTTTCGAACTTTTTTAGTCCTATTTCGGGAACTTTTCCAGAAAATTAAGAGTATATCATAAGTCATAACGTCAAGGGTTCAAATATGGTTGTATTATTTTAAGTTAAATTATACTCCGTAGAATAAACAAAAATCATTTTTAAGCACCCTCTCTCTCCATACATATTATAGTTTTATAGTATTCTAACCTAAAGAAAAGCACATGTTTGAAAACAGTACTTCAATTTTTTTTTTTGGCAAGAAGCAAAAGAACACTGTTTAAGCATTGTCCCGTTCTCACCCGATTAGGGCTTATACGATGCATATTGGCACGTTTCATAATTGTAACCAATAATGTATACATATGATTTGTGTAGTGGTACATGGCAATTTGCTTTTAATCTAGATTTGACGTCTCAAATTGGTTTTATTCTGGGCAGGAACAACTTCAAAACCAAGCAGAAACTTGAGATCATTGAGATCAAAAGTTCGCCTGAACAAATTATTATGACTGAAGCAAGCGAGCATATAAGTTCTTGAGAATAACAGCTCATCGGCTATCACTTATTTTCAATATCTCTATCTGAAATGAACACATATTTGAGACCTCCGGTTATGAATAATAAAGATGGTGTATGCTTGTGAACAAATAAATCAGTTAAATAATTGGTTCGTGGGGGGGGGGCGGGGGGGGGGGAACTCCATTCAGGCATCAGGTTTTAGCGGAGTGGTTTACTTATCTATTGTTTTATATAGTAAAGCTCAGTTATAAAATGTTGATGTGTCTCACTCTTATTGGTTAACATATTAGTATAATTAATTAAAACATAAATGTAGAAAACGAAGAAGAGAAAAAATAGGAGAAAAAGTTGGAGGAAAAAAATTGAAACCCGGGAGAAAAAAGGGGGAAGAAAAACGTACACATAAATTAAGCCACTCATAGTTTCACACTATTAAAATAGATCAAATATACAAACGATGGACTCGTTAATCAAATATACAATAGATTTTAAAAACATTTAATTAACTTCAATTAATAAATATTTAGGCTTTTAAATCGGCATCTTATTCATCCTTGATTCTAGAGTTGGGTAGAAATAGAACTCTTATTTAGATATAAACTCTTTTTTGGTAAAGAGGATGTATACACAGCGTACAAATAATACGATTGGTATTTTCAAAAAAAAAAAAAAACCAATACGCTTAGAGCATCTCCAATGGTTGTTTTTAGGGACTTGCTTGCAATTTTGAAGCTAATAGCTTACCATTGGAGGATTGCTCTTCCTTTTGCTTGAGAAAGCTAATTAGCCTAAATGAGCTACTAGCTTGATCAAGGAGAATATTAAATATAGCATTATAAATAATAAATGAAGAGAAAAAGGTTATAGCTAATTAACCATTGGAGTATATTTCAATTTTGCTACAAAAGCTTACGTGGCTAGTCAAGCTATGAGGGCAATTAGCCAACCACTTGAGATGCTCTTAGTACAACTAGGAGACTAATATTATTGATGCATTAAGTGCCTAATTGAAAATTTGAGTCTAATATGACTCTAATTTGGAGATACATTTTAGGACATTAATTTTAAATACATTTAGGACCCATATATGGTAACATTGAAATGGACTGATTACATTGAATCTGCTGAAATTTATGAAATGCAGGCTAGAGTGAATCAATCTGCTGAATTATGAGAAAATTATATTTGAACTATGTGGAGTATTTTATTAATAAAATTAAGAAAAAACACATAAAAATAGCTAAACATCTATTATTCGGTAAAATCAGTCATTTCATTTAGAAAAGTGACATCAAGTTTTACTTATTTTAATTTGATTATTATACAATTCAGTGTGTGAAGTAAAACAACAAGACATGTTTAGTAAAAATAATGACTGATAAGCTGGAAATCAGAATTATCAAATGGACTCTTACGATGTTTTTACCAAATTGCAGACCAAGTAAAAACATTCTTAGTATCGTGTCGGTAGGAAATAAATGCAGTCAATACAGTAAAGTTAAAACGGGTCCCAAATTGAAATTTCACATTAAGACAACTATTCATACATTTTGAAGGGAAATTTACAAAGTCTTTAAATTTCAATTCGAAAATTTGTGTCTAATTAAGAGAGGTATCATATCATTATTTTCCAAATAATATTCATGTTTATAGATGTTTATTACTCCGTATTAAAGTTTTTAATTCTTCAATAGTCAAAAGTAAATTATGAGGAAAGTCAAAATTGACTTTCTGATCACTCATAGAAATGTTTTTTAAAGTTGTTTTTAGGATATTAGATCCCGATATGTACTAGGGCTCGACACACTAGCCCGTGTGAAGCTCATCCAGTGAGGACCATTTCAGTCTATTCGGCCCGTTAACGCATGATTGTACTACTCCTCCCCATTTTCCTATAATTAGGAGTGTTCCCTCGAAATGTAAGGGACTCTCTTCTTCTCCAAGACCTCCCTTCTCCCTAGATTAGCCTTGCATTCCATTAATGTGAGCCTTTGTATAATGTACATGGTATGAAGAGACTAATAAAAAGAGAGTAGTTTGAACATTTGTCTGAAAATCTAGTGGTTTTCACCCTTTCGATTTCCACGTTAGAATCAGGTGCCAATATATTTATTTGTACTATTTCATGTTGGATTAGTTTCAACAGTTATTAAACCCACTTCATTAACGTTTGAAATCTAAATATTTACTTTATTAAATATAGTTGTTAAATTAAATAATTTATCCACATAATTATTTAAATAAATTGCCTAATAAAATATTATCTAATAAAGTTAAAACTCCTATTCCTATATACATAGTATTTTTATACGTATAATTAAAATCACGCAAGTTACCTAACTTTGATAAATATTTATTAAAGTTAATATGTTTATTTGTATAATTGTATTGTAATTTAGATTGTCTACTAAAATTTATTCAAACCTATTTCATTAACTTTAGAAATATTTAACTTAGAAGTCATATACTCCGTATATAAAATTTATTAAAAATGCGTTATAAATGAGGGTCAAAATCAGCCTAAAATAATAATAAAAAAAAAAAAACACTGATTTTGATCAATATTGAAATTGTTAATTAAGAGCGTTGAGTAGAAATGAGTTGAAAAATTTGTTGAATTGGAGAGAAGGATGAAATTCAACAACAAATATTATATACATACAAGTCTTTCATAATATTGAATTTTTATTTTAAAGCAAATGAGTGATACTTTACACATTACTATTTTCATACTTTACAAATTACTATTTTCATTTTCCTCCACTTTTATTTGAATACTAAAAAATGTGTTCATTAACAGAAAACAAAATAATAATACAAATAAGTCTAAAATTAAAATAATAATAAAACATATACGGAGTTATAAACCAAGTCTTTAAAATCATATTTCTCAAAAACATACGTAGTATTAGTAAAGATATTCCCTTATTCAAAATGCTATAGACAAGTTCTGTAAATAATTCATAGTTTCTATTGATAAATTATTACTTTAATTTTTTATATTAATATGACATCTAGTTTATAGTAATACCAACAAAACGACACAAGAAAATTGACCAACTGTGGGAGTCAACGCGTGTTCTGCTCGCCTTGCAACCATCTTTAATGGAAAAATTCTCAAAAATGTTTTGAAATTCTATAATATAATTGTTAAAATATGATAAAAATTGTTCTTATTTAAGAAATAACAACATGATATTATTTTGGAGTTCATTTGCACTCAGGGATGGATCTGAGTCAGTCCAAGTTCTAGGTCGAGACTGCCTGGTCCAAAAAAAAATCCCAAGGGCCGAATGTGAACCGCTTTTTGCATTGTCTGGGGCAATGATTGAACCCGACTCCCACACAATTTTCTTTTTGCTCTTTGGCCAGCTGAAGATAAAAAAAATATCTGGACTGGATCTGAAACTGGGAATGCCCGGTTTGGTCCCCAAAACTATGATCTGGCACCAAGAACCGCTCTAGGATGGTCTGGTCTCAGACCCAAACCGCTCAAAACGGATCCAATTTGACCCAAAACAGTGCCAACCCCAATTCCGGACTGGGCCATACCGCTGGACTGGCTCCACCCCTATTAATTGCAACTGTCACAAGCTTGGCTAGTAAAGATAATTCCTAAATCTCTTAGTGAACAGTATCAAATACAAACTACGTACTTCAGAAGCACACAATTTTTCTAATTACAAAAGTTATCCCTTCTAAATTGCATGTTCAGATTAGCATTGCACCATTACCACCATTAATTCTACATGAAGTTCATCTAAATATGGGGGTGGACTCGGGCCGGTCGGCCCGACCCGGGACCGGCCCGGCCCGGTCACTGTTTGGCCCGGCCCAGCCCGTGGCCCGGTGGGTCCACCGGTTCGGTTTGGCCCGACCCGGGTGCTGGGCGGTCCGGGCTCGGGCCCAACTTTTGGTGAACCAGCCCGGCCGGTTCGGGCCCGGACCGGGCCAGATTTTAATTTTTTTTTTTTAATTTTTTTAAGTTTTAAGTTGGATTAGGTATTTTGGGTCATTTGAGGTGGTTTGGGATGGTTTGGGGTTGAGGGGGAGGGGTAGAGGGTTAAATACGAGAACCAAAAACCAAAAAAAAAATATGTGGGCCGGTTGGCCCGGCCCGGCCTGGAACCGGCCACCGGCAGTTCGGGCTCGGGCCTAGAATTTCTGAACCGCGAACCGGCCGGGCCCAGGCCCGAACCGGCCCGAGTCCAACCCTGTCTAAATAGAAAGCGGCACTGAGATATTATTTTCAACTTTTCAAACCAAAATTACTTCATAAGCCGCAATCTAATCATAATCTTTTTTGCGTATGGGAAAATTCTAGCAATCTAATCATAATCTGTCTTTGTAACTTTTTTTGTTGAAATATCATAATGGAAAAAAATGTTGAGGAAGTCAATCGACAAAACAATAAATTAATTTCAAGACTAGTCAAGAATAGTAACATAAACAAAAAAGAAAAGGGAACCTGATAATCTGATATCCTTCAGAATGCCTAGTATCAACCTGGCAAGAAGCCATGGGTTCCTCAACCTCCCATAACCAGACAAGAGGGAGCACCACTTATTTAGATTACTAAATCTTTCATCACAAGGATACACAAATCATGACATGAAAGCAAATAAAGAAAAACAAAAGGAACTGCAAAAACTCCGTAAAATGTGAACTTGATATCCCTCTTGTAATAAAATGACTAAAGATACGAAGATATTTTTCCAACAACGATATATACGAAAGAAAATATAAAAGTTAGGAGACAAAACCATAGGTGGATACAATCCAAGATGACAAAATGGAATCAGCTTTTGAATCTCATGGAAAAGATGATTGGTTTCGGAATTTGTGTTAAACCGACGCATCTGTAGTTGAGCCATACAAAAATTGCAAATTTGCTGGTCATATCTTTCAGATTTTCAACTAAACAAGGTGTATGGTAATTGTAGCCTTCCTTCACAAAGTAAAATAGGTGAAAGAAGGGGACAAAGAATCACCCGAATGCTGTAGGACACCATGATCAAACAAATACAGAGTAACTATTTGTTTGTGTAATTAGGTCCAAGAAATTACATTACAAAATCAAGAAAGATAGCTCCACACTTGCATTTGGGGGAAAAAAAAATAGAAGTTTTATTTCCACTTTGATCACATCTACCATCAAGAAAATCTGTCTTTTGCCCAATAAAAATGCTAAACAAGCATTACTATTTGCTTACAGACAAGCTAGCAGCAGAATCAATAAAAGATTCAACTCAATGAACTAGAGGTACATGTAGGACTGCCATAGATAATTTGAGAGATAAACCGATTAAATCTAACCATAACCACTGAAGAACTTCTTTTGGAGATCATCTACATTGAGACCTTGAACGTGAACATGGTATTGCCTGCATGAAGAGCATACTAATCATCACTGCAACAGTAGTACAACTCTCTACAAACACAAAAAATTGTGAATACATAGAAGTCGAGAGTAAGCATGCTTTGTGGGTTCTGCCTTCGCTATCATAGATGGCTTGTCTGAAAGAACTAAAAGAAGCCATTTTTCTCTTCTAGTCAAACTGAATCTCAAACCCGAACTATCTCTCAAGCCGGATCGCATGCTTTTTCAATTTTGTACTTCAATCCCCTTTGGGCCAGTTCATGAAATTGTTCTAAATTCTTCTCCTAACTTCACTCATTTTTATATTGTAACACACACCAGCATTTTCATGACTACACACGAACATCAACATAAACAAAGAAGAAAAGGGAACCTGATATCCCTCAGAATGCCTGATATCAACCTGGCAAGAAGCCATGGGTTCCTCGACCTCCCATAACCAGACAAGAGGGAGCACCACTAATTTAGATTACTAAACCTTTCATCATAAGGATATACACATGCATGACATGAAAGAAAAAAAAAAGAAAAAGGAAGATCTTTGTTGTAATAAAATGACAAAAGATAGGAAGATCTTTTTTCCAACAATATATACGGAAAAGAATATACTACATAAAAGTAGTAGAGGAATCTGGAGGTGGATGCAATCCAAGATGAAAAAATGAAATCAGGTCTTGAATCTCATGGACAAGCTGAATGGTTTCTGAATTTGTGTTGAACAGGCGCATCTGTAGTCAAGCCATACAAAAATTGCAAATTCACTGGTCATGTTTTTTAGAATTTCAACTAAACATGGTGTATGGTAATCGTAGCCTTCCTTCACAAAGTAAAATTGGTGAAAGAAGGGGACAAAGAATCACCTGAATGCTGTAGGACACCATGATCAAACAAATACAGAGTAACTATTTGTTTGTGTAGCTAGTGTCCGAGAAATTACATTACAACATCAAAAAAGATAACTCCATGCTTACATTCGGGGAAAAAATAAGAGGTGCTATTTCCGCTTTGATCACATCTACCATCAAGAAAATTTGTTTTTGTGCCAATTATTATCCTAGACAACCATAGCACTTTGCTTACACACAAGAAACTAGCAACAAAATCAATCAAAGATTCAATTAAAAAAACTGGGGGTAAAAGTAGGACTGCCGTAGATAACTTGAGGCAAAGCGATTTAAATATAACCATAATCTCTAAAGAATTTCTTGTGGTGACCATATACATGCAGGGGTGGATCTAGATTGGCATTCAGCCAGAGCAAAAATTTAATAGGTATAAATAACATGTATTGCAACAAAAACGTCAGATAAAAATAAATACTACAGGAATAAAAGTTTTCCTCAAAGTCAAATACAACACCACAAATTTACAACTGCTCTCTACATGTTTTCATCGACTGAATAGTATTATTTCAGGACATTATGAAGTAATATGTTGGTGTTTTCCAAATCAATGCAGTAAAAATGAGTTAGGTGAGAGCTTTTTTGTGCCTTAGTCAATGGGTATACTCTAGCGTCTTGAGTGCACCTGAAGACTATAACTACCTTGGGCATGGTTATATCTATTACTGTTTTCTTTTTATGTGCAAACAATGTTATGAATTTGATGTATAGAGAAATAAATTGTGACAATTAGAGTAATTGAGAACGATCAATGGGTTGAACTCAAAAGAATGACATATAAAATGATCATAGATTTAGATCTTATTATAGACTATTCATTTAATGTTTACAGGATTTATAGCTATTTTTGTTTTGTTATGGTAAACTATTATAGATTTAAAATATAGAAACACAAATGATAAAATTTACAACGAATGAAAATAGTAAATGGATTAAACTATAAAGCGTGATGCCATAAATGATCATATATTAAGGCCTCATTTTAGTCTATTCAGTAAATGTTTACAGGCTTTGAAGGCAATAAATTATTTTTCAAAGTCACTTGGAAATGCATTGATAAGAAATGTAAATTGAATGAGTACAGAGAGAAATTCTATATAGAAAAATGTAATCGAAGTGTACATGTTTTAAATCTTCTCAATAAGTGTGTCATTCCTAAGTTTGATGTCTTGGTTAATGAGTGTCTTTCCTAGTGGTTCGCTGCCTTGGATATAAACAAAAGCCTATATGCTCCTATGTGTTTTGTGCGAGTCTGGGTTCTTATAAGTTTTTATTTTAAATAGAATATCTCATTTTCTAATTAATCTCACAAAGGATAATGGGAGAGAGTGAGGGAGTTGTGTTCTGAGGGAACTCAAGGGAAAGGGAACCTAAAAAGAAAATCAAAATAGTGCTTGTGTTTGTTCAAATTCACACCAAGACTTAAAGAAAAGGTAAAACTAAAAGTAACAAGGAAAAAGATGATAAACAAGAACAAAGACCATAAAACAACAAGTCTTCGAAGATTTCAGTTCTGCTATGAGATAATGTGCTAATATTTTATCGGATCATAAGTTCTCATCGGAAGATTATGAAATATTTTATACGAACTCTTTGACAATTTTTTTACTTGTTGATAGTTTAAGCTTTAAGGTATTAATATATTTACTGATTTTAATATTACATTAAAATTTTAGGCAAGACATGAACTTATTGACTGTGTTTGTTCTTATTTCTCACCTTTTCCTTTGAGTTTTATTATGAATTTGGACAAACTCTAAAACCACTCTGTTTTTTTTTAAGTTCACTTTCCCTTGAATGCCCTTGAAAGTTATGTCTCTCTCATTACCCTTTGTGAGATTAATGAATAAAATGAGATATTTCATCTAAAATGAAAACTTACCAGAACCCAACTACACACAAAACACATAGGAATAAGTAGGCTTTTGTTTATATCTGATGCAGCAAACCAGTAAGAGAGGCACTCAGCAACCAAAATATCAAACTTAGGACTGACACACCAATTGAGAAGCTTTTAAAACATTTGCACTTTGATTACATTTTTTCACATAAATTTCTCGTTGTACTTATTCATTCGGCAATCCTCATCAATGCACTTCCAGCTAACTTTGAGAAATAACTCAAATATCTTTGACGCATGGAAACATCAAATGAATGCACTAAAAAGATGTCAAGTCTTATATATGATCATATCTTACCTCATTCTTTCTACTTCAACTCATTTTTCACTTGCATTCATTCTAACTATTACCATTTATTTCTCTATATTTCAAATTCATAATAATTTTACCACATAAAAAAATAGAAATCGTTCAATATAGAAACAAAAGATATCCAAAGTGCAAGAACAAGACTAAGTATGTTTTATTCCCCAAATAAGACTCATTTAGTCATATTAAATGAATAAATGAGTCCTATGTTGGGAATAAAATAATGATAGTCCTATTCATGAACTTTGTCAATATTATATTCCTATTTAAGTAATTTTCTCAAAATAAAAATATATTAAATTCTTTCAATAATAAACGAATGCTCTAAAAATAAGACCTTAATCTATAATCATTTTATGTGTTGTTTTTTTCTTTCAACTCATTGATTATTCTCATTTATTCTAATTATTAAAATTTGTTTCTCTATTTTCAAATCCATATCGATTCTTGCACATAAAAAGAAAACAATAGTAGTTATAACCATACCCAATGTTCAAAGAGAAACATTTTCACCATTATGTTTCCGGGGTTGCAAACTGAAAAGGATTGAAAATTATAAGTGTAAACAATGACAATGAAAGCGTAAATGAGACCACTAATATTACGTGTAAAGAAGTTTTCCAAAACTTGTAAAATCGAGTTCATCTTTCCATTTTATAGCATATATATTGTATTAAACATTTAAACTAACATTTTATTTTGCTATAATTGTTTCTTTGTTTTTGTATTTTTCTAAATTACTCTTAGGTGCATAATAATTTCTATGGAATTAACATTTTATATTATTAAAAAAGTTTTCAGTGTGTACTCTTTTAAATTATTCATTGTGATTACTATTTGAACGAAATATTCCACCATTGCACCACTAGTAATTAACAAATAATGAGAACATGGAATTAATACTAAATAATGAAATTAATAATAACAAATCACAACCAAATTGATGCTAACGTAACTTATGCTCACAAATGAAAAATCAAAACTTACCAATAGCAAATCACATTAATAATAAATGTTAAAAATGGCCAGTGACTCGCTCAAATAAGAAGTAAACCTAAATTTAATTTATAAAATTAGAATTATATAAAGCTGAAAGCCTGAAAGTGTGAAAGTATAAAGAATAAAGCCATTAAATCCCTTTCTGGAAAGTGGAGGCCTAATTTAAGGAAATCTGGAAATAAAAAGTATGACAAAATTAAACAATTAAAAACCTACATCAAATCTGAAGAGACGAACAGCAGATGCTGCAGAACTACAGAGGCGCGGGAGCAGTCGAGCAGAGACCTAGCGGCTAGCGAATAGAGGCGCCGTGCGACGACGGCCGACCAGCGACCGACGTTATGTGTGAGACTGTGAGTGCGTGACCGACAGTCGAAGAGGAAGAGCCGTCTGAGATGCGCCTCTTGGACTTCGAGCAGCAAAGCGGGCGTTGCTTAGGGCGTGTGAATGTCTTGTCATTAGGGCCATTTTCCTATTTGCGGGCTTTGGACTGGAGTTCCGGACAAGCCCGATTGCTCTCGATGTCAGACTGCTTTTTTTAGGGTGGACCTGATTTTATTATACTTCCACCGTATTAAAAGGGGAATTCTAAATACAGCCCTCCTTTTACTAGATAAAGCCACTTTTTTTCGATAATCAATTAAATTAATCTTTAATCCCTTATATACCCTTATTCTCTATTACAACCCATTTATAACCTTATCACATCGGGATGACTGGCTGCGTAGAAGAATTCTTCGACAAAGATGAAGTACAAAAACAGAGGCTTAGCTAGATGGGACTACCTTTTTTTTCTCCCGATCTTGTCCAACCATCTGAAAGGATGTTTTTGGCCGTGAATCTCCCCTCCCTTGAATATGAACAACCTGTTTTTTCTTCACTTGGCAGATGAACCTGAGCAGAGACACCTAGCTAGTTTTTCAATTTAAGTTCCCGATGCTCTCGGAAATTAGGAAGCTGAGGGAGAAAACCAAAGCAAAGCTTCTTCACTCCTGTAATTTTGTAGCTCTACATCTGGTCTTATTATTCAAAAATGGGGCTTGGTCAAACTGGCTTTACACGCTTCACTGATTCTAGGCAAACTTCATCAATTTGACGTTTTCAATTCCTTGTAATTTATTCTACGAATTTTAAAACAAAAATGCATATAAATAAGTTTACGGTATATACTTGACTCAGTAATTTCTCCCTATTTATTGATGAAAGGTATGAGTTAGATTCATTGATCAATCCAAATTGAAGGAAGATGTACAATTAAATTAAACATATTACTGATCTCGTGTTTCAGAGCCTTACTACTACAGAGCCTTGATTGAACGACGACACGATGAGTGCTTTTCTGTATATAATGACGTACGAGTCAAAGCAACTATAATCGTGTTAGTATAATAAGGGTAATCTTGATATTTAATTAATTTTATTAATTTATTTTTATTTTGGAGGCTGTGCATAGCAATTTTAGGGCTGTCAATAGAACTACCCGTATTAAAATGGTTTGTACAATACCGTAGGATTTTACACAAAATTTAAGAGAAAATTAGTAGGAATAATGGAAAGTGTGTAAAAAATATGGAGCATGACGGATACTGAAAAAATATGAAAGAGATGATTAAGAATGTCTTTACTAGAATTGTATACATTAAATGTGAATATGGTTTTGCATGTATGAGAGCATACTAATCATCATAGATGTTAGTGTAGTACAATTCTATAAACGCATAAATCATGGATACATAGAAGTCGAGAGTACTTGTCCGACAGAACTAAGAGGTGCCATTTTTCTCTTCTGGGTTGAATCTCAAATCCTAATTATCTCGAGTCGGATCGAGTATTTTTGGGATTTTGTACTTTAATCTCCTTTGGGATGAAACTACTCTAAACTATTCCCCTGAATTTGCTCATTTTCATATTTTAACACACACCAACATTTATATAATTTAGAGCTCATCTAAATAACTTTCCACAATGAGATCAGTACAATTTAAAATAATATAAATAGATTGTTTTAATATAATACAAATAGATTTATTTACTCATTTTTTAAGAAATATCTTTCACAAATATATTACAATCATTATATATACACATTCGTATATTTAAAATATTTGTCAATTAGAGAAACTCAATCGACCTAGATGTAATACAGGCTGTAAAGTACAAAAACTCTAATAACTAAGGTAAATTACAAAATTTGATCAAATTTTCATTCAAATGCTGCTAGCGAATACCATGAAAATTTGACCTTAACTTTTTTCAAACAATTAGAGTTTATTCAAAGTTTAGGAAATCAGAAAAAAAGTGGATATAGCACTATTAGTGAGAGGGGGGGCGTTATTATTTATCAAATTAAGTGTCAAATTTGCTAGTGATTACACTTTTAAGAGATCACTAGATAGAAGTAATAGAACATACGGACTACGGAGGATATGATTTATGTCACGATTCGATAGTACTCCGTATATATTACTTGTTACCATTTGATTCGTTTATTTCTCGATCTTTGGCATGGTACTACAATCTGTTTGTCTTTGGTATCCATCCTATCATGCTCACATTTCTTTTAAATTGTTAACTTCGTGCTAATGCCACTTATTGAAGTCATAATATGGCCAATTCATGTGCTTAGCAAACTCGCCATATGTGAGTTAGATGTAACCATGCTATGTAAAATTTGTTTCATTAGTCCAAAATCTACCGAAAATGATCTAACTAATTAATCTTGAAGGTTCATTTTAATATCCTTTAGCTTTACTTTAGGAATTGAAATGGTTAAAGACAAAGAGTTTGTGTTCAAAATTGATAGTACAAAAAAAGGTTCGCTTTTGAGTCCGACCTGCCACGGGTCACCCCATGGCCCATGCAAAGAATGAAACACTAATCAAATGGTCTGATCGAGCTTCCGAAGCACTTCGATCATATTACGTAATGGTGAGTTTGAATTCCAAATTTATGATATTTGCATATATTCAAGGTTTCAAGGAGATGTTGTTTTGAATATCAATTTAACATTATTGAAGATCGTAATCTTGACATTCAAACAAGCTTGTGTGTTGAAGGTTTAGACCGCCACGATTTTATCACCATGTTTTAGTTAAAGCTTTTGTTTGTTTATGATATCCTTGCGTGCTTTCAAATCACGGATGACTATAAATGGTAACTATTCTCCCTAGTTAAACATAGTGTGTTTCGTCTTTGAGATATACAAGTGATATTTTTAGTACATGTTACCTTTTAGTAATGAAAAGGTTTTACATATAAAAAGATTATAGTTGCTTAATAAAAGCTTATTGTTTCATATAGCCCTAACCCACTCCAAATTTCAATTTTAATTAAATTATGTAGGTAAAAAATTGTATATAAAAGTTCCAAAGAAGTATACCGATTCAGCCCAATATATCGCCCATCTTACTTCACTGGTCGCAACTACACGACAATGTAACTAATGCTGGAGTAACAAAATTAATCATTTATTTGCACAAGATAAATTTAAAATAAAATATATATTGTGGGCCTACCCTACTCCTAACCGATTCCATACTGATTCCATTCACGTGCTTAGCAAACTCACCATATGTGAGTTAGATACAACAATGTTATATAAAATTGGGAAAGGGGTTAGATAGGCCCTCGAACTTAAATAAAAAGGTTAAATAAGTTTTTATATAGGAGGTTCTGTCCAACCATCGTCATTTGGGACAGATCACGTGTTTGCAATGATTTTACTGATTATATTAATGTGAAATTTAATTTATAACTTTCATACTTTTACAAAAAATATTTTGAAATAATAATATTTCCGTATAGTTTTCATATTTTTTATAGGACAAAAAGATCATTGGTGATAACTGTGATGTGATAAAAAACATCATTTTTATTATTTGATGATTAAGTTATTACGTAGTATTTAATAGGGTTAATTATTTTCTAAAATAGAAATGAAAATCATTATCTGAAATGTCCAGAAATGCAAGTGAGAAGCTCAAACTAGGCATTGATCAGGCCCGGCCGCCCAGACCGGGATTGGGCAAGACTGGTGTTTTTGGATGAAGGCCTGGTACCAGCCCGGGTTGGTACCGGAACCGGGTCGGGTCTAAGTTTTTTTTATTTTGGTTTTTCTTATTTATTCCTACCCACCCCCAAACCACCCAATCCCACCCGCCTAGCAGACGATGAATGCGAAAAAGAAAAAAAATGGACCAGGGCCAGTCCACCAAAAATGCATCCATAGCCCGCCCCTAATACCCCCGGTCCGGGGCCCCAGTCCCAGTCCCGATCGGCCGGGTCAGGCCAAACCGGTCCAGTCCATCCCTAGCTCAAACTGAGACCGAGCCAATACTTCTGATTATGTTTAAGTGGTTCAAGAACTTTAATTATGTGGTTCAAGAAGAGAACATCTCATAAAAATACAAAATTATTGCGCCCTTCACTTCAGGAATGAATTTCTCCCTTTTCGACCAAACACAAGAAAAGCCATGAAACATCATTTGAAGGAAAATATCTTTCTATAAACATACATCACGTTAGTTTTAAAAGTTTTTGTTGTCTAGCTTATCTGCTTTAAGATTCGTCAAATAAACAAGACTTGATGAAGCTCAATAGAGTGATGAAGCTTGTAGGCTTTGTAGCACTTTACCAAGTAGAAATTTGGATGATGGATTTACAAGATAGATATTTGATGGAGCATAAAAACCCTTTTTCATCACATCATAACATTCCGTAATTTCACAGAAACATTCCCTCAAGATATTCATCAAAATTATCATCGTCATTCTTGTTGGCATTGTTATGGTCCTTCACTGACGATGAAGTCTTAGATCCTACAAAAGTAGTCATTGTTAGTCAAATTAAAAGAAAAAACTAAATTGAAAGCTTTTTTTTAGTTATTTTCCCTTATTTTATTTATAAATTGGAAGCTTTTGTTCTCATACAAAACTTACTTGAATTGAGTTAAGGCTGGTTTGCAACAGCTTAAAAAAATCACTTCTCGGCTTTTGGCTTAAAAAGCACTTATTTATCAAACACTACTAATTTTTACTTTTCTCGTCTTTCGTGTGAAAAGTGTTTTTCCTTTTTCTATTACACAAAAAGCACTTATTTTACCAAACACTACCAACTTTACTTTTCAAAATCATTTTTTCCTCAAACAATATCAACTTTTACTGCTATTCACTTTTTCCAAATCACTCCAAAAGTGCTTTTTTAAGCAGAAGCAGTTGCAAACACTCCCTTTTTATAACTCAGTTTCTCCATTACACTCCATAATTTAGTTTTGTTTTTCATAACAAAATACACCCACTAAAAAGCGTTCAAAAATCAAACCTTTTTTAAATTCTCTCCGACTCTCATGGTCGTCATTTCTACATCTTTCCCTGGAAACAGTCAAAACTGTGAGATCTGCTCATCTGCATGGGATTTTTTCCAATACTGTAGAGATACCAATGAAAAAATAGCACCTTTTCCTTCCTTGGTCTTCTTTCATTTGTTCCTTCTCTTTCAGTCTCTTATAAAGAAGCTTCTCGGCACAACTTCAACATAATGAAGAAAAACCTGGTTAGCTATATAGTCACTAGAGGTATACTTGGATGATGGAATTTACTAAGGAAAAGAAAAAATGCAAACGGATATGAAATAGGATTGCTAAAAAATCACAAATGAGTTTAAACTTTAGACAGAAGTCTAAAATAAATTTATTGCATTTAGATCTTTATTTTATTTTGCCGCAAATATTTTTTTCCCTCCCTATTAATTGAGTTTGAACAGATGTCCAAAAGAAATTTATTGAGTTTGAATCTAGCTTTGATTAACCTCCCATTATTCTGTGCTTCCAATTTTCCTTCTCTAATTCTGGTTCCTAAATGGCTAAATGAGACCCTTGAAGATTTCATTCGAAAATAACATGTCAAGGGAATCACCTCTCACAAGCCACCAACTTCACAAGGGCCTGTTTGTTTTCTCCTGCTTCAACATATGAGAAGTTCACCTGAAAGACAGATCGATGAGATCCTTTGACGGAAAAAAGAAGCTTGGATGTATATAAAACTGGACAATGTGTGAGCAGAATGGTTGTTGAGTGATGATGATTTATACTGATTAATTAATTGGCTTAAAACAGGCATATACTAGCCTCATAGCTTGCTAGGCCATCTTTCTGGTTGCAATATTTATCTCCACATACAAACTGTCCTGAAACCAAGGGAGCTTACTAAGTCTCTGTGATTCGATAGTTGAGAAGCTACAATATATTAAGAACGTGTGTTTCAAAATTATTGTAACTCACCACCAAAATAAAAATGGGAATCTATATAGAAAGGGGATTGAAGGTATGAGTTATTCCAGACGTTGAACATTTCTTTCAAAATCATTGTCATTCACCACCAGGGGGGATCTTTATAGAAAGAGGACTGAAGGTACGAGTTATTCCTGACGTAGTTCACATTGTAAGTGCAACAAAAATGTATTGGAGCCTGTATGGTGGGGGCTAATTTTGGATATGATGGCTAGGTGACAAAGTGAACCAGAATTGAACAAGCTGAATTAGCTAACACATATTTAAAACAAACCTTTTATTACATTAAAGGAAATAACATATTCCCTGCGGTCCAGAATAAAGTTCTCACGTTCCTTTTTTATAAGGTCCAGAATAAAATCCCCACTTCTAATTTTGGCAAGTTTTTAATATAAAGTTACCCTGATACCTCCATACTTTATTTACCTACTTTACACCCACTTTCTCTCTCACTACATATAATCTACTTTTTATAAGGGCATACTGGGAAAATCAAAAGCAAAAAATCCACTTTCTTAAAAATCGTAAAGTGAAACTAAGAACTTCATTTAGGACAAGAGGGTTGAAGTGTTATGATTATTTCTCTTTCTTTCAGCCATGAAAGTAACTTACATAGTATTCTCTCTGTTTCATTTTGCAATGCACACTTTTTTAAAATTCGTCCATGTTAACTTTCACAAATTGAACATGACTAACTTTTTACTTTTTCTAGTTTACCCTTTCTTTTTTGAAAGGGTAAAGTACATAACACCTCCTTTATTGTTTTTAAAACCGTGTCAAATCCAAATGCACCCTACATTTTAGGGCGAAGGGAGCACTTCTTAATATTACACAGGATTAGCTATAGCTCATGCAGACAACACCGCCAAACAAGTTAATTTCAGTTATAGTTCTTAACGTTAAAAGCTTGTGAATATAAAAAATGTAATATGATTTGTATTTAAGACTTTAAGTACAGTCTGAAGCATTTATTAATTATTATGAAGAATGAAGATTATGACATCTACATTCTATAAAGAGATGGTAATTTTTTGACACATAGGACTAACAAGGACTTCTTAGAGCTACCAATAAACGGAGTAACTAACTACCTAAATTCAAGCAAGATGTTTGAGTTTACCTTTCCCAGATATTACTTCTTTCTCAGTTCTCCATCTTAGACCAATCTACAAAAAAAAAAAAAAGAGGAAAAATGATGAGCTTACAACCTAAAATTGTGCAAGAATAAGCTTAATGTTGTCCAACAATATTCATGAGAAACTAAAGTGTCAAGGGCAAGAGATTAAAAGGCCAATGTGCACAAAGAAAAAATACTATTGCTACACTTCAAATTCAAGTTCCAAAATCTTTGAAGGGGATATACCTTCCCGTTCTTGTAATGTGTCATATCAGCTATGCAATATCTTTGAATGATTAAGGAAATCGTAGAATAACCAACCAATGAATCCAGTGAATGGTGCAGCAGAAAATCACAAGCAACTTACTGAATCAGTGAAATAAAAAAGAATAAAGAAAAAGATGAGCAATCTGGGGTTTCCTTGCCATGGGAAAATGTGAGCGCAGAGGGTTGCAGCAGCGACCATTGTCGTTGGGTCAAGAATAGTTGGGAGTGGGCAGAAATGGGTGGCTGAATAAAGATGGATAGGTTACTAAGAAAGCGAGAATGGTCGTTCGCACACTTGGTCTTGAAGCAATCCCCACAACTGGGGCCATTGTTGAAGAGGGCTGTGCACAAAGCTCCATTGTTCACTCCATGTCCTGTACAGGTTTCCGTGGTGCCGGGACTGCTGGCTGGCGGTGGCAGCGGTCAGAGTGGAAGAAGAAGAAGAAAGCTAGCTGGAAGCCAAACATAAAAGTAGAGAAGATGAATAATCTGAAAATTAAGAAAGAAGAGGAAAGCTAAAGAAAGAAAGAGGAGGAATACAACAAAAATATTACCCGGGCACTACAAATAATAAGAGTGAAATTAAGTATTTTAATATTGTTCAATAATAGGGTTCTAGGCCCAATAACTTAATTGAGGGCTGACCCTTTTAGGAGAGTATTATTGTCAAAGGGGGGTAGGGGGGAGAATAACACAGGTAGAATTTTGATCGGGACTGGATTTTGGGAGTGCAAGACCACTCGAAGAGTCTCACCCCTTCTTCCGTTGTTTTCTGTTTTACTTCATTAATCTTCATTAATCAGTACTACAAATATCTACTGTGATTGTTCGGTTACCTCACCCTGTATCAGAGAAAGAGGAGGAATCATCATTTTCATTTCATCATTTTCATTTACCCCAGTGCCGCAAAGGCACCCACCTACGGTGGGGTGGGGGGGTCGGATGTACGCATAGAGAGACTGTTTCCGGATGACCCATAGTGAAAATCGCGTCCAAAATTGCATGGATTGACTGCTGCTTCATAACTAAGAAAGCAAAAATCAATAGAAAAATTGGGTCGGATTAGAGAGGAAGAATGAGACGAAAAATGAGTAAGAGGAGGAAGGCGAAAATTTTGAAGAGAAAAAGGAAAAGGAAAATGAAAAACCATGCAAGGACAAAGTGACGAACCACGTGGTAAGGTGACCTGTTGAAGCGGTTCATTCAGGCCACCGTCTTATTTTGAGAAAGTGCTCCTTGTATCATCACAGATAATCAAATGCATGTGGCATGTGCAGATAGAGTGACTTCCACTTGTGACATCATATGGTTATGATATTCTGGTGTATATTTTCTGACAAATTTCCAAAAGGATACTCCTTAAAAAGCTTGTCATAGTAGCGTCTCACTAGCCTTTGCTCCCAAGAATGATTCATATCATCCTCCTCAGTTCGTATAAACCTTAGAGAGATCAAGAGAGTACAAAACACATCAAACAAATACCCATTTGAGGCGATTGTTTTAAGTTGCATGATTTGAAAGAATTGTCAAGTATCAAATCTCTTTATATACAAACTAAACATTTAAGAGGACGAAAGATTACAAATCAGACTAAAAAAAACTTTAATAGACCATAATTTGAGCATACCGGTATCCTTCTCTAAGTGTGTCATTATCAGTTTTAATAGACAACACTTCACGGTTTGGTTTGTCCCTTCCATAAAAAACAGCTGCAAACAATTGATAGACTGTAAATCTCCAAGAGAATAACCAACCTTCTTGAGAAACTTAAATAGTACAACTTCATGCACAAGATAACAATGGTCAGGAAAATAACATGTGCATAGTATAATGCTGAAATACTCTGCCAGGAGACCACTTTTTTTGTATCATGAATGTCCAAAGTCAGGGTGAAGGAGGTATTGTGGTAGACGCGTGACGGTCAAGAATATGACTTTTTTACATCACATTTCATGTTCGTGGACCCCAAACTCTTTTGGGACTAGGGCTTGGATGTCGTTGTTATAGAGTGTAATGCTGAAAATGCAAACAGGTGACTAGGCATATTTCCGAGTAGTTGTAGCCTCTTTTTTAACTTAAAAGAGGGAAACTGTTCATTATTCATATGATGTAGGACACCAAGACTTTTTTGTATCATGAATGTCCAGAGCCAGGGTAACTAGGCATATTTCCGATTAATTGTAGCAAATGCAAATCTCACTTCTTGCACGTACTGGGTATACCCTTTGTTTCCGTCATTATACTTAAATTCATATTTATACCCATTGTAGTGAACTTGCTGAAAAACTATATTCACATTATAAAGGATATGTTTCCTTAAATTGTAGAACATCTAAATGTGGACGATTGAGATCTGCTGCAAACCCAGGCAATTGACTTATAAACAGACAATAAAAATTCATAAGTTACTTCAAAAGAATGCCAATTCACATATCATATTTTCATAAATTTGTGTGGTTGTTGTAGCCTTCCTTCAAAATGTAAAAATGGTTAAAGCAGGGGACAAGGAATCGCCCAAATGCTGAAGGAGTGAAGGACACCTGATCATAGAAACAGGCTAGAAACAGACGATAGGGTATTGTTTTGTAATTCGTGTCGATTACAAAATCAAAAATAAAGAAAAAAGACGCCACGATTACACCAATAAGATAGAGATCTCAGTTCCATCGCCATCAACAATATTTGTCTTCGGGCCAAGAATGAGAAAAAATCATTACTCTTAGCTCCCATACGACCAAATAGAAACAAAATAGATTTAAATTCCAACGTACTGTCGATCAAAGTAGAACTATCATATATAATTTGAGAGAGAAAACTACTAACCATAATCACTAACGAATTTCTTGTGCCGATCATACGCATTGAGACCTTGAATGTGAGCTTGGTATTGCCTGCAAGAGATCATTAATCATCCTCTCGGATACAGTAGTACGAACACATAAATCATTGATACATTGACGTAGAAAGTAAGACATACTGCTTTCTGGCTTCTCTGTCATAGATAGTCTGCCTGATGGATGCAAAAGAAGCCATTTTTTCTCTTGACAGAATCCCCAACCCTACCTATAACTTGCCTTACGCTATGTTTGGACGCGGGTTAGCCTTACGGGACAGGTTCGATTCCCGATCCCAATAGATGAATCAATTTTTCAGATATTTAAAAAGTGACTCTTATATTAAAATCGACAACAAGAGAAATAAACAGAATTTACAGATCCAATCGTGAATCCTAGGAGTAGACGCAAGGTTAGTAATCTCATACAAAGCAACATGACTAGTTAAAACATAAATAAGTGCTCTTAAACAGAAAATAATAATGAAATAAAATCTTTCCACAAAACTCTTCCTGATATGAAAGTGGTTCTGAAAGAGGACGACCAAGGCTTCATGATCCAGCCTCGATACAACCTCTCAGCCGCACCTCGTTCATCCGACAACGTTATCTCCTCCAACGTAGTTGTTATCCCAAGCGTTAAAACATTTCAAATCAATATAATTTGTCGCATCAACCTCATATTGATAGGGTCGGCAGAAAATCTCAACTCCTAAAGAGAGAGGAGACAGTCGTTAGGGCTCCTTTCTCTCTCTCTAGCTTATCCTTACCAGATGGAATCATTTGAAAAAATCAAATCTTAATAAAAACATTTAGCGTTTGAAATTACAAGAAATACAAATATATTTATCATAATTTTAAATCTGAAAAGTTGAGTTTAAAACATAAATGTATACCAAATTGAAAATTTTACCAAATAAAACAAAAAAACATATTCACTACAATCAATAATTCTGAACTTGAATCAACAACGTAATTAGCGAGTAAAAAAGTTCATTAATGTCAAAGGGTACGTCATGAGCAAAGCATTCAATTATAACCAACTAGGTCTCTAATAAGAGGCCTAAGAGCTTTAGAAAGCGCATTAAAATAATAGAAATTACCTCAAATATGAGAAAAACTATGACAAAAATAAAAAAAATAGGAAATCTTATGTTTTTATTCCAAAATAGGAGCATGTTACTCCTATTGGAAACATACCTATTTTTCATTTCATTCTTACCCCTCCTTTAAATATGTGTAAAAGGTAGTCAAAAGTCATAATTAAATGTTTCAATTCATAATCAATTCGTAAAAAATAATAAAAAATCGTAGAAAAATAATAAAAGATTAATAAAATAATTATTAAAAAAAAATAAAAAATAAAAAAATAGTAAAAATACATTAAAAATATGGATGCATTTCCCACCGCCTGTACTGCCTCCCTGCACCGCCACCTCCGATTTGTGTAAAAAATGTTTTCTCTGTAAATGCCAAAAAATGGCATATTACTCTTTGAGAATGTCAAAATTTTCATTGAATCTACCATAAATATGACATTCCTAATGCATGTGGCATTTTCCCCCCGATGACCAGAGGTGGTGCTGTTGGGGCGGCAGAGGCAGTTCTTTTTTGTGTTTTTTTTTCAACAAATAATTTTAAACAAGTAATAATTATTATTTAAATATTTTTATTAGTTTTTTTTAGTATTTTACGGGTTTTTATTGTTTTTTATTAATTTATTATGAGTTAGAACATTTCAATAGCTACAAGGATATACTCCGTATTTGTCCAGGACACACATAATTAGTCCTATGATACATAGTTTATTTTTTGGTCCTATTTGTGCAAACTGACCGGCTTTTAGTCCTATGAGCACAATTAACTCGTTTATAATAATAGTGTTAAATACTTAAATAACTAAACTAAAATAGTTAGTGTAGTATAAAAATAAATAAGTAAATATACATTAAAACATATATACTAATAAGAAATATATAAATTTTAATTATTATATATAGTGGTTCCTTAACGGTTCTAGGTACATATTTTTTTCAAGAACCGAGAACCGAACCGTTAATAAGAAATATTAACTGAATCATTAACTAGTACTCCCTCCGTCCCATAAAATTCTTCCCACTTTCTTTTTTGGGCCGTCCCAAAAAATTCTTCTCACTTACCATTTTTGGACAATTTGTGTGGTTCACATTCATTTCACCTTTTTCTTACACAACAACCATACATTTCCACTTTGTTCCACTTTCTTAATCTCCGTGCCAAGACAAAGTGGGAAGAATTTTATGGGACGGAGGGAGTAACTAATAAATGTTGGAACCGAACCGAACCGGTTCATAACGGTTCAGTTCGATTCGCTGATTCTTAGTTCCAAAGTCCTAGCCCTAAACATTTGTCTAGGAGACAATGAGACAAAAAAGGAAAGGTTAAATAAGTTTTTAGTGTAGTATTAACCGATAGTATTATGATCTTATCTAACACCTAAAATCTATCTTTTTTTGACACTCCAAATGTTTTTGACTTCTCTTTATTTAAAAATTGAAATTCTAATTCCTTTACGCCTCCCTTGCTACTACTATAGAGTTATATACCTCCTATGATTGGCATTTTGGACCGAAAACAAAAAAAAAACCAAAAAAAAACGAACCACATTTGGAAAAAATGAACCGGTGTACTTTGGGGCTTGAAAACCGAGACCCGCCAAAAAACGGTTTAAAGTCAGTTGTTGTACTCCAAAAATCAATTTGAACCCAACTAAATTGACAATTTGTATTAATTACTGTTATTATTTTGACTATTATTAATCGTTAGTATGTAGCCATAGTAATAGCTTAAGTCCAATTGTAAACAAGACACACATTGGTGAGCTTGTGTTGGAAAGTTGGACTGACGTGCGCTTAGTTGAAGTCTTGAGTTCAATTCTAGAGAGTGTAATTATTTTTTAAAATTTTCATTTTTCTTTCCAAACTGAAAGAAGAGAAGGGGTTCTCCTTCAGAAATATGTCACATATCTATATAAACTCGGGCTTGAAGATTGAATGGGCTTGATACTAATATTGTGAAGGCTTGCATTGGGCTTGGTTGTTGAATATTAGTTCAAAATTTTAATTTGGCTTGCTTTGGGTTTTGTAGTTGAATGTTAGTTCATTTTTATGGATCTTCGGGTTGATTCGGTTTCCGACAAACCGACCCAAATAATTGGTGCCCAGCAATGTGATACCTGGGCCGTCACCGGTTCAGTCTCGGTTATAACTTTTAGAGTACTGAAATATTAGTTCGTATTGGTTCGGGACCCGAACTCAGCGCTAATCCTTGCTTTGTCACATACTATTATGTTATCTTGCCCTACGACACTTCTGTTACTACCACTTTATTTTATTAACCATCTCATACAAGGTAAGTTTATGTCCTACACATACCTTCCTCTCCTTATTTGTGCATTCACTTCCTAACACTTTCATTACTAACACTAGGGGTGGGCACAAGTCTCTTATTTATCTATTAATTATTTCATTTTGAGAATTTAACTACAAAAACCTTAACATTCAATGATTATATGAGCTACTTATATTGTTAACATATTATAAGATCATTACAAAAACCGTGAATTTTAAATGTGTTTGTTGTTGTGTTTTCCCTCTTCTTGCTAGCCCACATAGAGTGAATTGAAAAAATATCATTTCATTGTAAGCATCAGATAAGGCCTCTGAGTCTTATGAGAACCTTGACCTACCCACATCAATGCAACACAAGGAACATTACTTGTGTGAAGTATCTATTCGACATACAAGTCACATGGGGCTTCTCTTCCCTTTAAAGGAGGTAATGCCTCTATGAGCTTTTGGTCATATAAAACCACTTACTATCCACGTGCACATATTTAAACATGGTGCCAGAGACTGGCTGTGTTGATAGTGAGTGTGAGACATTGTGTGAAATAACCGGCGGTCAAGTTTGACTCGGTAAAAAATGACTGGTTATGGCGGTACCCATTAAAGCCTATTATTCATATTTGACTCGGTATATTAAAGTTTTTGGGATTTGTCTGTGCTTTACCTTTATCTTTTTGTAAGTGCATCTGCATGTACATTTTGGTATATCCCACGATAGATATCACACTTCTTATGTTTTACCTCCAATCAAGTTCTATGTCTTTAACACGAGTAACATGTAGATTGATTGCTTTTTTACCTACCTATACAACTAGGTGTTTGTCAATGATAACGTGTACACCATCATTGTCTCTTTATTTTTGCCTTGTCCCAAATAGATGAGATACACATCACGTTATTTTGCTAATGCTGATTTCACTCCTCTTTGAGGTCAACATCTTTTGAGTTGATCAGAAGTTGCTTCAAGATTCGCTGCCTTGATTCATTTGGAAGTCTTATTTTTTGCAGAACATTTTCTAGAACTTCCATGTTATAGTATTTTTAGAACTTGTATCAGTTGTATGTTGTGTTGTTATTTCACGAGCTATTTATAGAGTTTTCAAGAGGCTAGCCTCCCTTGTCTAGGGAAATAAAGATGCCGCAACTATTTCACGGTTAAGCTTGAATCTTTACTTTCTCTTTTGTCTCCCTTAATATAAATGTGTTTGAAATGAAAAAAAATGACAATTGCATTGACATGTAATTTTACAAGATTATGAAGAATGCATAATAACTTATTAGGATATTTCACCTGAAAGACTCTAAACACACAAAAAAGTGAAAGTAGATCTTGAAGCAAGAAAATTCGTATTGTACACATAAACGGGGATTTGTAAAGAACACCATCTTCAAAATTATACTCCCTTCATCCCAATTTGATGACACCTTATTTCCTTTTAGGGATGTCCCAAATTGATAGCCACATTTCCCTTTTTGGCAAAAAAAAAGGGTGATGTGCAATTTCAATTTTAACCTTCTTATTATATCTATAATTTACAACCATACTCTTCTCCCCATTCTCCTGTACACATATGTCCATATCTCCCTCCTCAAAATCGTTGGTCTGATACTCTGATGTTCCTCTATCCCTGCCTCCTTAAATCGTTGGTCTCCCTCCTCAAGCTCCTTCTTAGAATATTTTTGCAAGATGCTAAGGATGTGGCGGCGGTGGCAAAAACGAGAACTCTCACTTTTAGTGGGTTATGAATGAAAGAATTGGGCTACGATGACCTAATTCTCTTGTACAATTTCATATTTTCCCACACGATTTATTTCCTCTTTTGTCCAATGTGGTGGATACACCAACGGGTAAGGATGCGAGGAGAAGGGCGTGAAAAAAAAACGATGCATAAACACCTACAAAGAAGTCGAATTGCTTTGCTGTGTAGATTTAGAAGTCTCAATAGATGAAACTTTGTAATCGTTTTGTAATCTGCCCAGTTTCTTCTCCCATCCTCTTTTTGCTTTGTTCAGTAGAGATCAATTCGAGACTCGGGAGTCCTAATTGAGAAGAAGAGGGACGAAGAGAAATGGAAAATAAAGAGGGCCGAAATGGAGTCCTAGGACGAAAGGAAAATAAAAAAGAAATAAGGGCAATTTTGGGCTTTTCATACTCCTTTTATAATTTTTGTGCCCAAAAGAAACAGTGTCATCAAATTGCGACGGATGTAGTAGTAATTTCTCTTGTGAGTTTTTGGAAGCCTCAAATTGAAATCAGTGCAACTTCTTTTAAAAATGCCCTCCAGACCTCCAATATTCCATAACTTCGTGACAATCATAATTTATTGGAGTAGGCTATGACTTATTTGAAGATTGTGAATGCTTTTAAGTGATTTCTTGAAAGACTCTAGAGAGTAGAGAAATATGTATAAAAGCATTTAAAAAACCACAAAGTAATATGTTACATGAACTTCACTTTAAACTATTAACTTTAAATAGATCAAATAAAACGAGACTTAAATTGATCAAAATGTTATGGGGAGAATGAATCATATAGTTTCATTATCAAATGCCCTATAAATAAGGAGGTATTAGGGTTTACAGAGATGGGCCAATGTGCCCATATATAATACATAATTTACATAAAATGGTCCTAATACATATTCTATACACATGATACCACACTACATATAATTTCCTTCAACACAAAGCACATTTTAGTAATAATAAAATATACATACATCCATACATAAAAAAATACATACACCATACATTTATCGGATCAAAATAGATTATACTTTAACAAAACATACTAAAATCCCAATCCTTATTTCTTAAAACTATAAAACATTTGCTAATCTTATACCGTACAAGATTTTGTAAATAAAATTGATAAACCCTACAATAGACAGAGTTATGGAATAATGTCGTGTAGGGAGTTGAGGGTTGGATGTACGCAATTTTATTCATCATTGCCCAGTGCCTAAGACTGTAGGGTTTATCAATTTATTTATAACATGTAGGGTTAAATAATCAAGGATTTTTACATTGATTATAACCCTATATAATCATTTATTACTGAAGGGTATATCCATTAATTTATAAATTTACTAAAGGGTTATGATTACGTAGGGTTATAAAACCGTCATTTATAATCAAGTATATAACGTGTAGGGTTAAATAATCAATATATATACACTGAGTAATTAGGGTTACAAAGTAATCAAGGATATAATGGTAAAATATACAACCCTAAGTAACTAATATATACGGAAATAGTATGCTAATAAAAATAATAAAATAAATATAAATGAATCAACCAAAATAGTAGATGGACCGCCCTTTCCTTATCATTTCTATATTACTCTTAAAAGAAGCAAACACAGTATGACCACTTAACTAAACCAAAAACCCATATCGTGATATACATATTCATCATTCATATGTATGGTGCCGCCGCCTCCCGTTCTCCAGTGCCGCAGAGGCACAGAGGCCAGTAGCGGAGCTAGGGGGCGAGCCGGTGCCGCCGCCTCCCGTTCGCCGGAAGTTATAGTATATATATATATATATATATATATATATATATATATATATATATATATATGTATATGTAGAGGAATGATCATGTACATATGGATGTACGGGAGGCTCTGTATGGACAAAGCCATTAGAGGCCCTTCCCGGTGGAATTTTTTGATGAATTTTTTTGAGCATGTTTTTCATCCAGTCTAGTTTGTCCATACCAAATTTCAGCTCAAAATTCGATCGGGAAGTCAGTCAAATAAATTCTTGGAATGTATGGCACATTCCGCGTGCATATTTCAAGAATTTGTTTGACTGCCTTACCGATTGAATTTTGAGCTGAAATTTGGTATGGATAAACTAGACTTAATGAAGAATATGCTCAAAATATTTCATCAAAAAATTCCACCGGGAAGGACCTCTGATGGCTTTGTCCGTACGGAGCCTCCCGTACATCCATATGTACAGGAACAACCCTCTGTATATGTATATGCCGAGCCCCGTCTCAAAACTAATAATAAGTACTACCTGAACCATTTTCAGACTAGTAGTTGGGGTAGAACTGTTGGTTGAGACGTTCTACACATTCAGGAAGGATGCAAGTTCAATTCCTGCTGAGCCTCTTTTTTAATTAGTTCACATATGACACTTATCTTTTAACTTTATGGAATGTTGTTAGTTTTAATATTTCTCCTACCACTCAAGATTTCTTTTACTTTTATGTTATATTTTTATTTTTCCAATTCAAAATATTATTTTTTACTTTTTCGAATATTAACATGTTATTTACCTTTTCTGTTGGTACAACAACAACAAAAATGACATTTAACTTTTTCTTTCCTCTTCAAACATTGACCTATATCATTTTATAAAGAGTTTAATTATCAAGAAATGTTTCAAAACGACTTGAATTTTAAAATAACTATTTATTCCTTGGTTTAGTACAAATATGCAAAAATTTCTTGTGATATCTGAAATATCTAACTTTATATGAGTATAATTGGATTTATGTAATACATTTGCATAAACAAAAAAATATCCTTTTAAAATATAAATACCTACAAGTAACGTTGATTTGAAAAGAGAAAAATAAAATTATTATTTTCTTGATAAATTGGTAACTTATATATGTATATATTATTAATTTATCTTCATCTACTTGTTTAACTATACTTCTATTTAAACCTTGTTATTCTAAGATAAAAGGACAAACGTATTAAATCGAAATAAACTCGTTTGATATACGAAGTATATTATTTTGTTTAGGCACTAACAAACAAGTATAAAAATGAATAAATGTCTATATTTAAGTTGATATCTATATGTATGTGTGCGCTTGTGTGTGAATTATATATAGGTCTATAAAGTATCACTTGGTACAAATGGGAATAACTCTTCTGCATTGAATTTGAGATCAAATTACTGCAAATATACCCAAAAACGTTACAGATTATCGATCTTTCCAATCAATGATTCGAATTTTTGTCGTTCCCCCTCAAATTTTGTTCTGGTTCCGCCACCGGTAGATGCCCCACCTACAGCGGGGGTAGGGAGCTGTGGGTCGGATGAACGCATTTTTACCCTTATACTAAAACACAAAGAGATTATTTTTGAATGATCCATAGTGAAAATATCGTGATATATATTATTTTAAAAGTTATTCTAAATACAAGTAAAACTAATGAGAAGTTTCAAAATATGATTATTATTTCGTTTTTAAAAAACATGAGTAATTACTCTCATGCTTAAAATATAACCAGTTATGTCATCGTTACTTCTATCTTAATGCATGATATTTTCAGAATATGACTTCAGGGTGACAATATTTAACTCTGATTTTGAGGAAAAAATAATGTTCCTTTTTTTTTAAAAAAAAATTCACATAGTTTTTGCTCATATTTTGAGAAATTTCATTAGAGTTTTTGGGATTTTTCCACTAAGGATGTTTTTATTTGAACTGTAATTTGCTGGTCTGGTATGGTTTGGTCTGGCCTGATCTGGTCTGAACTGTTCTGGTCTGATCTGGTAATGTCGTGTCTCTTTGTATTTTTATAACTATCCAAGTCTGATCTGGTCTGTTTTGTAACACCGTCCCCAATATATTTACCTTCATGTAAATTATGCATGTATTGAATATGGAGTATCGAGTAATGAATTTACGAGGTTGTAAATTTTTGTTATTACTTTTGCATGAATAGTAAATTCCACGCGGGGCCCACACCGGGAGCGGGGGCCGCCTGATGACCCGAGACCACATATTATATTCATCTTGGTCTAGATAATAGTTATATGGTGGTGTACATCCATGTTGGGCCATAAGAGAGACATTGGGTTGACCGGTTGGTCAAACAGGACCCAATTACCAATACCGGCAATTTATGAGGTAATTGCCCGAAGCGAATTTCGGAGACTTATAAATTAAATTTGGGGAATGTGCATTCATTCTAAGAGCTCATAGTTATTGAGAACACGTAATATACTTTATTTGACCCGATAAAATATAGTACAAATAAAACAGTCCGAAAAATACAACTTTCGAGGCTGAGTGTACACTTCGGGGCAAAAGGGGGTGACCTCCCACATGGGTGGGGGCCACCCCACGAATTTACATAAGCTATGAAGAGGGGAGGTAGGCTGAGGGGGGGATGGGGAGGTGTATGAGGTGTTGATTTGAGGAGAATGACATCAAAAGGACATAAGAGGGGTCCATGCCATGCCATCATTGTTTAATAAGCCAAAGGAAGGTCATATCCTCTCCCTTACCCATCCATCCGGCCAGACCACTCATTTTGTGAGGAAAGAAGCTCTGCAAATTCTACTCCATAGCTAGAAGCTTGTGTACTATCAAAGAGGTCCAAAGAAGAAAGGAAATTTGAGGAAAGAAGAGGAAAACGTAGGAAATAAAGGTAAAGGTTTCTTCATCAACTTTTCTTCTTTCATTCCTTCTCATAGGACTTATTGAGGAACCCCTAGGGTGACTCTACATGGTTCGAAGTGTAGGATGAGGGGTTGGAAGTTGGTTCTAAGTCCAAGAACGGATTTAGAGGCCAAAGAGACCGGTTCACCGGAAAATAACCTTTTAGAGGTTATTCGTATTGATATGGGTTTTGTGATGATAAAACCTTGCTAAGCACTTTTCAAAGGTGATTCGAGAGCTTTCACGAAGTTGAAAGAGTCGCCGGAGTTATCACCGGAGTTCGTCAAAGTTCGTCGGAGTTTCGCCGGAGTTCAACCGAGAAGGGTAGAACTTCATAGCGCTCATTCGAGGTGAGTGGACGGCTTAATGTCTTATAACTCTTGGGTTAAGTATGAGATTGCCTAAATAAATGTTATAAGTATTCATAATGATGTTTAAAAGAGTTTGAGAATGTGATTAGCTAAGGTGATTAGGCTTATGTGAATGAAACTACATGAGTATGCATGTGGAAAGTAGGAAATGTATATAAAAACATATGTGATGTTTTGGATGGCCAAAATGGAATTTATTGATTGTTTTAGACATGATATAGGTTGTATAAAAATTTCGGATCAAATGGATCACGTTTCGGGGGTCAACTCGGGGGTCAACGGGCCGTTGACCTAAAATTCCGAACATACCCGGCGCCGGGTTTAGGGCATACCCGGGGCCGGGTAAGCTGCTGCCTCCATATTGCGTTTTCGCCGAAAACGCAAATCGGAGCCCGGTTCAAAGGGGGGTTAACCCTTACAACCTATGTGTGTATATTGTGCATGGAACTGCATGTAATATGATATTTAAATGTCAAGGTTGATATCTATTGATTTAATTCTAAGACTTGGTTTAGTCTTTAGTAATAATATGATATAGACCCTATCTACTGTGATATGTGGTAAGTCATAGGTCGGGTGGAGTACCTAGGGATCGGGCGTGTATCCTCAAAACTCGGTTATAGGGTGGAGTACCTAAGGATCGGGCGGTTATCCTCAAAACTCGGTTATATAGGGTGGAGTACCCAAGGATCGGGCGGTTATCCTCAAAACTCGGTTATATAGGGTGGAGTACCCAAGGATCGGGCGGTTATCCTCAGAACTCAGTTATATAGGGTGAAGTACCCAAAGATCGGGCGGTTATCCTCAAAACTTGGTTATATAGGGTGGAGTACCCAAGGATCGGGCGGTTATCCTCAAAACTCGGTTATAGGGTGGAGTGCCCAAGGATCGGGCGGTTATCCTCAAAACTCGGTTATAGGGTGGGGTACCCAAGGATCGGGCGTGTGTCCTCAAAACTCAGTTATATAGGGTGGAGTACCCAAGGATCGGGCGTGTATCCTCAAAACTCATAGATTACTATTAAATTATTGTTTTGTAATTTAGGATCGGGCGTTTATCGCCAAAACTCGATTTTAGGGTGGAGTACCCAAGGATCGGGCGTGTATCCTCAAAACTCGGCTATATAGGGTGGAGTACCCAAGGATCGGGCGTGCATGTATCCTCAAAACTCATAGATTACTATTAAATTATTGTTTTGTAATTTAGGACCGGGCGGTGTCCTCATGTTAATATGATTTGAACCAGGAGGAGTTCTATACACTCATAGGTATATGGATGGGTTGGGGTTTAAGTCAAGGATATTGACTATACTGTTTTCCCAAATAAACAATGACCTACGGGCCGGGTCAGGTATTTCCAAGTAAATATATACTGATATGTATTTCATAACTTGGGGGAAGAGCTATATGTATATGTGTTGGGTTAATGGCCCAAGCAGAGGGTCGGCCCATTTACGCCATCGGTTGGACGAATGTCCAGACAGGTCATTAGGCGGATCAAGCTAACAGGCAAACATGACACAGACGAACGTTGGGTTCAAGACCTAGGCTTACTGACCCCTCCCGACGAGCGTCCATGCATACAATAGTGGATCAGGCCCACAATCAGCGTAGTGACAATGAACGTCTCAGGATCAAACCTCCATACAATCGCATCGGCGATGAACGTCGCTTCCAGAAGACGTAACATTGGGAGCCAGCCCAATCTATGCGACAAATCATCTAAGGGCCAGGATACGAATGGCCCGATACCCTTTACGATATTGCCAGGAGCAGTCCACCTCCCCTAGCAGGACGAACGTCCCCACTAATTAGGCGGGAAACCCAGATCCTGGCGGGAAGCGCATTTAATGCTGAAGATTTGGTGGTTGGAGCACCAGCCACTCACAGTCCTCCACGTCAGCATAGCCAACTGCCCATTGGTAGTATAAATAGCAGCATTTATTTCATTGTAAAGGGTTGGCAACTTACTATTCTTAGCACTCTAGCTTATAACATTCTTACTCGCAGCTCTTCTACTGCCTTGTAAGACGAACGGCCGACGAGCCTTAGCGAAAAGTATTGTATTGGGGAGTTATTTACTGATTAATAATACCTAATCTCTTACTTGCTACTTATTGTTTCTCAATCCATTTAACTTGTTAGTTGGGCTAGATTATTCATACACACTCCACTCGAAACTCTTGGGCTTACGTGTTGAACCCGAGGGTTGAAGGAATAAACCTCAACAATATGTATCACCCTGTGTTTGGGTCTTATACTTAAAACGTTAGTTATTCTACATTTAGCCTGCTACTCGCTCGGTACTTGTACTGACCCCTTCGGGGGGGCCACCATTTCAGGTTGAAGCTCAAGATTGATATTCTCACCTTGCTCGGTGAAGTGATATAAAGGAAGACGTGGTTCGTGCTTCCTTTACTATTTTAAACTATAAACTATGCTCATGGATACTTTGTAATAAATACATTTGTTTTGGGCCTGCGTGCCTACGTTTTGGCTATGTGTGGCCCATGATTGAATATTGAATATTTCCGCTATTCGTTCAATCCAAATATGTGATGTTGTTATGTATGTATACTTACTGAGTATGGTATGGACTATGTTCATGGACGTCTTGTGTGACTAAGTCACGCTGACTTGCGAGTGGCGTCATTTAGTCATACGGCGGTTGTACATGCGCTTAGATGCGGTCTGGGGCGTGACATGTTTTGGTCTAGGACATATTATAGTCCAAGTAAAAACATCCTAACACCACTAAGGTGTTTTTTTTAAATGACTAAATGCATAACTCTAAAATTAGAAACTTCTGAATACATGGCATTGTACCCCCAAATTCGGTGGTACATCGAGTGAAAGTGACACGTCGACCAAAGTGATAGCTACAAAACTACAATGAGTGACAAGACCGATGACAGCTCAGTTTCAATGTTGCCCAACAATGCTTTTACACCTACACCACGCTAGTGAACTATAATTCCGCGACACTCTAAAGAATCCATCGCTCTCGATGAATGACCCCACCACCGCTGGTGAATGATCAATGACACTACCCCGTCGCTAGTGAACCATAATTATGATGTTGTTCCAATTATCCCACCACCTTGGTGCCATATATACTGATATCCGCTTATGTGGCATTGTAGTAAAATGAAATCTAACCTTTCGATTTTCCCCTGAGTATCGTGTCTCTTGAGGAATGGTGGAGGAGTTCTTGATTTTAAATCCAGTCACATGTTATCGCAAATTATTGGGATCTTCCCCAATTAAAACTTTTGATTGATTTTCTAAACTACTTTTTGATAAAGAAAGTAAATTAAATTATGCAAATACTAATGATGCTAAAAAATAAACTAAATGAAAAATATAATATTAAACTCTAAATGGATTGATCAAAGAAGGGCAATGAATTGAATTATAAAATATGGGTACATCCTTTTGGATTGGACCTAATAATTAGGGGTATTTATAACTAAATCTTTTCCCATTGACAAGATTTAGGTTTCTTGCACTAATTCATCCTGTTTCTAGGCTTCATTAACGTGTTTAAAATGTCTGGCCTAAATTATATTATAATCTTATTGACAAGATAGATATAAATTTCCACATTTCAGCTAACAAAATGGTCAACTTCATTAATTAATTAAATTTATCATATTAAACAATTGAATTTATTCCTCATAGACAATGATTAAATTATATCCATTAATTTATCCTATCTCTAGGCTTCATTAATGTGCACAATATGTTTGGCTTAAACTATTTATAATCTCATAGACAAATCATAAATAATCTTCCAAAAGTTTAATTAATGAAATGACCAAATCTATTCAGTAATCAAATTAATCATTTTAAACAACTAGTCCATAAAATTAGTTTAACTCCTAATTTTCAGTCAAACAAGGTCAACCCATATTATTTAATTCAACTCATGCCCAAGAGTAAATTAATTACAACAACTCATTACTAGTTTTAACACTTTAAATATAAAATAAGACATGATCATAAATAATAACAACACAAAATATTAAAGTGAATACTTCCAACATCTAAACTTTTGTTTCTTTCACAAATAATAATCATTTATACAAGGCATTGAGGTTTTTCTAAGTAGGAGATTAACATAACAACAAGAACTACTTTTCTTAGCTTGAATACATATGGAAAATACGAAATTCTTAAAATTAAATCAAAGATTTTTTCACCAATATTTGGGAAATAAAAACAACATATTCAGATTTCAGGATCTACACGATGAGAGGATAAAATTTTATATAAAGAACTTACAAATTGGAGCTAAAATGAGAAAGATATGAAATATTGAAGATGAAGGTGCAAGAATGGTAGAAATCCGAGCTTTGAGAAGGAAGAAGACGCCTTTTTTTTTTATCTGGCTTAAATTTCTCTGGCTTGCAATGTATTTTCTTCTCTTCAAATTTGTCTTCCGGGCCACTTTGATATTCTATTTCCTTCTTTCGATATGAATTCATTTGTTACTCAAATTGACTTATTTTGTACTCAATTGATACGGAATTTCGCCAAACATATTATGGATGTGATTTTTACCCGATTTCATGAAACTTGAACCAAAATATCTAAAACATGCTTTGTTTTTGTGTTTTCTATCAAAAATCGCTTAAATTTGATAAGAAAAATAAGTACAAAAATGAACTTATCATGACCCCACTGCCTCGTTTCCCTTGTGATCCAATGCATTGGTCCCTAGTAATCCCAATGCACCGATGCCCTTGTAATCCCAAGGCCCTCGGCGCATCGATTACCCTCCACCCTAGTCATCCCAGTCATTTCATGTTAACTAAACCTTTTTTTTTTTTAATCATGATGCATATTTAAGTATATACTACTTCCGTTCTTAAATAAATGCAACATGTTGAATTTTACACTATTCACGTGTTGTACTTTGACTACATTTTATTTACTAATGTATTAATATTTTTTTATGAAAAAATAATATTAAGTTTGTCTCATTTTAAATTTTCAAAATCTAATTTTCTTAATTTTTTTACTAATACAAAATTATATATATTAATAGTTACAGCTGTGTCTCGGCAAATGTGAAATGTTGACTGTTGCATTTATTTAAGAATTTAACATTTAACAACTTTTTTCTATTATTTCTCCTAAAATTGTTGTCCTTTTCCTTTAAGGTAAATATTTATGATTCTACTTATTTTCTCCAGAACAATTCTCAACTACAAGATTTCTTACATGCCCTATTTTACTTGTTATACGGAGTATAAATTTGACATTGTCTAGTGAAAGGGAGCTAATAGAATTTAGGGGAAATTTGACTTAGCACCTCGTTTTTGGGGTGATATTGAAATTTGCACCTTATTTTAAAATTAATTTGACTTTTCATCCCATTTCATTTCAAAATACTTTGACTTTCTATCCTATTTAGAAATTTTTCTTCACAAATGTTATACTTGTATGATTGGGTGCAAAGACAAATGTTTTTTAAAATGGGGTGCAAAGTCCAACATCATAAAAAAAAATGGGGTGCAAAATCAATTCTCTCAAGAATTTAATATTGTGGGTAGTTTCTTAACATAATTTATTCAATGGAGTAATTCAAAGAAAGGAATATGAATTACAAGAACTGTCGGTTAAAAGCTCCCGATATTTTCAACTATTGCTGTTTAATTCTCTCCTTTTAAGTTCTTACCGTGTAATTTTATTCCATCGATTTGACTTTGAAATTGACCATTGCCGGACGTCCGCTCCTCACTGGCGGACTCGAGCACTCTCATTGAATCCATTTCACCTAGCCTTTCAGTTCCGCCACACCCCCAGCCGGTTGCCCATCCTGTTTCTTCCTCAACTGACCCCACCAACCGGCTTACTTTCTAAATTTCAAAATACACAAACTTTCATAAACTCATTTCGGTCTCATTTGCATTTCATTTCATTTTCCTTTTCTCTCTCATAGGGGTCTGTCACTATCCTTTTGTCGTGCTGTCTCACTGTTCTCTCTCCACCTATACATACATATCGCTGTATATACGACTTAAATACACATATCCTCTTTTTGGTTACGGGAATGCAATTCCTCCCCAGTCGCTGTTGGAGTTGGAGAGACAAACTTTGTGTATGATCCACTTCCGGAGAGAATCCTCAATTACTGCAACCGATCGTTGAAGTTATTATCCGTCTCTCTTTTCGGATCTGTTAAAAGCTTCTCTCTTCTGTTAATGATTATCGGGGCGCCCGTTTCTGGTTAGTATGTTTGCTCGCTTCGCCGACTTATGTTTGATGGATTGCTTGCTTTTAAGCTTCGGTCATGGTTCTTAGTGATAGCTGCTTTTTGAAATGGGTATTTCGACGTTCTGTGCTAATATTGTTTACGCGGAAGTACCAGGCATCTTAAGCCTTCAGCTCTGAATTGCTTGCTTGTATTTCATTTTTATTTTGCTTAGAGCCTTAGACAGTAGTTTGTTTTCCTGTTCTTTAAATATTTCTTCTGCCTTTTAACTTAACTTGATCTGTAGCTTACAGTAATAAAGTTCCAGGTTTAAGATAAACTGACGGTAAATTAGCATACATATTCTTTTGTTATGAACCTTTCACCTGTATTGCTTGAGAGAACTCCCATAAAGTGGAGAGATGATCGAATCGGAATCATTTCCTTTGTAGAGAGAGAATATGGGGCCTTAATTTTCTACGCGCTCAACAAATTTCTATGTTTGAACTGCTTTTTCCGTAAGATACACATGCTGAAGGTGAACCTTTTCTATGTATGCTGATTGTTGTTCTCTTTTAAGTAATATATTAACGCAAAAGATCTATGTTATTAGCGCTGGAGATTTTGATTGTGATGACCAATTCTGATTTAGAAGGATTAGTTTATTTTCCTTTTTCAATCTGCTCCTCGTTAGGAAATGTGCCTGTGGAGAGCACATCATTTGATCCTTGAGAGATCTGATACTTGGGATTTGTTTGGATGCTTATGAACTTATAAACTTTCTATCTTATCATCAGGTGATTGAATCAGTTGCAGTGGCCCAGAGCAATCCAATTATAACTCCAGTATGAAGGACGTGAGCAGACATAGCATTAAGACTGATGATCCGTTTTCAAGCCTACTTGAGCTTGCTGCTAACAACGATGCTGATTCTTTCAAACAATTCATTGAGTCTGATTCTTCAGCCATTGACTCAGTTGGACTTTGGTTGGTCCGCAAGAAGGGCGCGAAGCAGGTTGTTGAGGTGGAAAGGACTCCATTAATGGTCGCTTCCACATATGGAAGCATTGATGTCTTGAAGCTGATTCTTTCTCTGCCTGAAGTTGACGTCAACCGAACTTGTGGACCCGACAAATGCACTGCCCTTCACTGTGCTACCTCTGGTGGCTCTGTTAATGTCATTGAAGTTGTTAAGTTGTTGATATCAGCTGGGGCTGACCCAAACATTGAAGATTTCAACGGTCAGCGGGCAGCTGATGTCATTTCTGTCCCTCCAAAGCTTCCAGGTGGTAGAGCTGCTCTAGAGGATCTGTTACTGAACAATACTACGTCTGATGGGTCAGTTGGTGGAAGTGATACGGTTGGGTCAAATGCATCCTCGCCTGTCTTATCTTCATCCCCTGAAAATGGTTCACCATGTTATCATCCAAGGGAATCAAAGAGGGAATACCCGATCGACCCGTCTCTACCTGACATAAAAAATGGTGTATACTCAAGTGATGAGTTTAGGATGTTTTCCTTCAAGGTGAGGCCTTGCTCCCGGGCTTATTCTCATGATTGGACTGAGTGTCCATTCGTCCACCCGGGAGAGAATGCACGGAGAAGAGATCCAAGGAAATACCATTATAGTTGTGTCCCGTGCCCGGAGTTTCGCAAGGGTGCTTGTAGACGTGGCGATATGTGTGAATATGCCCACGGGGTGTTTGAGTGTTGGCTACACCCGGCCCAATACCGGACCCGTTTATGCAAGGATGGTACCAGTTGTGCTAGACGGGTTTGCTTTTTTGCCCACACTGCTGAGGAGCTTCGACCACTTTACGTCTCTACTGGGTCCGCTGTCCCGTCTCCCAGGTCTAGTGCTGCTACTGCTACTGTTATGGACATGGCTGTTGCGTTAAGTCTTCTCCCAGGATCTCCAACGGCCAATTCAATACCTCACTCGTCTCCTCCCACCTGGACCCCTCACCATCAACCAAGTGTTCCCACTCTTCATCTCCCTGGAAGTAACCTACAGTCGAGTAGGCTAAGGACTTCTTTCAATGCGCGAGAAAACATGAAAATGATGCAGGAATATGATTCCCAGCTGGGTTGTTTTTCACCTTCTCTGACTCATCCCAATAGTCTACTAACCCCTTCCAATCTTGAGGAGCTTTTTTCTGCTGAAAACAACTTGTCTCCTAGGTACTCTGATCAGATGGTGGTGTCTTCAGGTGGTGTTTTCTCACCTTCACATAAGTTCAACCAGTTCCAACAGCAGCAGAGAATGCTCTCACCTATCAATACTACCACCACTGCATTTTCCCCAGGAAGAATGTCCACAAGAAGTGTGGATCCCATATCCCCAATGAGCGGCCGTCACTCTACATTTGCTCAAACTGAGAAACAGCAACAACTTCGCTCTGTCAGCTCCCGGGATCTTGGTGGATCTCCCGTTGTGGGCAAGTCTTGGTCAAATTTGGGGCCTGCGCTTAATACAAATATAGACTGGTCACTCAATGGGCATCAACTTGGAAGTTCTGAGGAGAGCAACGTGAAGGGACCTGACTTGTCATGGGTGCAATCTCTTGTTAAAGAATATGAGCCTTCTGAGATCAAGGGAAATTTGGTGTCGGCTCCGGTTTTGGGTGGTGCTGGCCCATCGGGGTCTCAAAATGATGGTCCTGATTCGATTGATTATTCTGCCCTGGGAGCTTGGCTCGAGCAGATGCAAATTGATCAACAGCTTGTGGCCTGAGAGACCCATTCCTTTTCTCTTTTTTGCTTTTTGACAAAACTAAAAGTTTTTAGGGGAAGTATATACAGTGGTCGGCGCTATTATTCTGCGGCCTGCTTTTTTTCGCTAAATTGTAATGAGTATTTTACTATTAGGTTTCATTAATCTTTAATTTATTTTCTTAAATCAGTTCTGAAGGCATTATCGTCTGGGCTGTATCCAAGAAACCCAGTCCATATCGTGTAATCTTTCATAATGTAATACAGAATTCTGGGACGAGTTCCCCTCTTACATTTTCTTTATTCGATAAAAATAACTGAAATCTTCTGTATTTTGTTGTTGAATTTTACACTGGTGTTCGTACATGTACTTGGATTCATTTTGAATGTTTTTACTTGGTACTTAACTACTTATTTGAGTCTCAGGTTACATTTAAATAAATCAAATCCTTACAATTATATACACTAGACTAGATTACATTTAAATAAATCAAATCAGGCTTTGACAACTGTGAAATACACATAGACAAGATGTCTATCTAACCAAACAAGAAAATTTTAATACAATATATATGTTGAGAAAAGTGAGGGGGCAGGGGTGCACATGATATGCACATAATGTACACATAATGCACACATAATATGCACAAATGTAAACACAAATGTACACATAATGTGCACAAAATGTACACATAATATGCACCAATTACATATACAAAAGGGAAAATTGTCAAATTGGCCCTCGAAGTATTCCCAAACAATCAATTAGACCAATTAGACCCTAAACTAAAGAAACACCCAATTAAACCCATGAACTATACAAAAACTCCCAAATGTCTAATTTAGTAGGTGACCTTCCGGTTAACGGGTTATGAACTATACAAAAACTCCCAGATGACGACGGAAGGCGGCCGCCTGCTTGGGCGCCTTCGGTGAATTTTCTGCTATAAATAGCAGGGTTTTTCCCCATCTCAAACACACCAATTTCAAGCCCAAATCAGATCAAAAAGGGCGTCTTCTTCCTCCTCAAAGCTCGGATTTCCACCATTGTTGCACCTTCAACTTCAATCTTTCATATCTTTCTCATTTTAGCTCCAAATTGTGAGTTCTTTATATGTATTTTCATCCTTTCAATGATTAGAATCTGAATCTGTACTTAGTTTTTTCTATCTGTGCTTCTAAAATTTCCAGAAAATTATTCCACTATTTCGCATTTTCTTCTTAAATTTGAATAAAATAGTTGTTGACATTAAATCCATTCCAATTAATTATATAGTTGTTTACTAGCCTCAAGGTAGTTATTTATCAAAACAAAGTTAATTTTTACGAATTAGAAGTAAATTTTAATTAATTCCGGCATTTAGTTGTTATTATTGCATAAATTAAATTAAATACTCAAAAAAGGCAAAAAATTAGTTTCTGTCCTAATTCCAGTTTAATTCACAGTAATATCACTCCTAGTAGTCAATATAAAATTTAGAACGAATTTAGAATATTTGTAGTTGCTTTCAAAATTTTCTAGTTAATATTGAGAAAATTTTCAATTAGTTGTTAAAATTGGATTTTAGGTTATAAAATTCGGGAAAAATTCCAGAAGGTGACATTTTAGTTCTACAAGTTTATTTTGGCAGAATATTATTTTTGTTTAATTTTCGCTATTATACATGCTTAATTCCTTGTTAATGTTGAATTTATTCATTGTATTGTTAAATGAAAAAATGATCTTTATTAGCTAAATTTGTTTTGGGCATGAATTGACTAAAGGAATATGGATTGACTTGTTGACCAAAAAAATTAGGGATTAAAATTAATAATGGGGACTAGTTGTTTGAAATGATGAAATAGTAATTAATAATTGTTAGCCATATTCATTAATTAAATTCTTGGAAAATTATCTCTAACTTGTCTATGAGATTAGAAAATAATTTAAGCCAACCATATTCGAGCACATTAATAAGGCCTAGAAATAGGATGATTTAATGAAAGAGATTTACATCTTGTCTATGAGAGATAAATTCAATTGCTTAAATAATGAGTTTAACTAGTTAATGAATTTGGCTATTTTTATTAATTAAAATATTGGAGAATTATTTCTACCTTGTCTATGAGGTTAGAATTTAATTCAAGCCAACCATTTTTGAACACATTAATGACACCTAGAAATAGGATAAATTAATGAAAATAGTTTCTATTCTTGTCTATGAGGAAAGAAATTATTAGTCCAATTTTAGTTTTAATTTCCCTAATTACTAGGTCCAAGAATATATCCATTTCTAATTACTCAATTCATTGCCCTTATTTGCATCAATCCATTTAAGTTTAATATTATATTTTCTCCTTTAGTCTATTTTTGAGCCATCATTAGTATTTGCACAATTTAATTTACTTTCTTTTCCAAAAAGTAGTTTAGAAAATCAATCAAAAGTTTTAATTTGGAAAGCTTCCAATAATTTGCGATAACCTGTGACTGGACTTAAAATCAAGAAGCTCCTCCGCCATTCCTCGAGAGACACGATACTCGGGGAAAAACCGAAAGGTTAGACTCCGTTTTACTACAACGCCGCGAAAGCGGTTATCAAATGGCGCCGTTGCCGTTGCCGTTGACCTTCCGGTTAACGGGTTATGATGCCTACATGTCATTTACTTTTATTCATTTTCTATTTCTTTTCTTTTTTCCCTCTCTCATCTTCTACATTCTTCGACCAACACACCTTTCTTCGACGACCCTACCTCCTTAGTCAACCTTTTAGTTTTCTTTTTTTCCTCCGCATCTTCTTTCTCCTCCAGCCCGTCTTCTTCTCTGTTTTCTTTTTCTTCCAAAGTTCCACCCCCAGCTTTCTTCATTCTTTATTTCTATCTTTCTTTCTTACCAACTTGATACACATAACGATACACAAAAGAACAAATAACTACCGGATTGGTCTCCATCATGAACATATTGTTGGTAAAATGTGTGAAAAATTGCATTAAATGGTAATTTTGGGACAATTTTTTGAGTGGGGTCCACTTCCGATTTGGGTCGGGTCAAAGTAGTCTCGGATTGTCCTTGGTAAGGGCTACAATTCGATATATGGTACGCTCAAAACGGATAACGGGTGAATGAGAAATCGCTTTTCGAAGTTTACCCGTTAGAATGGGAAAACTAGGAAAACGGATGAGTTTCTAGTGTGCTAATTTCCTACACCGAAAAACCCAAGGGATTTGCAACCCTTTTAAAGGGACTCCCCCCTTGAGGAGTTAAGATTCCTTAGGGTAAAGACTCTCTCCACACGGGGGGGGGGGGGGGGGGGTGCAAATCAAATCCCGAAATCGGAGAAGAAAGCCCGCGACTTGCGTGCGCGGGCGACCTGCGGACACGAATGTCGTCCAAAAATCTATCTCTCAGCGGCAGAAGCCTACGGAACAGAACACCTCGTTGGTATTCTGGTGGCCTCAGAACAGAACCCCTCTTGGGGTCTTCTGTTGGCCTCGTGATAGAACCCCTCTTGGGGTCTTCTGTTGGCCTCGGAACAGAACCCCTCTTGGGGTCTTCTGTTGGCTTCGGAACATAACCCCTCCCGGGGTGTTCTGGTGGAGGTCTTCTGTCACGCATTTGAATCGTTACAACAATAAATGCCCAACGTTCTTATCTTTTAATGCAACGTTAAATGGACAGTTCATGGACGATTCAATGCCCAACGGACTGGTCATTGATGTCCAACGTTCAGATCCATTAATTTACCATTTACACACAACAAACCCTCCTATATAATGGCTGGCAGGTGTTTTGCAACAACACACAAATTCATACACTCCATGCACGTTTTGCACCTCTAAAACACACTGCGAGCAATCTGAAAATTCCCTAAGTGTTCATACTGTGTTCTCGTTCGCTGGAACTCTTGTTTCTATGCTCAAACACTAGTTCGTAGTCATCGTATCATGGGAAATGATTGTTGCAACGCTCCTAGCACCGTGGGAGGCAACAAATACGTTTTAAGGACATCGTGCGTAGCACGAGCTTTGACTAATTCTGCTTCATCTCCTTTCTTGTTTTTCTCTAGTCATTTTATTTAATTAATTTATTTTAATTAATTTTCTTTATTTTCCGAAACACACCCAACACATATTTCCGGCATCGCTGGTAATTGCACTGGTTTACTTTGTGTCGCCGTCGCTGGAAAGTTATATTGAAGATGAACCGCCGCTGTTAGCGAGACAAAGAGCTATGTTGAAGATGAAGCCGTCATCGCCGGCGAGGAAGCTGCCAACACTGAATCTGCCTCCGATCCTCGCCCATCGTGTCCAACAAAACCCTCGTTGCTTGTTGGTTGTAGTCTTGTAGATTTTCTGAAACAAATGAGTCTTGATTTTAACCGGGATTAAAGGTTGCTTCAATGTTTTTCAAATACCCACCCCAAATGCTACTCACCCAATACATCCATCTTTACTCAAATACTCCGTATAATTTTCTTTAAAATAATTTTTTCTTAAATCAGTAGAATCAGCCACTACAGTCACTTTAGCCAGAACTTTATAAAATTTCAGCAAAATCAACCAAATCAGCCGATTTTCGTGCTCCCAAGTCTGAATGTTTTCAAACACATCTTTGGTATTCGTATTTTTCCATTTTGTTTGATTTTTAAATTAATTATAAATGTTCATGGATATGCACTTGTTTGTTAAATAAATACTTCACTTTATTTTTCGGAAAAGGTTTCTGAGTTTGTGTTTTGCCCTCTGTGGCTAAATACGACCTCCGTACTATATTAAAAAATTCAATTAAATCTTTCAAAAAAAAAATTCAATTAAATAATTGCATTTAAAAATACGCAATTAAAGAGGACTGCTCAGGTCCAGCCGGAGGGACGGGAGCAGCCGTCCGAACTTCACTGTTTGGGGCGGTCCCCGGTGGAATTTTTCGATGAACTTTTTGAGCATGTTCCTCATCAAGTCTAGTTCGTCCATACCAAATTTCAGCTCAAAATTTGACCGGGAAGGCAGTCAAATAAATTCTTGAAACTTACTGCACTTTATATATGCGCAGAATGTGCAGTAAGCTTCAAGAATTTATTTGACTGCCTTCCCGGTCTAATTTTGAGCTGAAATTTGGTATGGACAAACTAGACTTGATGAGGTACATGTTAAAAAAATTTTATCGAAAACTTCCACCGGGAACCACCCCAAACAGTGAAGTTCGGACGGCTGCTCCCGTCCCTCCAGAGGGACCTGAGCATTTCTGCCCAATTAAATACCCCAATTTTAGATCATGTTCACATCAATTTTTAACGAGGTTATGACCCGGCTAGCTGGTCATTATTTTTGTTTGTTTGAACGAAGACAAAAGTTTGGAACTCTATTCAAGCATTGGATTGATTGATTCAAAGAAGGGAAAATAATGATTGCCCCTTGAGGTTAGGTGATAATTATTAAATCAACTTTATATTTTTAGAACTGAATTATTTACCCCTTAAGCTTTTATTAAAGTTAGAATATCCCCCTTTTGTTAAAATTTAATTGCTTGGACAATTAGTTGTAAGAGGAATTCCCAAAAATGTCCTTATCTATTAAACTAAACTAAAGACTAAAGAGTGGTATAAAATAAAAGTACATCAACTAAAAGTTTCTAGGCTTACTCCAAATGTATTCGAACAAAAAATTAATGTTTTCCAAGCATCATTGCAGCACACTTGAAAGTGCTCCGTGCCTTTCCGTTTTTCTTCTTTTCTACTCCAATTTCAATTCTCATTCGAAGTCCCATTCGTACATCAAAGGAAAATTCACTCGGTTGTGTATTTGAAGTAGGGGTGTGTAAAAATACCGAACCGGCATGGTGTCAAACCAGACGGATACGGTACCGGATCGAAAAATGAGACTTGAAAGAGATCTCAATTTTTTTTGTCGCGAACCAGACCGTACCGGTTCTAAACAATGTCATGACCGGTTAAAATTTGTACTACTATAGTATATCTGAAATTTAATAATTATTATGTAACAAACACGGAGTATGAAAATTGATAAATCATGTGGATTTTTATAGGATGACTAAACTCTAACTTCCACTTAAACACTTCAAAAAGTGACATTGTTTGTTTGTTTTTTTGTTTTTTTAATAATTCAATTAAAAAGCACCATTTGTAAAAACTAGTCTGAGAGTAATGCATGTTAGGAGCAACCTACCTTTGCATCAATTTGAAGAACATCCATTCGCCCTCTTTTAATCACCAAAGAGTATCTATTAGGGACTTGAAAATAGAACCGTACTGAACGGATTTAGGTCTAAGATCGAACTGAACCGTTTCAATAGTCACGATACAGGTACGAGTTTGGCAAAATACTAGACTGGATCGGACCAGACCCCTTATTTGAAAAAAATACGTAGATGAGAGAATTTAACAAATAATCCCTAAACAAGGGTATTTTAGTCAAAGAAATAAGCATTGATGAAAATGTTGATAGAAGGGGGAGATTACATCATTAATTGTAGCTGAGGGGGTAAATAGTTGACTTTTAAAAATATAAGGTTGAACTAATAATTATCATCAAACTATAAGGAGGTAATCATAATTTTCCCTTCAAAAATCACCCAAAAATCCCATAACTCTTCTCATTCCCAAACATCACACAACTCACTCCCATCTACCCGAAACAACCACTACCCACCAGGAAATTGATTGTCAGAATCAGAATTTCAGTGACCAACCTACTTCTCCGGCTAAACCTGGAACATTAATTCATCACAATTGGGGCTGCAGCTAGTGGCGGAGCCACTATAGTTCAAGGGTGTTCAATTGAACATTTGAACACCTAAAATTTTGAAAAACACATTAATTATTTATTGTTCTTTCAAATTTTAATTGTACGAAAAAATGAACACCCAAAACTTGAAACATAAATCTGCAACAGCCAGTAAAGGCGTCAGATGAAGAAATTTGACCAAAATTATTGAGATGAAATCCATGCGAAATTCGTGGTGAATTGTGTGAATTCTATGAATGAATGTTCCCAGATTAACGATTAAAAAATTGGACCAAAAAATCCTCTTTCAACATATCAGTTACCTGCTATCTATCTATCTATCTATCTACTCCCTCCGTCCCTTATAACTTTGCCAACTTTCCTTTTTTGGTTGTCCCAAAAACTTTGCCACTTTCCATTTTAATCAATCAATTTGTGGCTCATGTTATTTCTCTCTCCTCTGCACAAATCTCTACCACACAGTTTTTACTTTATTATTCTACGTGCCGGTCAAACATGGCAAACCTTTAAGGGACGGAGGGAGTATCTATTACTCCCTCCGTCGCCTTTTAAATGTCCCGTTTTATCATATTGGGATGTCCCTATTTAATTGTCACATACCTTATTTGGTAAACTTTGTGTGGCTCAAAATCATTCTTACTTTATTCTTACTTTATCAATTAATATCAACCACACAAACTCACTTTTCTTAAAACTCGTGCCACCATTTCCCGTCCCATTTAAAAGGGGGCGGAGGGAGTAATATATAGTTTATCATATTTTCAGTGGTTGGTTGACTTGGTTCTGTGAATTGAAAACGTTGAAAAGCCTTGAATCTTGTGGTCTTTGATATGTGCACAGGTCTCACTGACTCAGTTCTCAATTGCTTCCTTTATTTGAGTCAAACTCTATGTTGACTCTTCACTCTTCCGGTGAAGCAAAAAAGAGTTTTGAACATTTCCCCTACAAGTATGCTATATCTACTCTGTTCTGTCCTTATACTATGTACATAGTATTAAATAAAGGAATACTTCATATTTTTTTCTTAATCTTAAAACATACCGTAGTACATAGTAGGTTCTGAATAGATAGATATACTTGATTTTATAGAGGCTGCTCGTATGGATGGAGAGAGTGGCAAAGCAGTTGAGAATGTGTCCACTGATCATGAGACGACAGAGCCATCTAAGAAGAACCTACTGAAAGAGGAGGAAGATGTGGACGGTGATTCGGCTAGTTTTGATGGAAGCTGAGGATTTCCTGTTTGAGTATGAAGGTTTTTTTTTTTTTTTGATCACAACAAGTGTGTTGAGAACGTTAGGGCTGCTACCAGGAAATCACGTGATGGTAATAATATGGTCCTATTGGTTTTACTCGATTGTTTATTCAGTAACATGGTGTTATTTATTATCGCGGAAGATATTAATGCTCGAAAGTCTGACTTTAGCCAATTTTCCTACTCATTTTAATGTCAAAGTATAAAATCATACACGGTGCTTTTAGTTACTGTATGTTGTATAGTTTGCCTCTTATTTTTGTGGTCACTATACTAATGACTATCTCACTATTCTTATAGGTATGGGTCGAATATTGTATGAGGATGATTCTTTGAAGCAATAGTTCCATAAGAAAGTACATGAGACTCTTTTACTTTCAAGCTCCGAATAAGAGTGAAACTGACCCCATTTCGTCTCGTTTACCTTCCTTCCTTTTCGACTGGTGGGACGAAGTCGCATTGATTGAATCGGTGAGACTAGTGAGCTATGCACGGAAAAAGCCTAGTGACGTGGTGGGACACATGCTGCTCAAATTGCTCAATAAGTAGGCTTTTTTACAGCTTCTTCTTTGGTTCATCTATGACATCGTCGGAAGATGAATCAATTTCACAACGGGGGCGCATCAACCTTCTTGGTGGAAAACCACGTCCTATTCCTATTGACGAGCTCCAATAGACTGATTTTATTCGGGATTTGGATATGCACAATGATGATTAACTGTTTTGCAATTGTGCAGTGAATACCATTCTATTTAACGTTGATGATGCTGCTGCTGATTTTTTGATGAAGGTATAAAAAACTTTCAATTCTTTATTTCTGTGTCCTACATTATTATGTACATGTACTATAAATAGTATATTCATCCAAAACAGTGGTCTACATTTGACTTTACTATGCAAAGAAAGCACTAATTTGGTTGTTGTAATTAAGCAACTCTGTTGGACAGGTCGATTGGAGGTTTGGTATTGTGTAGTATGTCTGGGAATTGTGAATATGGAGTCACTCTTTTTTCATAGTACCCATTGTACATCTTATTTGCTGTGTTTCTTAGGATGAAACACAAAGTAAAGTTTAATCTGAGCGACTCGGACGTCGCTATCACTTATAAAGACATCTTATAAGGAATAACTGTATTTGATTACTTGAAGAAGAGCTTAACTCTTTGTGACCTACAAAACTAGATTAGCATTACAAATGTATCAGAAATCACTATAGTTCGTCATATTCTTCGTAGTAGCCTTATACTCTGTATAAAATAACATGGATACCCTTAGCAAAGCCAATCAAGCGATAGAGTTCCATGTATTTACGGACATGGTATGTTACAACTTGCAAACAACAATCCTAAAAAACCATTCTTTCTGATTGTATTTTCCTCCACAATTTATGATATTGACTTGATCGATTGCAAATGATTGCATAATAAACACACAAGCCGGGCATATAGCTAGTCAAATGGCATAATTTTTATCTTTTCATCATCCTATCTCTCTCTCTCCTATTCTCTCTCCTATGCTCTGCTTGTATGTTGTTTCACCATTTTTACCTTTTAGAAAGAAATATAAAATAGGTCTAACAACAAAAAGTGAAACTTTTAAAGAAAAAGATTCAGTAAAAAAAGTTTGCCAAAACAATGGATATGGTTTATGTTCGTTTGCAGAACATTTTGTCCAACACCCACTGACATACAAGTTCAGAAATAAAATTTAGACATTGATAAGAAAAATTTACCTAAAAAACGATTACAAAATTTTCAGTGTAGATTACTTGCCTAAAATTATAACAATGACATCTATTCTTCATCTATAACATACTACGTACAATAATAACACAGGTTACGCAGTTATATACGTAATGATATACGGAGTACGAAGTATAATTTTACACATCATAGTAATGCCACTTTTACACATTACATACGTGGTACACATTATTTATAAATGTATTTATACAAAGCATAAATAATGTAAACATACTAATGGTTTTGGCACCATATAGTCTTCTTTGTGAATAAAAACAAGACTTTTGCCATTTTGGAGTTCTGTTTCAAGCGAAGACGATCTAATTGTGTCTCCAATATCATGTGTGTGTATTTGTGTTAGTTAACTTCGATTAGCTTGGACGTTGTTGGCGTAATCACTCCATCAATCATCATTAAAGGGAGATAAGAGGGCAAGTTGTATTGAAGAGATGAGTTAGTCGTTTGTTGTTGGGGGATTTAGAGAGGAAGAGAAGGCAGTCGGAGTGGTGGTGAAACTTAACGTTGATGACGCCCGACATCACTCGGAACCACGAAAGAAACCGCAGCCGCACCACCACGGGCAACCCCTCACCGGAATCCAGCATGTCTTCCATCGCTCTCCCGGCGGCGTACATTGCTTTGTTCCTCGTACCCACCCATAACTTGAACACGGTTGTACCATTGCTCCCCGCGAATAATTCCCTATCCTGCGTACATATAACCACAGCCCTGTTTGGTGAATTGGAAATCCTACTCATTTTAACGATTTTGACCAACTTTAGCCTTACCTTGGCTTTACATTTGACGAGTAGTACGCTCAAATTTAAAATGCTAACATGTCTAGTTTGTTTTTTGTTGTGCTTTCTAATCGATTATAATATATGTTCTATGTTAAAAAAATTTACTTTTAAATTAAGATAGATTCAAACCCGTGATATCACGCCACAAGATACTGGACACATGTCTAGTTGGTTCATCAATGAAGAGATTGTGGGTGTTTTTGAATTACATATTCATTTGAATTATAATTTCACTATTAAGATATTATATTCAATTAGTTTATAATAAGGATGTTTTTACTTGGATTGTTTTCAGTTCCAGACCAGACCATGTTAATTATCACGATTAGGCTAAGATAAACGATAAATTTAAAGTAAGAACACAAGAATTTACGTGGTTCACGCAATCGGTGTGATTACGCTAGTCCACGGCGAACGAGAGAGAGATGTATTATTATTCCAGCGTCTGGTATGTTTACAGATACATTAGGGATGTTTAAATAGGTTTAAGAAAGCCTAAACAAGGGTTAAGGCCGCAGGCCCAAAAATTAATCCCGTCATTAATTTTTCCCGTATACTCGATCGAGTATACATACATACTCGATCGAGTATAGATTCCAGAATTCTGCCCGAGTAGTGTTTTTACACATACTCGACCGAGTATACCTCCATACTCGATCGAGTATAAACTCCAGAATATAACCCGAGTAACCCTTACACGCATACTCGACCGAGTAATGATCAATACTCGATCGAGTGTAGAAACCAGGGAAATACTCGACCCATCAAACACCTCATACCCGATCGGGTAACCCAACATACCCGATCGGGTATATACTCCTGCATTCCAAACAAGGCTCCATCTTCAACAATCTCCCACTTGGAGGCTTGTTCAACAGTCATCTGCCATCCAAGAACATGTATCCTCTGCAACACCCCTGATCTCTATCTCTCGTTCACACCTTCCCATCAAGTATCTGGAAGGCCAGTTGAAGCCATGCATAGCTTCAACTTCTCCGTTGTCACCACCTTGGTAAGCATGTCTGCTGGATTCTTCGTACCAAGGATCTTTTTCAAGTTTATGATACCGTCTTCAATCAACTCTCGGATAAAATGGTATCGCATCTTGATGTGTTTCGTTCTGCTATGAAACACTGGATTCTTCGCGAGATGAATAGCACTCTGGTTGTCACAGTATAGACCGCAATCCCCCTGTTCCATGCCCAACTCCGAAAGAAAGTTCTTCAACCAGATCAACTCTTTGGCCGCTTCAGCAATGGCCATATACTCTGCTTCTGTGGTCGAAAGAGCCACACTCTTTTGAAGTCTAGACATCCAACTGATCGCCGTACCTCCAATTGTGAATATGTAACCCGTAGTGCTCTTCCCGGAATCACAACAGCCCCCCAAATCAGCATCAGCAAATCCTTCTAGAATTACTCCATTCCTTCTGAAACAAAGAGCAATTCCAGAAGTGCCTTTCAAGTAGCGTAGCAGCCACTTGACTCCTTCCCAATGTTCCTTCCCTGGATTCGACATGAACCTGCTAACAACTCCCACTGCATGAGCAATGTCCGGCCTTGTTGACACCATTGCGTACATCAAGCTGCCAACGGCTGATGCATAAGGAACTTTAGCCATCTCATCTTTGTCTTCATTGGTCTTTGGAGACTGCTGCTTGGAGAGTTTCAGCTGACTCCCTAAAGGTGTACTTCTTGGCTTGGCATCCGTCATTCTGAACTTCTCAAGGACTTTCTGAATGTACTTCTGCTGTGAAAGCTTTAAAGTACCTTCCACCTTGTCTCTGACTATGCTCATCCCAAGAATCTGTCTCGCCTCCCCTAAATCCTTCATCTCAAATTCTTCGGACAACTTCTTCTTGAGCTCGTTGATCTCCTGCATGTTTGATCCAGCCACCAACATGTCATCAACATACAAAAGAAGAATAATGTATGATGACTTGAATTTCTTCAAGTAACAGCAATGGTCCATCTTGCATCTAGTGTACCCATTCCGCTGCATGAAACTGTCAAACTTCAAGTACCACTGTCTGGGAGCTTGCTTCAGTCCGTATAGACTTTTCTTGAGTTTGCACACCAATCTCTCCTTGCCACTCACTGGGAAACCTACTGGTTGAGCCATGTAAATGTCTTCTTCAAGGTTGCCATGAAGAAAAGCAGTCTTCACATCCAGCTGCTCCAAGTGTAAATTTTCAGCTGCAACGATACCAAGAATCAATCTGATAGTGGTCATCTTCACAACCGGGGAGAAGATTTCATTGTAGTCAACCCCTTTTTTCTGTTGGAACCCCTTGACAACTAGCCTGGCCTTGTATCTTTTGCTCCCATCTGCTTCATCTTTGATTCTGAAAACCCACTTGTTCTCCAATGCTTTCTTTCCCGGTGGTAACTTGACTAAGGACCAAGTTTGGTTCTTGTCAAGTGAATCTAACTCATCTTCCATGGCCTTCTTCCACTGTATGGAATCTCTTACAGCCAACGCCTCTGAGTAAGATTCTGGCTCTCCATTCTCAGTCAGCAACAGATAATTTGCTGAAGGAGAATACCTGTTAGGAGGTCTCCTGATTCTGGTGGACTGTCTGATGTGTGGAGTAGCTGCCTCTGAACTCCCACTGTCTTCATCACTCCCACTATCTTCAGACATTCCTGTATCTCCTGAGCTCCCACTGCTCCCTGAGCCTCCAGCCGTCTCATCACAACCGACCGGTTGTGCTATGTCATCTTCAGTCATCCCTTCAAACACCACTTGCTGTTTGTTTTCTGGTTGCTTGCCTTTGCTTGTTCCTGCTGCAAGACCATCTTTATAAAGGGCATTCTCGTTGAAGGTGACATCTCTACTTCTCATAACCTTCTTGCTTTGGTTGTCCCAAAACCTGTAGCCCATGTCATCCGACCCGTACCCAATAAAGATACACTTCTTTGCCTTTGCCTCAAGCTTGTCACTATCTGCATCTCTAACTTTGACATAAGAAATACAACCAAAAACTTTCAAGTGATTAAGAGATACCTCACGACCTTTCCATTCCTCTTCTGGAATTTTGAAACCAATGGGAGATGAGGGTCCTCTGTTGATCAAATAGGCTGCTGTGTTCACCGCATCTGCCCAGAACATCTTAGGAAGTCCTGCATGCAATCTCATGCTTCTGGCCCTCTCATTCAGTGTTCTGTTCATCCTCTCTGCAACACCATTTTGCTGTGGTGTTTCTGGAACTGTCTTCAGCATTCTGATCCCCTGTTCAGCACAATACTCTACAAACTCTGTGCTACTGTACTCACCCCCATTATCACTCTTTAAACACTTAATTTTGAGATTTAATTTGTTTCATTCTCAACTGCAGCTTTGAACTTCTTAAAAGTGTTAAAGACTTCAGATTTATTTTTAAGAAAATAAACCCATACCTTTCGTGTAGAGTCATCAATGAATGTAACATAGTAGCGGGAATCTCCAATTGAAGAGACCTTTGTAGGTCCGTAGACATCTGAATGAATCAACTCCAGCCGCTCAGTCTTGGGTTGCTGCCCTGTCTTCACAAAGGTTACCCTCTTTTGTTTGCCTAGAACACATGGCTCACAAAAGCTCAACTTTGAGTTCTTCAAATCTGGGATTTTGCCCTTTGAAGACAGCATCTTCATTCCGTTCTCACTTATGTGCCCAAGTCTTTGGTGCCACAAAGTAGAGACCCCTGTATCTTCAACTGCTGCGTTTGCCCCATCTGTGGACACTTCAACCATGTACAGTGTACCATGCTTCTGCCCACGAGCAATGACCAGCTTTCCCTTCGTCACCTTCCATTGCTTGTTGCCAAAACTAACGTTATGGCCTTCCTCATCAAGCTGTCCTACTGAGATCAACATCTTCTTCAGGTCTGGAATATACCTGACATCTTTCAGCCTCCAGGTTGTACCCAAAGTGGTACTGAGATCAACATCCCCAATACCCGTGATCTCCAGGGATTTATCATCCGCCAAACGAACTCTTCCGTCGTAGGGCCTGAAATTTTTCATCAAATCCCTGCAATGACAAGCATGAAACGACGCACCTGAATCCATGATCCAGGACTCAACTGAATTCTCAACGCAGCAAATTAGAACATCTTCATAATCCTCTGCCACATTCACCTCCTTCTTGCCTTTGTCTGCTGGGGCTTTTGGGCACTGATTTCTGAAGTGTCCATTCTCCTTGCAATTCCAACAACTGATGTCCTTCCTATTCTTGGATTGACCCCTCTTCCTCGACTTTGATCTTCCCTTCTTGTTACCCCCTTTAGTGGATTTTCTGCCCCTGTCTTCAGTACTCAACAAACTATTGGAGCTATCCCCCGAACTTCTCCTCCGGATATCCTCACCAAGGATTAAGTCACGAATACCTTCAAAGGTAAGCTTAGTGGTTCCAGCCGAACTACTAACTGCTGTGACTGTACCGGACCAACTATCGGGCAAAGATGATAACAAAAGTTGTGCTTGAACTTCATCATCGAATTTAATCTCAACCGATCCTAACCTGGATATGATTGAATTAAACTCGTTGATGTGATCTGTCACGGATGCACCTTCCTTCATTCTTGTATTCACCAACTGTCTGATTAAGAAAACCTTGTTGGCCGCTGAGGGTTTCTCGTACATGTTGGATAACGCCTTGAGCAGTCCAAACGTTGTCTTCTCGTTGACGATGTTGTAAGCAACGTTTTTCGCCAACGACAACCTCACCACACCAAGAGCCTGTCGGTCCAACAAGTTCCACTCCGCCTCCGCCATCGTCTCTGGCTTGTTCTCAGACAAGGGTAGATGAAGCTTTTTCTGGTAGAGATAATCCTCGATTTGCATCTTCCAGAAAGCGAAATCTTGACCATCAAATTTATCGATCTTAACCTTCCCTTCGTCAGCCATAGCTCTGATACCAGTTGTTAATTATCACGATTAGGCTAAGATAAACGATAAATTTAAAGCAAGAACACAAGAATTTACGTGGTTCACGCAATCGGTGTGATTACGCTAGTCCACGGCGAACGAGAGAGAGATGTATTATTATTCCAGCGTCTGGTATGTTTACAGATACATTAGGGATGTTTAAATAGGTTTAAGAAAGCCTAAACAAGGGTTAAGGCCGCAGGCCCAAAAATTAATCCCGTCATTAATTTTTCCCGTATACTCGATCGAGTATACATACATACTCGATCGAGTATAGATTCCAGAATTCTGCCCGAGTAGTGTTTTTACACATACTCGACCGAGTATACCTCCATACTCGATCGAGTATAAACTCCAGAATATAACCCGAGTAACCCTTACACGCATACTCGACCGAGTAATGATCAATACTCGATCGAGTGTAGAAACCAGGGAAATACTCGACCCATCAAACACCTCATACCCGATCGGGTAACCCAACATACCCGATCGGGTATATACTCCTGCATTCCAAACAAGGCTCCATCTTCAACAGACCATATCAGACTAGCAAGTTACAGTTCAAGTAAAAACATCTGATATTAAGTTCCTTTAAAAAAAGTATGGAGTAATGGTTAAGTTAAATTAGTAGCTAGCTACAATAAAAACCAAAACAATACTCGCTTGTTCGTTTAGCTACTACCTTGGTGTTAGACCCGTAAGATAGAATTTTACTGCGTAACACTTGGTATGGTACTATGGTGTTACACTTTGACATGCTATATTTGTTTACGAAATAATTTCTAAATTGAAAATGTTATTTTTATTTAAAAACACGCACTCTCAAACTTTCACAAAAATATACGAAGTACTATCGTATGAATCAAAGTCATTAGTCAGAGTGTAATTATTGACCCAAAAAGTCTTGTCATGACAAGTTTTAAGTGATTGAGAGTAAGAAATAACACAAAAAATATTCATACATTAATAATTTTAGTAACTATAATTGTGTTCAAACTTTACATCATAATGACTACAAAAGTATACTAAGCTAGTAACTATAGTCAAATTTATGTCCATAAATTCTCTATTAATTATCTTTTAGAAAAAAATTAGTTAATATATACTCCCTTCGTTCCACAATTAATGTTTCAATTTGACTTTACGATTTCTAAGCAGACGTTTGACCATAATTATCTATAAAAATATACTTAAATAATCTATAATAAATTGAAACTTGAATAATACAATTACAATAAATCACATGAATTTGATTTTGTGTGATAAAATATTGTTAATTAATTTTGTGTAATTAACTGTCAAAGTTTGCCTCAAAAGTCAAATTGAAAATTTAGTTGAGGGATAAAGGTTGTACGTATCTCTAATATCTGTTTGAGGAATTTTAGGCTGGTAGTAAGTTGCTTTTCAACAATAAATATAATTGATACGATCAGATATATAGTTATACTGAATTACGGAAGAAATTAAACTTACAAGCTTAGATGTTGCAAAAAGGAATCTGCCGAAGTACATTTGCAATAGAGGAGGATGAATGTGAAGAGGAAAGAGGTTGGACTTGTTTTCTATGACCAAATTTATGGAAGCATTGCAGTTTAGTATTTTGCTGTTAACACCACTCCCGTCCACTCCCTCTCCCAACTCCCATTGCTCAAGTCCAACCATCTGCACTATACATACATATAGAGAGTAATTAATCATTTAGAGATCAGATCAGACACCTTTCAGTTTAATTTACCTTTACGTGCAAATTATCGAAAGAATAGAGACTTGCAAATTGATGGTCTAGTCTGATCTGGTCCCCATAGTATTTTACAACTATGGAAATCTGATTTGATTTGGTCTTGAACTAAAAACTGTCCAAAAGAAAACATTCCGAATTGTCCCGCTGGGAGTTTCAATTGTATCCGACCTCTGACAGATATCTGCACCACTAAATTGCTTCGGTCAAAATTGTGAAATCCGCAATGATTGGGTAACAAATACATGGTATGACCAATACATACCCAATATGCTGTATACTCGCTTTATTTTTAGTTATATTTTCATTTCATCTCATATTATTTGTCTCACCAAACAATAATTTTCCCTCTTTTTCATTGGGTATGTATATATGGATGTCATCATAGCAATAATACATGCAATCAAGAATATCATTTGAGAATCCACCTCTTTGGATCGGATATCAGATCAAGGGTTGAGTTCAAGTACTCCGTATTAATTATAAGCTTTTTTTCACGGAGTAATAAAAAATTGGGGGAAAAGGGGCAAATAAGCCCACGTACTAACAAAAAAAGGGAAAATAAGACCTTATATAGGAGACTCTGTCCGGCTGTCCCTATTTGGGGCAGTTTCCGGCGTAATTTTTTGATGAAATTGTTTGAGCATCTTATTCATTAAGTTTAGTTTACTCATACCCTAACAATTTAATCAGGAAGACATTCAAATGAATTCTTGAAGATAACTGCGTTTTTTACTGCGCTGTTATCTTCAAGAATTCATTTGAATGTCTTCCCGATTGAAGTTTTAGCTGAAATTTGGTATGAGTAAACAAGACTTAATGAATAAGATGCTCAAAAAATTTCACCAGGAACCGCCCTAAATGGCAACGGCCGGACAGAGCCTCCTAAATAAGAACTTATTTGACCTTTTTTGTTAGTACGTGCACTTATTTGCCCCTTTTCTCAAAAATTGGGTACTGCGAGGCTTAAATTAGTTTAGATCGCCTTTTTTCTAGACTTGCAAGTACTGTACGAGTATACGTTGTACTCCGTACCTTTTCAAAAAAAGCTAAAGGAGTGTTTGGGTTTGCTTAAAAAAAGCGCTTTTCAGCTTTTGACTTAAAAAAAGTTGAAAAGAGTGTTTTCAAATGACAGCTTCTGCTTAAATTAATCACTTAAAAGCTAAAAGCTGGAAGCAGGTAGAATGGTGCTTTAAACTGCTTCTCACTTTTTCTATTACACAAAAAGTACTTATTTTACCGAACACTACCAACTTTTACTTTTCCAGAATCATTTTTTTCTCAAACACTACCAACTTTTACTATTAATCACTTTTCCCAAAATCACTTTAAAAAATCACTTTTTTAAAGTTGAAGCAATTGCAAACACTCCCCAAGTACTGTACGAGTTCTTGTCATACTAAAATATGAATGACTCACTTATTTAGGGTTGGTTTGCAACTCCTTTTAAAAAAACACTTCTTAGCTTTTAGCTTTAAAAAACACTTATTTTCCCAAACACTACAACTTTTATTTTTCTCGGCTTCCGCGTCAAAAGTGCTTTTACTTTTTCTATTATACAAAAAGCACTTATTTTACCAAACACTACTCACTTTTCCTTTTCAAAATCACTTTTTTCTCAAACACTATCAACTTTTATTTAATCATTTCTCCCCATTTCATTAAAAAAGCACTTTTTTAAAAGCAAAAGCTGTTGCAAACAGACCCTTAATTGGTCATCCATGACTTTAAGTTATCGTTCAACTATTTTTAGGGTCGGTTTGCAACATCTTCTGTTTTAAAAAAAGTGCTTTTTTAATGAAGTGTGAAGAAGTAATTAAATAAAAGTTTATAGTGTTTGAGAAAAAAGTGATTTTGAAAAGTAAAAGTTAGTAGTGTTTGGTAAAATAAGTGTTTTTTGTGTAATAAAAAAAGTAAAATCATTTTTGACACGAATACCGAGAAAAATAAAAGATGATAGTGTTTGGTAAAATAAGTGCTTTTTAAAGTTAAAAGCTGAGAAATGCTTTTTTAAAACATTTGCAAACCAACCCTTAATTTTAACAAGGCGGCTCACAATTTGGCGCAAGTTGCGTTTCTATGTTTGATTGTAATGTTTGGTTTTGAGTTCCTCCTACTTTTATTTTGATTGTAATGCTAGTTAATTCCCTTTCGTTCAAAAAAACAATTGTCCCTCGATCGAATGATGGATTATGCATTTATGCTTATAACCGCCCATTGCCAATTTGTCATAAATTGGGGTCAAACGGGGATTGGGGTATGACGTTGTAGCCTGTTACTCTGTAGCTAAAAAGTAAATAGATTAAGCTATTTAGTGATTAATTAATTATTGAATCTGGATCTCCTTTATTTCCAATTAATCAATTAGTTGTTAAAGGGAGATAATCCCTTCATTATATTCTTTTTGGTAGTTACAGGGCGGTTTAATAATTGTGACTTAGCTTGTGAGCTTGAGAGTTCATGAGTTGTGACTTGTGAATTATATGTTTCAAACTTCAAATTAAGGCTTCAAGTTCTAAATAAACATACACTAATACACGCATGTCTCACGTCGATTTGTAGAAAAAAGTAGAACGCATACTTTTAGATTTAGTATTTTCCGACGAGCAGTTTACTGTGTTAATATGTGCAATGTGCACATGGGGTTGAACTGAAGTCCTTTTATGATTGAAAACCTAACCTAAGACAACGAGATGTTTGGTAATGACGTTTCAGCTGAAAAAAGGCGATTTGATTACTTTTAGCGTTTTCAATAAGTGTAATAATTGTTTGGTAAATCGTTATTCGGCACTAGCGTTTTTGGATGAAAACGCTAAAATGTAAATACTACAAATAGGAGAGTTTTGTATTTCCATTTTGAAATATGACATTTTCTACCAATTTTATGGATAAACAACTAAATTACCAAACATCTTCTGAAAACAAGTCAAACCCGCTGACTGAACCCGCAATTATTGACAACCCGCTAAGTCACTAACATAATCCGATATCCGCTAACCGCTAAATATCAAACATTCCCAAAGCAATAAAACTCAAATCCATTTTATATTTCCGTATATTTTTAGGTTTAATTAGGAGGCGATTAATTCTTGATATACACAAAAAGTATACATATTTTGTAAGCTCGCCCGTGTATATGGACAATTAGATGGGGTGTGGATTCCTAGTTTTTTTACTTAAAAGGCTACTACTTTAGTATATTTGGGTGCCGAAAGACGGTGAACCATATTTGGTAAAACTAAAAGACCTCCTTAAAAACGGTCATGGATTACTCACATGTTTGCTTTATATTTGTAATTATTTGTCATACTCCATCTACATTTTTTGTGGCGTTTTATATCTCTTCCATATCTAAGTTTCTATTTTGACTTTTAGAATCGACTTTGTGAATTTGAACGTTAGAGTTCTACTAACCCCGCACGCTGTACTTTCCTAGTTTAGTAATTCGTATTTATGTGGTCGATAAAATTACCCTACTACATTCAAAATTAATTTTTGCTATGAAGTACTAGTATAATTTTATGAAAGTTATGAAGTTTAACTTTTATGAAAGTATTTTTGATCATTTTCTTAATTTGCTCATAATCTCTCATTTTCTTAATTTGCGTCATCCCAAACATTGTTGGGGTATATACATATACTCTCATGGCTCATAAAATCCTCCATACTTACTTTTTGGATGTGCTAAAAAAACTCTTCATTTCCCTTTTTGGTAATTGTGTGCGGCTAACATTAATTTACGTTTTTCTTATACACCCACAATAATATGTCTTTTCTTTACTTCCACTTTTCTAAACATTAATCCAAGTCAAATCGGAAAGAATTTTAGGAAATAAAGTACATATTTTAGTAATAATTGATATCCTTATATATCCATTATCCATATCTATGAGTCTATGGTAATTGTTAAATTCTTACTAAAAAATCAGCGTGATTACTGATTAATTAATGACATGGATGGAGTGAAAAATCAAAGATGCATGGGGTTAATTTGTGCACATACGTACCTTGACGGAGACTTTAGGTGGCGGCGGCTTGGTAGTGATGTAGAAGACAAGCAACGCCGCCGCCATGCTCACGACCACCCTCCAACTAATCTGGATCGCAATCCAACCCGCACCCGAATCCGGATACCCAATTGACAATAATCTCCCCCATCCATAATTGTACTGATCATGATCCAATTCCACGTCTGCATTGTCCCCTTCATCATCATTTTCATGATCTTGATCTTCTTGTTTGTCCTTATTGTTATTTGCATGGGCTGGGTGCTGACCAAAGTAAGGTAGTGCGGCTCGAGGGTAGTTTCGGAAAAGAGCTTCTTCGTCTTCTTTTGAATACATGCTAGTCATATCTTATCTTACCAGCGGCTTTGGTTAAGTCGGAGACAAGCGAAGTACAGTGGTGGTTTGTTTTAGTGGCATGGTTTAATTTTGGAGGCCGGGGTTTTAAGCGGCCATTAGTGGAGACGTTAATTATGTTGCTTTAGTTTTAAGAGAGTATTATTAATCACCACTAAGTGATTACATTACATTCTTAAATAGTCTAATCAAGTACTCTACCTAATTAATTTAAGTATGACTAATGTACCTCTGTTTAGCGTACT